>JALJCO010010649.1:0-24733 GCA_023101725.1 Atherinomorus stipes | reverse complement strand
CAGACGTGTTCTGCACGTTTGTCAATACTGTTAAAAAAATCACAAATAGTGTTTTTATGGGAGAAAAGTGATGACAGCTGCGCTGCAGGTATTCCTCAAACCACTGACGCTCATGGAAGGAAAAGAGGATTATAATCCTTTTATTGGCACAATAATAATAATGATAATGATAAATGATCATTAGTAATAGTAATAATAGAAGTAATAATAACTAATAATTAGTAATAATAATTTGATCATTTATTCATAAATAGATGATTATTATTATCTATTTGAAGTAGAACATTGTTCTTCACACTTGAGAGTACAACATTTCCTTCAAAAATTATATTCACCCCGAAAATAAATATAAGATCAATTTTAGCGGGTTCAACAACGGCATTATGTTTACATCTACAAGCCAGTACAGGCCGCCATTGCAGGTTGCCAAATACGATGTCTGTGTGACAATAGTATGTTTAATGTTTGGCACAGTTCTGCTGGCACAGGGGGAAACAGTGGAGTCGGCACGTCAAGCAGCTGCTTAGAGCCCCGGAGATTTTGTCTCAGGAGAGGAGTGACCTGCAATCGGTCTCCGCCGAGTGACGTAACATTTGTTGCTTAACCAGCAGTAACCAGCGCTTGACGCCATTTCAGGCGTAAAACTGTCAGTGGTCAAACCGGCGTGGAAATGAGCGCACATCTGATCATAAAAATGATCTTATGACTGAATCCATGTGTGATTTATAAAATGTTCGTGTCTGACAACAACAGAATATTCGTCAGAAATGCACCGTCATCCAGCTGTTTCTCCTGAAGCAGCAGCAGCGCTGACAGATGGAGGCTGGTCGGATCTGAGTCTGACCCGGACAGGAACATAAGAAACGATAACTTTCATTAGTTAAACTTGTTATTCTAGCACAGTCTACCGAATGAACACTTGTACAACGTTCATGTATAGATTAGTTTATAGAAACGGATCTCCTCCACTCAACTCCGTGTCTCCTGGGAGCTGCAGTTACCAGCGCGTCTGCCCTTCTGGCTGCGCATAATGTTTATAAACTAGTATTTCTGTTATTTAACTTGTCAATAAAGTCTTGACAAGTTACAGCATCGTACAGATCCACACAGGTCAGGGTTGTGTTGCAAACTTTCTCTGAGTCTAAAGCAGCGTTTCCCGCTGGTCCGATGCACCTGCGCCTTTCTGCAGCCAGACTGTCCGTCTTCTTAAGCAGCCGAGCTTTCTTTTCTTTATTCAGACATCAACAGTGAGATAATAAAGTCTGATTTATCTTGACATTTTTGGCGATCAGTTGTCGCCTTCATCAGAAGTTATAACACTCTGCTGTTAAGATCATCTGGCTGGTATGACACCTGCAGCTCCTGGAGACAGAAGACAGAAGGCGATCCGTCTTTTCTATTAAGTAATCTGGACCCTAAAGTTATCGTCTATAAGTGCTCAGTCAGCAGACTGTTTCTTAGCTTAGCTAATGAAAGTTATTTTTTCTTCTGTCCCTGTGCGGGTCAGGCTCAGATCCCACAGTCCGGGTCAGGCTCAGATCCCACAGTCCGGGTCTGGTTCAGATCCCACAGTCCGGGTCAGGCTCAGATCCCACAGTCCGGGTCAGGCTCAGATCCCACAGTCCGGGTCAGGCTCAGATCCGACAGTCCGGGTCAGGCTTGGACCAGCCTCCGCCTGTCTGCGCTGCTGCTTCAGGGTAGAAGCAGCTGGATGAGGAGGCATTTCTGACGTAGATTCTATTGTTTGGTCAGACAGGAACATTTATAAATCACACGTGGATACAATAATAAGATCATTTATATGATCAGATGTGCGCTCATTTCCACGCTTGTTTGATAAACGGGACCGCTGACTTTTATACACCTAAAATGGCGTCTTAGCAACAAAAGTCACGTGTCTGGCAGAGACCGATTAGCAAAAACTGGAGTAAATTTAGGTGAAGACTTCACTAAATGGACCCACATAAACATTTTCCACAGCATCAAAACGCAGAAATGGCCACTTTCCTCCTGGATCGGTAAGCTAGCTTGTTTGCTAACATGGCTAACGTTAGCTGTCAGTTATAAACTCCTCTGCATTATTGTTGGACACTCAGCCTGGAGGCAAAATAACAAAGACAAGCACTTCATTTAAAAAGACTATTTCCACCCTGAGTCTGCATATGAGAAAACAAAAGACTGCTGACTGGATTATTTGTCCTAAAAATCTCAGTGTACTTGCAGAGCTTTGTTGGAGGCTTTGACCACTGGCAGCAGCCTCAGAAGAGCTTCCTCTGAAGCAGAGTATTTCTTCAGATCAAACACATCCAGATCTTGTTCTGATGACAGTAGGATGAAGACCAGAGCTGACCACTGAGCAGGAGACAGATCATCTCTGACAGACTTCCTGATCTCAGTGTTATTGAGCAGGGAGCAGCTGAACATGCTTGTTGGGAGGTAAATTGTATTGATACAAAAGGAGACGAGAAGAATTAAGATCAGATTTCTTCTCTTTCCTTTGAAATCAGATGATCAGCCTTCATCATTATGCATGTGTGCATGTGGAGGACTGTCCACCTGCTTTTCTTTTGCTTTTTAATGTTTCAGTTTAATTTTCTGAGAAGAAATTTGACTCTTCTGTGTTGATTTTCTGCCCTCTGTTGATTGTTCTTCCTCCAGCGGAGAGCTTTTCATTCATTGTGCTATAACAAGAGTATAAGCTGTCACTAATTAAACACAGATTAAAGTAGTTGTATTCACATCATCACATGGTTTCATTCACAGAAGTTTAAACTTTATGAAGATGAATTAAAGAAGAATCTCTGAATCTAGAGACGGGTTAAATGCAGAGGCTGATTCCCCAACTGGCATTAATAAAGTTTGTATTATTCTGATTCTTTATGATTAAAACCCACTTACACTTCCCCTCAGACCTGGTCTCAAGCACCGTTGTCTATGAGTGTTTACTGGAAGATCAGACAGCAGAGGTGCGTTCATGTGCCCCATTTCCTCAGCGTTGGATCAGGGAGCAGAAACTGCTGGAAAAGTAAGGAAGTAAAATTGCGCTTTTCACAGATAAAAATCACAGTGCTGAACATAAAAGGAGAAGTAAACGGTACAACAGAATGAATGAATGAATGAATGAATGAATGAATGAATGAATGAATGAATGAATGAATGAATGAATGAATGAATGAATGGTTTATTTCAAACAAATTTTTAAAAGAAAAAATTAAATTAAGGGAGAAAAAGAATCTATTCTTAAAGGAGTAGAAAGAATACAAACTTATTAGATCATGCCCTATGTCACACCATATTGATCACAATTCCATGATTTATATGTAATACAAGTGTTAAATAAAATAATACCAAAACAATATTACATGGAAGTAATCTACAATACTACAGCATATGATTTTACCATATAACTTATATACATCAACTCCATCACAACGGAAAGGAAGAAAAAATAAAGGATAACCAGAATTATATATAAATTATTATATTATATATAATGTATATATAAATCATCTTTAGTGTATGTACACATATGTCCTGTGATGTGTGGAATCTTAACCCATAATTAATATAATCCATCTTCCTCCTTATACCTGTTAAATACATATTTTTATATGTACTTTTGAACTGACTGATATTGGTAATTAGTTTAAACTGGTTATCTAAACTGTTCCATAAATTCACTCCACAGATTGTATAACACAAACCCTTCAAAGTTAATCGGACGTACTTTGCTTTGAAATCGAGTTCAGCTATTAAACCAGAACGTTCTCTGTCTCTGAACAGTTGTTGCAGGTTGTGGGGTAAAGATTTATTCCTGACAAACTTTTTTTTTTATGCCTTTCATATCATTCATGTCTGATCATGCCATTAAGTTATAGACACGACAAATTTATTTGTAGGTCTACACATCTCATGTCCAGGACAGTTCAAAGTGCTTTACATAAAACAAAAGCCTTATACAGGATGCAGAAAAAGGTAAAAGAATGAAAGAGTAAAAAGCACGATTTATAATTAAATGAGCCATATAGGCTGAACATAAATATAACAACCCTGGGTGACCAATCATGATGCATCTACCGACTAGTGACGTATCTACCCACCAATCATGAAGGATTTTTTCTTGTTTGACAGTAGTGGTTCATCCAAAGGTGAGAGAGAAATTCAGACCAGCCAGATCTTCTCTGAGCAGGCGCAGTATTGCTGCTTTTCATATGCTAATTAGTCATTACCAGCCAACAGTGTCACTCACAGCTGGTTTCGCTCCATCCATATGCTAATTAGGGCCATTAGCGCGTGCGCACTTGCTGTGGTTAATTTCTGACCATATGTGGCACAGATGAATGTGACGTTTGAATGGTGTAAAACTGTCAGGAACTGCTGAAAATCAGGTTATCATGCAGTGACAGTCATGCTAAACGTCATGCTAATGTACCATGTTGTAATGAGAAAACCATTGATCAGAGCTCTTACTTTTATTATTCAACAGCTCGTCTCAGTGGGAATCAGCCTACTCTGAATTCCTGCTCTTCTTCAGTCCCAGGATGCTTTTCATATTTTTCCACTTCCAGGACTTCCTGTGTTTTGTTTTTTCTTTCTTGCATCCCTGCAGCAGCTTGGCTAGTCTGTGGTTTAAGATTTCGCAGATGGACAGTTTCCATGGAAACAGAACACAGAACCCTTTGCAAAATTTGTGCATTCTGTTTGCATTCTTTAAATGACAACCATAGTAACAGTCATGCTAAAATTTATGCTAGCAGTGATGCTACAGTCACTTTAACAGTCATACTAACAGCATTGCTAATAGTCAAGCTAGCAGTCAGTCTATCCATCAAGAAATCCTAGCAGTCATGCTAGGATTGCAAGGCTAATAATAAGTTTAATTATCGTGTTAACAATCATTTTAAAACTCATGCTATCAGTCAGTTTGACTGTCATGCTAATGGTCATGTTAGAACTTATGCTAGCAGTCATTCTGACAGTGATGCCAAAAGTCATGCTAACAATCTTACTATCAGTCAGATACTGTCAGGAACTGCCTGTTGCATCCCTGCAGCAGCTTGGCTAGTCTGTGGTCTGAAATCTTCTTTTGCAGTTGGACAGTTTCCATGGAAACAGAACACAGAACCCTTTGCAAAATTTGTGCATTCTATTTGCATTCTTTAAATGACAACCATAGTAACAGTCATGCTAACATTTTTTTTTTTTTTTTTTGTCATACTTGTATGATCCCCGAGGGGAAATTAGGGCTCTGCATTTCACCCATCTCTGTACTGTGAGTATCAGAGAGCAGTGGGCTGCTACTTAAAGCGCCCGGGAAGCAGTTGGTGCGGGGTTAAGGACCTTGCTCAGGGGTCCACAGTGGTAAACCCAGGAGTCGTGTCGGGGTATCGAACCCGGGTCCTCCGCACCCAAGCCCTCGACGCTACCACTGGGCTATCCACTCCCCCGATTGGATGCTAGCAGCCATGTGGTTACATGCTGGCATTCCGACATACTGTCATTTAGAAATACCACCATTTAGACATACCAGCATTCCGAAATCCCGCTATTCCGACACATAAACGTCCCACCATTCCGACAAGACTTTCCATGTAAGGAAATGTGTGTTTATAAGAGTCACTGACTCAGCACTGTCCGGTGTTGAACTGAAAACAGGCATTTTGCTTCTGCAAATGAATAAATATTTGCTGCCACAACACAGTCTAGTAAAATACAAAAGAATGAAACACAGTTTTCCTTCCAAAGAAAGCCCTGCACTGGAGCCCCAAGCCCGATGGCTGGGCTTTTGGGGTCTCATCACCCCGGGCCCGGCCGGGCTCGGGTCTCCTTTTTTAAAAATAAGTAAATAAATAAATAAAACAGGTGATTAGAGAGATGTGTGAAGTGTTTGTGTTCAACCAATTTAAATGGCAACACTTGAACGCAGTAGCTGCTTTTCCTTTCTCGTCGCTGACTTCCCTGCCTTGCAGGTGAGACAAGCTGATTGTTATTAGATTAATAGTTTGACTGTTTCTTAGGAGATCCACAGAATATTGTGTACTATGCCAAACAAACACTGAATGTACCAAAGAAAAGCTTAGACTCTCTTCTTTTATCAGAAAAAAAAAACATTTGTTTCTAGCTTTATCCATTCTTTAGTAATCTGCAGTAGAACATGGCTTTGTTGCAGCGAAAATGCCTGTTTCTGACTAAAAAGCAGAGAAAAATAGCTTTGAATGCCGAGGTCCGCTTCAAGTGGAAAAGTGTCTTTGATGCCAATATTTTTTTTACTTTAGTAACACCTTCATCATCTGATCAGCTGTTTACCTCTATGAAACAACAAATACAACACTAAAAAGAGTTTTGGAGGCAAAATAATTATTTACTAGCTTTATAAGTCACAACAAGTTTGTTTCACAACACAATATTTGACAGAAACAGAGAGCAGAAACGTCTCTCTACTCCTCCCCTCTCCCTCATTCTCCTTCCACTGTTGCTTAGGTGCGCACGCAGTGCACCCTCCCCCCTCCCCCGCGAGAAACAACCGCATGCAGTAGACTTACTTTCACTTTTAGCCTGCCGCACTTCGCTGCCGTATTTCCAAATTGTCTTCGATCGATCGTGTCTGTCTGTCACCGATCACTTTTCCCACAAACTTTCCTCCTTCATCCACCTCCTAAACTGCTTCGATTATGACCGGTCACCATGTTCTCTCACCCCCGCTGCAGGATCCAGCACACTTCAGCCGGTTAGCTCTAACAACCGCTAACAACACAGGAAGCATCATAGAATTGCATCACTTCCTGGTAGGTTTTTTTAAGCTTGTCTGACACCGCCATCTGCTGGATTAGATGAAACCTACCGAAAAATTAACTTAAGCTCTTGGTACTCTCTGACAAGCTCCCCCAGAGATTAAAGTAGCTCCGCCGATTAAAACCCTTAATTAACGTGGAAACACGTGATTGGCAGTTAACGTTCGGATTTGAATTAACGTGGAAACACGTGAATGGCAGCCAGTGAGTTAAGATAAAAAAGAAAATTTTTCTGATAGGCCGAAGCTTTTGCTGCGTTTATCATAATAATAAACACTGAGATATGGTTTAAGTATTGCTGCGATTTGTAGGTGAAATTGCCGTGCGCTGTTGCATCGCTGTCATTTTTAAAAAACACAATCATGAATTAAGCACCTGCCAAAATGTCTCATACACTTTACAAACTCATGTAAATATTGAAAGGAAACTAAATATAGCCAGTTTTGCTATAAAAGTTCTCAGATAAGATTGGAGGTCTACCTATAATTGCACCAATTCACACTGAATAAAATAATGCAGTCATTAAGTTAAACTAATTTATAAGCCTTATTTAAATAAAAAAATATAATGAATATAGCGCAATATCACGCTGAGACAAGAGGATACCAGATGGATAAAATGATGGCAAATAGTTAAATACTGATTTAAAATGTAAAAAAATTAAATAAAATAATAACTACAAGATTTAGATATAGGCCTAATTAACAGTACTGTGGGATTCAATCGTCTCCTGTTGCTTTTTAAATTATGTCGAGAGCGAATGTGCAGGGGATTTCTTTAATTGTGTGTTTGATAAAGTTTTAGCTTCTGAAATCAGATTTTTAAAACAGTTGTGATGCAGCTCAGTTTTTATCTGGATTTATCCGGCTTCTTTCCGAACCATTTCACCGAACCTGGACGACCCGCGGTGTGTCTGGAGATAAAAGCAAATAGTCTAATATTCAGTGTAACGCTGGTTTTGTGTGACATGTTTTGATCCCAGCTGCAGGCACACGGCTCTGTGGAAGCTCCAACTGCTGGCGCGATGGTGACGAGGCTGTATTTCTGCTTATTTCTGCTTCTAAGATTCATGAATCTAAAATGTTTCAGACCAGCCGAGTTACATTAATACGTGGGGGCAGATTGTATTTCCCGTTTCAGGAGATTTTGAAATTATTATGTTGGTTTGCGAGGTTTTGCAGTCCATCTGTTGTAAAAGCATATAAAAATCTGAATGAGAGGGCTTTAAAAGGAACTGTCGGAATGGTGGGATGTTTTTGGTTTCTTTAAAGACCGTCATTCTGACCATAAAATGAAAAAAATTGTTGGAATGATGAGACGTCTGGTAAAAAATATAAGTGCTGCCATTTCGACAATTGGGGACCCATGTCGGAGTGGAGGAATGTCGGAATCCCAGCATGTAACTCAGCCATGCTACAGTCAATTTAACAGTCATGCTAACAGCATTGCTAATATTCAAGCTAACAGTCATTCTATCCATCAAGTTAAAAGAAATCCTAGCAGTCATGCTAACAGTGAGGCTAATAATAAGTTTAATTATCACGCTAACACTCATTTTAAAACTTATGCTAGCAGTAATTCTGACAGTGATGCTAATAGTCATGCTAACAGTCTTACTATCAGTCAGATTAAAAGCAATTCTAGCTGTCGTGATATTTTTTTTTATTTTCAATAGCTTTATTGGATGACAAGACAGTGCTTATATTGCTAAAGCATATAAACTTAAAATAATATCAAACACACATATATATATCAAAAAATATAAAACATCAAACAATATCATACAAACATTCAAAAACAGTATGTTTTGTTCACAACATACGTATTTACAGGGCTATACAGTTATGTGGTGTTTCCGTGGTCATCCCTCAGTCTGTGGCAGGAGGAAACATACTCAGCTGCTCGTCTGCAGCACTTTGGTTTCTCACCTAAGATATATTTTTATTTCTACTCATCTGGGAGTGTACTTCCCTAGACTTTTAAAGCTGGGGAAGTACATTTGTCTAATTTCTTTATATTTATCACCGTGGAGTAGGAAATGTTGCTCTGTCTCTATTTGTCCCTGTGAGCAAAGCGAGCAGTGTCTGTCTTCCCTGGGAGTCCAGGGGCCTCATGTACAAAGAGTTGCATGGATTTCCTACTGAAACCCGTCGTACGATCAAATCCTGAAAACGTCATACGCACAAAAGTTTTCAGATGTATGAAACTGTGCGCACGCATGGATCCAAGTACTTTTCCTTTGTACATCCCAATCAACGTGGAATTGAGCGCACATGTTGGAGTACCTGACGCCTCCCTGTCCACACCCCCAACATAAATACGCAAATGACATTTAAATGAGATCTGCAGCGGAGATTCTCCTCTCTGCACCATCAGAAAGACAAAATATGAGCATGACAGTGAATGAAAATGAAAAAAATTCACGGAGAACGAACTTGAGGCAGCTTGTTTAAGTATAAATGCGCAAAAAAGTGCAATTTAGCACGCTGTTGTCCGGCAACAGACCCAACAGAAAAGTGAATGGGACAGTGTGTGTCGCGGTCAAAGATGTGGGGTCAGAGTCGCGCACACAAGCCGAAAAACGAAGTGGTCCAACTTCAAGTTGGATGTGAATCAGAGGACGGCTGCTCGTGACTGCATTTCGTCTTTCAGAGGTGGTGGGAATTCACGCGGGTGACTCCGGTTTTTCTAAAGGTAAATAAATATATATTTGTGAAACGTGTGTTTATACAGTCGCCTCCTCACAGCCTGATGTCACGGGAAATACTGTGTTTATTAGCTGACACAATCATTACAGAGGACGTGCAGCATTGGGAATTCCTCCTGCATCACCTGCGTCACAGCCTCGGGGGTTTCCTAATCCCGGGATGTAGATGTAACCGACCTGCTACTGTTAAATCGCCATACCGGCCGAGTCCTCCCCCTGCTGTGCTGGTATAAGTGATTGAACAGATCATCCTATAGATGTCCTCACAAATTAAGTGCATTAATAAACAAACCGGCATATAAGTGAATTTATTCGCCGGAGCGCGTGGAGGCACAGCTGGGTGTGTTGCCCCCCCAGCCTGGCTTCAGCTCTGTGCACAGGGATGTCTCTGGGAACTTAAAGCGTCTGACCAGCCAGTTATCATTAAATCAGTAAATCTTCTCGACCTCTAAAAACACTCTCTCTGTATATCCACCATTTCGAACGTTTTCTTCCATCTAAAACAGCTGCTGGAAAGGAGCCTATTTTTGCTTCACTTTGCGCTTTTATATCCACACATAATTGCAGACGCAGGTGTTAATTGTTTATGAGGGCTGTTTGTTCATGTGTCTGACCACATCACTCAGTCTGGGGATGGTTGTTTTCACATTTATTTCTTTTAACAGTTTCCCAGCGTCGCCTCCAAGTGTCGCCAAAGTCTCCACAGCTGTAGAAACGTTCGTACGCCAGCCATGAAGTTGACGTGAAGCACCGCACATTTCCACGGTCACTCCATTCTTGATACATCTCGACTTTACCGTGGAAATGATCGTACGCCACGTTTTTGTGCGTACGAACCCTTTGTACATGAGGCCCCAGGTCTTTCTGTGTTGGCCGGTTTCCGGACTGTGTCTGCTCAGTCTGTATCTCCAAGTCTTTCTGAGTGTGTGGTCAGATATGGTGGGTTTTTCCAATGACTCAGTCTTCCAGTGATTCAGTTTTTATGCAAGTTATCAGGCTTTTGAGAACACCCGCTACTCGTCCCAAACACCTGACACCTTTTTTTTTCTAACTGGTTCATCTGGCAGTGTCTTGGAGGATAGTATTGTGAGAACGATCTGTGATTCTTTGACACATGCGTTTCCTTTTCAGCAGTTTAGCTCCTCAATGACAAGCAGAACAGTTGCTGTATCAGCGGTGGTGGCGTGGTGGTTAGCACTGCAGTCTCACAGCAAGATTGCTGGTTTGATCCTTGGCTGGGGAGGGGTTGGAACCGTGGCAAGTTCTCCCTGTATATGCGTGGGTTCTCTCAGGGTACTCCGGCTTCCTCCCACAATCTAAAGACATGTACGTTTGGGAAACAGATCTCCTTTGCAAAAGAGACTGTGTGTCTCAATGTGACTTACCTGTAGAAATACACAAAACGGCCAATGACACGGTCTGACACTGACTAGTCAGGACTTTATCTCAAGAAATCCCAACAAGGTGTCCTGCAGACCACTTTCTGTTTACCAGAGGAAAGTTGACCAAACTACATCAATGAAAACCTGTTCAGTCACTTGTTAGCAGATCTGGGAAGATGGGAAGGGGTCACTCTGGGTGTGGACTCTGACCTCGTGACCTGCCCCCAGTACCCATACTTCTCCATTGATCCCAGTGGAGCCCATTAACTCATTCACTGCCATTGACGTCTATAGCCGTTTTCAGCGGGGAGAAAAGTATTGAACATGTCAACATTTTTCTCCGAAAATATATTTCTAGTAGAGCTATTGATATGAACACAATCTGGTGAAAATCTGGCGACATCTGGTAAAAATTACAATACTTTTTTTCCCTGCTGTATACGGCTATAGAAGTCAATGGCAGTGAATGAGTTAAACAGGATCCCCCACAAATAAACTGGAAACTGTTGCCTTTTCTAGACCCCTATTTCAAGGTCTATAGCTTTATTGATTTTTTTGGTCACAAATAAAGTTCATACAATGACTGAAAACATCAGCAAGGACACTTTGGACAAAGGACTTTCAGATTATGTGTTAATCAGAATACAGAGCACACAGCTGCACAGCAAGCAAGTCACATCCTATTCTTGACTCTGAATTTTTCCTTTCCTTAACAACTCTTTTAACAATACTCTGCTCAGTCCTTCTCACTTTTGTGTTCTTTGATTCAAACTTGGTGACTCTTCATAAAAGGTGTTACATAATATTTCTAAGAAAATAAGGTCTAATGTCAAACTAAATGCTGCATATTTTCTATCAAGCAAGAAAATGGTTACATTAGAAACAGGGCGGCTGTAGCTCAGGTGGAAGAGCAGTCGTCTTTCAACCGGAGGGTTGTGGGTTCGATTCCAGGCTTCCCCAGACTACATGCCGAAGTGTCCTTGGGCAAGACACTGAACCCCAAGTTGCCTCCCGATGTGCCTATCGGGGTATGAATGTGTGTGTGACTGGGTGGATGTGATATGTAGTGTAAAGCGCTTTGAGCGGTTAGTATGACTGGAAAAGCACTATATAAGTACAGTCCATTTACCAAACAGAAAACAGTTACATTTCATACAGGAGTAGATAAAAAAGGAAAATATAAAATGATTATATTTGATTTAGAAGTTATGGTAACACTTTACAATAAGGGTCCCTTAATTAACGTTAGTTAGTGCATAATTAAGCATTAATTAACTGCTTAATAATACATGAACAACTTTTATTAACTATTACTTTGAATTAGTTAGCATATTGGTTAATGTGTTAATTAGCAGTTAATAAATGCTTACTTCCCAAACTCCTTAATGCATTATTAAGCATTGATAAGTTTCATTTATATAATAAATTACCATTATGTATGCATTACTCAGCATTAATAACCATTTTAGTTGGAATGTTAGTAAGCCTTTAATAATGTCTTTAGTAATGGTTTAGCAGTGGTGTTTATTTGGAGTGAATAAACATTAACTAACAGCTAACTAATGCATTGACAAAGCCTTCGCTCTACATTGGATGTTATCTGGATGGGCATCAATGAGCCATTTATTAATATCTTAGATAATCATTTACTAATACTGTGCTGTGTATATTATCAGGTACCCCTTACCTCATGTTAAGTAAGGTATTAATTCACATGAGAAGCCTGACTTGATGGCCCTTAATCATGTGAGTGTCTCATAAGCATGACTTAAGCATAGTTAACTATTACTGAATGTTACTGAATACTGTAAAGTGTAAACATTTATCCCTTTGGTAACACTATATTTATGCTTAACAGTCTAATAAGCATTACTTAACCATAGTTAACTATTACTGAATGTTATTTGGACCTTTATTGTAAAGTGTAAACATTTATCCCTCTGGTAACACTATATTTATGCTTAACAGCCTAGTAAGCATTACTTAACCATAGTTAACTATTACTGAATGTTATTTGGACCCTTATTGTAAAGTGTAAACATTTATCCCTTTGTTAACACTTTATAAATGCATAGCATAAATGCACAGCCTAATAAGCATTACTTAACCATAGTTAGGGTTGTTTTCTGGACCTGGGAACATTGGGGGTTTTACACACCCCCAATTCCTTGGAAAGGAATCTGGGGAAACCTACACAGTAAAAATGCCCGTCTATTTAAGCTTTTTTCAGCATTGTGGCACCTTGTTTAAAGCCAAATACTGCAAGACATACTTCAAAATGTATTTACTTTCAAGCTTAAACTTGACAATGTGAACAAGATCTCTAAAATCAGTATTAATATTAAGAAAGACTTGACTAATAAAATTTGTCATTAAATAACATTTATTTTAGTAACAATTATTATTAAGTTGAGTTAAAAAGTAGGCTAACAATTATTTTCAACAAGAACAAAAGTTAGTTGTGGGTCATATTGCATGGTGGACATCTGTCTTCTGTTCTCTCTCCTCTCCATCCTCCGCTCATTCCCTCCACCTTCTGCTGACAGAGAAACAATTAATTGTGTATGAATGACACCATCAGAAATGTAAAGAGACAGGACAGGTTACTCAGCAACAATCACACTGATTGATCTGTACATAATAATAACTGCAATCATGAATTTCAGCAGTCTTTACACTCATAACAAAAGTAAAACTTAATTTAATCAGTGGTTTAGTCTAGTTTATTCTAGTGGTATTCTGACTTCCATCTCTCCTGGCCTCCAACACCCCGTCCTGGAGCAAAATCTGTCCAACAGCACCCTCCTAGCAGCAAAAGTGGATTTTCTCGTGGATATACCAGCATGTCAGGTAGACTACACCACCAGATTTAATGCAAATTGTCTATAACAGAAAAGGGCAAAGCTAACGGGTTAGCTAACCATGCTGTCCTCATGTGACATGTGACTGTATGTGAGGCTAGACCAGGGCTAGACAGCCAGACAGTTTTATTCTGGTGAGGAGAGGGTCGTAGTTGGTCTTTGCTAATGTCGAAATGTCCTTTGGAAATAGTACACCCAGATATTTCATTGAATCTCTGTCCCAATTTAGATTAAATCTATCCTTAAGTTGTTTAGATGGAGTGTAGTTCTGTGTTAGGATTTGGGTTTTCTGAACATTTAGTTTATATCCTGCATATTTGCCAAAGCTATCCAGAAGTTTAAATAATTCAGGAAGTGAATGGGTGGGGTCTTTTAAGTATATTAAGACATCGTCTGCGTATAGTGCAATTTTGTGTTGATCCCCATTTACTGTAATACCTTTAATATTGTCAGATTGCCTAATCCATTGAGCGAGCGGTTCGATATAAAGTGCGAATAACATTGGTGACAGTCCGCAACCTTCTCTGGTGCCTTGTTCTAACTCAATTGTGTCTGAAAGATACCCATTTATTTTGATGCGGGCAATTGGATTACTGTATAGACTGCCGATTCCCTGAATAAACTCTTTATGAGACCCAAATCTCTCAAGAGTCTTATATAAAAACTTCCAGCTCACAGAGTCAAAGGCCTTCTCTGCGTCAAGACTTACCAGTAAGGCCTGAGATTTATGTTCTTGTATGTAGCTCATGATATGTAGAGAACGTCTAATGTTATCATAGGTTTGTCTCTGGGAGATGAAACCTGTTTGGTCCGTGTGTATTAAGTAGGGAAGAACCTCTTCGACTCTTTTAGCAAGTATTGATGTATATAGTTTGTAGTCTGTATTTAGGACAGAGATTGGTCTAAATGATCCACAATCTAGTCTGTCTTTTCCATCCTTTGGGATGACCGAGATTGTAGCTTCTCTCCGGGTTGGTGGTGTTTTCCCTTTTTCAGAGCAATATTAAATATGTTAAGAAGGCTTGGTATTAACTCTGTTTTGAAAGTCTTGTACCATTCAGGAGAATACCCATCTGGCCCTGGCAATTTATTTGTTTTTAGCCTTGAAATTGCACGATTCAGCTCCTCTCTTGTTATTTCAGCTGTTAACTTTCTGTTTTGATCTTCTGTTAGAGTGGGTAGGTTAAGAGATGTTAAAAACTGCTCAACTCGCTCTTCATCTTCTAATCGAGGCTGGGTGTATAATTGTTTATAATAATTTTGAAATGCCATTTGAATTTCGTATTGCTTATGTAACAAGGCTTTGGAGCGTGGGTCCTTTATTTTGTAGATTGTGTTATCTGACTGTTGTTTTTGCAATTTCCTTGCCAGTAGCTTAGAAAATTTTGGACCGGATTCATAATACTTTTGTTTTGTATAAATCATCTTTTTTTGTATTTCTTGTGAGTATAGCGCATTAGTTTCATTCCTAATTTCTTTTAATTTTGAGATAAGGTTTGGGTTGGACCCCTTCTTGTGTTTTGTTTCAAGTTCTTTTAATTCTTTATGTAGTTCTGTAAGTCTTAATTGTCTTTGTTTCTTTTGTTATGCGCAAAAGGATATAATTTTCCCCCTGAGAACAGCTTTTAATGCGTCCCTTACAATTTCTGGACCAACCTTCCCATTATTGTTTTCCTCCATATAATGCTTGATTTCTTCTCTGATTTTTGTTTTGAATTGTTCATTATTAAGAATACTTGAGTTTAACCTCCATAATGTGATTCCAGGGTTGTTGCTTATTTGCAGTAACAATGAGAGGGGTGCATGGTCCGATAAGTCGATATTTCCTATTTCACAGTTAAGCATTCTATGACGATCTCTTTTGAAGATAAAAAATAGTCTATTCTGGAATAGACAGCGTGTGGATGGGAGAAGTGTGTGTAGTCTCTGCCTGTTGGGTAAAAGTCTCTCCAGAGGTCTATCACTCCTAGCTCTGACATAAGAATCTTAAGTCTCTTGTGAGTGGGGGTTTGGGTAGAGTCTCTGGAGCCATCCAGTTTAGGATTGAGACGTATGTTCCAGTCTCCCCCACATACAAGTATGCCTGTTGCCTCCATCATTAAGTCGAAGATTTTTCTATAAAAACTTATTTCGCTACCAGGTGGTGCATAAACGTTAAGAAAGGTTATTTGTACCCCTTCTATCTTGCCTGAGACCAATAAATATCGTCCCTCTTTGTCCTTTATCTCTGAGATTTTTTCAAATTTAACCCTATGAGATAGTAAAATGGCTACCCCTCTCTTGCGGCCTAATTTATAAGAGGAATAGTACACTTGAGAGAACCCCATTCTTTTCAGCTTTGAGGTGAAAGCTTGAGGTGGGTTTCTTGCAAGAACACAATATGTGCATCCTTCATTTTACTCAATATCTTGCTTCTCTTAATTGGGTTCAAGACACCGTTTATATTGAATGAAACAATTTTAATATTATTATTAGACATAGTCTTCTACTTGAATTGCATGTGGTTGAGTACTCCCCTACATAGATAGCCTTTAGAATATTACACATCCCAAGAACTCTCGTGAACATTGAGAGATGAATGTAACTCAATAGGAACAATAACACAAAACTTAAAAACTCTTATGAATGCAGGGATTTTTTTTTCTTCCAATATTGAGGCTCTTTCTGTAAGAGCCTCTGAGGGGCTCGAGATGTCAGAGCACTCGTAAAGGGATGTCCAACTCTTTGTAAGGAGTAGGGCCCTTTGAGATGACTGCATAACTCTTGGAGTCATGGCTTAATATTTCTGTGTCCCGACATTTTTACACAGTTTTAAAATAAACAATGCCTTAAAAAAATGAAATAAATCAAATTTAAATCAAATCAGAGTGAACCATATAAGTTTTCAGGCATCTAGGAAGTTAAAATCAACTTGGTCCATGAGAGACTTTAAGTCTAACATGAAATTAGACCAGCCGGTCCATAAACCTGATCAAATAAGATGTAGACCGAGGGAGACTTATCTGTATCCTTTACTTGGTCGGGTGTTCATTTTTCCCTCACTCTCCAGGAGAATCACGTCTGAACTCTGCGAGTTTCTCTTTGAACGGCGTGTGTGAGGATTTTTTCTTTTGCGGCGCTGTCACGTTCCCGGCTCCAACCCGACGGCGCCCCGCCACCTGCCATGTAGATAAGAGTTCAGCCTCTTCTCGATCCGGGCTGACTGGGGCTGGTATGATGGTCACAGGGAATCCGCGTGTAGCCATGTCCTCAGTCGCCTCTGCTGCGCTCTGGTACAGGCGGGTGCCGTCGTTGTAAAAGACCCGCAGTCTTGCTGGGTAGGGAGTTTGGAATTTAATTTTCCTTTCCTTGAGTATCTTCTTTGCTTCTGCGTATTCCACACGTCTCTTAAGGACTGCCGATGGGTAGTCGTGGTCTATGTAGAAGCGGGTGTTGTTGTAGAAAACCATTTTTCTGTTAATTTTACAAGTGCTCGATAGCAAATATGCAGCATTTAGTTTGACATTAGACCTTATTTTCTTAGAAATATGTAGAAGCGGGTGTTGTTGTAGAAAACCTCTCTGTTTTGCCAGGCTCTCCGAATAGCCTCCTCCTTCATTCTGTAGCTTGTAAACTTGGCAATGATAGATCAAGGTTTTGCCTGTGTGGCGGTGGGTTTAGAACCGGAGCCCTGTGTGCTCTCTCGATTTTAAGCACATGTGTCTGGCGGAAAACCCAACGACTCTTTCAGTAGTTTTTTCCAAGAAGGAGGGGACGTTGTTCCCCTCTGCGTCTTCAGGTATGCTGTATATTCGAATGTTGTCTCGGCGAGACCGTCCTTCCTGGTCTATCAGTTTAGCCTCCATATCGGCCTGGCGCTGAGAGAGCCGCTTCACGAGCGTTGACATCGCTTGTAGTGCCGTTTCTGCCTCATCGATTCGCGTCTCAGCCTCCACCAGTCTGTCGTTCGTCTTGCGTAGTTCTTGTTTAATCTCTGTGAGATGGTGTTTATTATCTCGCCTGAAGTCTCGTAGTTCGTTCAATATGCCCCGCAAGCTAGCATCTTCTTCCTCGTCTTCATTTCTCCCGGGTGTCGGGGAGCTGCTTCGGCTAGCATCGCTTTCTGGCATACCTTCGACAATGCCTGTCTCGGTCGCATTTTTGCAACTTCTTGTGTTAACCCTGTTCATCGTCGCGTTGATAAAACATTCACTTAGAGTTATCTCAGGGTTAACAGGGTTAGTTTGTGAAACCGTCGGGGAGCTCAGAAGTCAAGCTGCCATCTTCGTTATGACCCGGACCCGAGGGACTTTCAAGAAGTTCTGAAGAGGTGAGGTGGGAAATTTTTCTGCTGTGTGATCATGAAATTCAGCTTGGTCTTTCTTTCCCATTTCAGTGTTCCTGCAGAACTGCAGCAGTTGTTGGACATTACAAAGTGGGTTCCCTTTTAAATGGAGTCTGGACAAGCGGGACCCAGAGCCTTGCCACATAAAAGAGGAACCAAAGAAACTGCTGCCAAATCAAGATGTGATGGAAGCTGGAATGACATCAGGCTACATGGGTCAGATGTAAACAATATTATGTGTAACACAGTCAAAAAATCTCTGAGCTGCTCTGAATATGGAGAAGAGTTTCAAGAGTTTTCAAGAGTTAAGAAGCACTTAATAGAAACATCTTTGAGCTGTTCTAAGAAATATTGTAAAGCAATGCAAAAAGTAAATTTGAAGGAAATAGTTGACACGAAGAAGAACACAGTTAAATGTGACATTTGTGGTGAAATTTGTAATTGTAACGTAGATCTTAGGAAACACATAAGAATCCACACAGGAAAACTATTCAGCTGTGATGAATGTGGACAAAGATTTAGCCGCAAGGCACACTTAAACCAACACAGGGGAGTCCACACAGGTGAGAAACCGAAACCATACAGCTGTGATGAATGTGGACAAAGATTTATTCGAAAGGGAAACTTAAACCAACATATAAGAGTCCACACAGGAGAGAAGCCATACAGCTGTGATGAATGTGGACAAAGATTTATTCGAAAGGAAAACTTAAACCAGCATATGAGAGTCCACACAGGAGAGAAGCCATACAGCTGTGATGAATGTGGACAAAGATTTATTCGAAAGGGAAACTTAAACCAACATATGAGAGTCCACACAGGAGAGAAGCCTTACAGCTGTGATGAATGTGGGCAAAGATTTAGTCAAAGGACTAACTTAAAAGACACATAAAAATTCACACAGGAGAGAAACCATTCAGCTGTGATGAATGTGAACAAAGATTTCTTGATAAGGGAAGCTTAAACAAACACATGAGAGTCCACAGAGGAGAAAAACCATTCAGCTGTGATGAATGTGGACGAAGATTCAGTGAAAAGGGAACCTTCAACAAACACATGAGAATCCACACAGGAGAGAAGCCGTACAGCTGTGATGAATGTGGACAAAGATTTAGTCAAAAGGAAAGCTTAAACCTACACATGAGAATTCACACAGGAGAAAAACCATACAGCTGTGATGAATGTGGACAAAGATTTAGTCAAAAGGGAAGCTTAAACCTACACATGAGAATTCACACAGGAGAGAAACCATTCAGCTGTAATGAATGTGGACAAAGATTTAGTCGAAAGGGAAATTTAAACCAACACATGAGAATCCACACAGGAGGATAACAATTTCCCTGTGAAGGTTGTGGTGAATTATTTAGATAGCGTGGTAGTTTAAATGAACACATGCTTATCCACACAGAATGGAGACAACAAAGCGGAAGATTCTGTTGGAAATCTAAAGCTGTTTTCAGACTTGCATTGCAAAACATTAGTGGTAAAGTTCATCTGCTCTTTAAACGGACTCGTTTTTTCAAACATGCCGCTTCGTTGCAGACTCATCGCATCCCGGGTGCTTTCAGACATCAGGAAATGTTGCAGAAAAGTCAGCACAGTCCCGCTCTCCCTTCAACTCTGTCCGTAACATTTTCTTGTGCATTCAGCCAGAACGACATGCCGCAAAATTTCCGTTCTTATGACATGGGGTCCAGCCGGTACATGTCAGCGACATCTCTGAAGTAAAAGAGCGGATTGCATGTTTGAATGCTGGCGTTATAAAGGACAGAGTCCGCAATATTACCGCTTTCCAGTGCCGTTTCCAAGATTAATAATCTTGCTGTTTTCATTCATAATAGTAAGAATGTTCTTTTTGTCAGACATCTTGAATCAGATCTTACCTTTATGACACTTTCAGCTGTCACTTAAGTCTTCCTCAGAGCTTTCAGGACTTTCTGGTATGACGTGTCTTTTAATACAACTGACCAGGAAATCCTGATGTGACATGTCTCAATCTTATGATTGGGCACAGAAACTTATGAAATACCCGTACCTGGTCATGTCTGTCTTGTCTGTGTATGAGGTGTCTTGGATCAATGGATGTTTTTGTCACATGTATGTTTGAATTTAATACCTTTTTAAACATGAGATGCTCATGTATGTATGTGGGACTTGATTTATGTTTATTCAAAGCAAAGAAACTGGATCTACTAGAAATAAAAGCATGCATTAATACCTCCATGCTAGCTAGAAAGAGGAATGGCTGGACTATTGTGATGTTTAAGATGATAAAATTCTGTCTTTGTGACATTTCTAATGTGTGGAATAAAATCCAGCTCAGTCTTTAAGATAAATTTGACCTGACTTGAATCCCTGTCTGCTCATCCTGGCTTTTTGTCAAGAGTTTTTGTGTCTGTGTCCTCCACTCTTACTTCATCTAACTTCACGATTTACAGTATAAATCAACTATAATCATTTTATATTTTCCTTTTTATCTACTCCTGTAAGAAATGTAACTGTTTTCTGTTTCTAATGTAACCATTTTTCTGTTAATTTTACAAGTGCTCGATAGCAAATATGCAGCATTTAGTTTGACATTAGACCTTATTTTCTTAGAAATATTATGTAACACCTTTATGAAGAGTCACCAGGTTTGAATCAAGAACATGGAGGTGAGAAGAGAAAGTGAGAAGGACTGAGCAGAGTATTGTTGAAAGAATTGGTCAGGAAAGAAAAATTCAGAGTCAAGAATAGGATGTGACTTGCTTGCTGTGCAGCTGTGTGCTCTGTATTGTTCTGATTAACACATAATCTGAAAGTCCTTTGTCCAGAGTGTCCTTGCTGATGTTTTCAGTCATTGTATGAACTTTATTTGTGACCAAAAAAATCAATAAAACGATAGACCTTGAAATAGGGGTCTAGAAAAGGCAACAGTTTCCAATTTATTTGTGGGGTGTCCTGTTTAATGGGCTCCACTGGGATCAGTGGAGAAGTACGGGTACTGGGGGCAGGTCATGAGGTCAGGGTCAAGTGGTCTGCAGGACACCTTGTTGGGATTTCTTGAGATCAAGTCCTGACTAGTCACTCGCTGGGTTTCCATTACACCTGGAATTGCGCAAAATTTAAATATCGCAATTAAAACCGATAATGGAAACACCTACATTTTGAAAAAAAATCTTAAATATTGCAAAAAAGTTTTTATGCTTTCATGAGGCATAAATCCAGACGTTTCGATAAAGTAGTTTTGCTCATAAGTGTAATGGAAACATTTATTTAGCAATTACTCGCCATCAGGCGCGCACTGGATTCTAAGGGGCTTAGAATCCAGTTATTCCTTCTTAGTTGTTATGAATATGATCATTTACAAGCAATAACTGTGAAATCGGAGTGATAAGGGAAGTTTTATCAGTCACTTAGTATATGAAAAATCCCCAAATTGCTGAAACTCAGCAAGCTGAGTTCATTTTGGACATTATACAGATGGTTTAAGTTCTTCATGTATTAACGACTGGACACCAGCCGTTTATGTCGTTTCCACACATTTGTAACACCACGACTCGGTTATCTCGTTCCCACATGTTAATTATATGTCACCAGGATTTAATAAAACGTGACCATGGATAACATCGTATGACTGCGCCTTCATATCAGCGGCTGCATCACCACATCAGTCAGGAAATGGTGTTGGATAAAACTGGAATAAAGATCCAGAAATGACATCCACACTCCAGAAGTTGATCCAGGGGTTATTAATTTGTGTTACGTTTCGGGCGTCTGTCCTGGAAGTCTCCACGAGTGTTTTTCCTGCTGATGTGATCAGAGGCTCCGTACATACCGACTTTATCTCTTAATCATCATCCGCTGCTTTCATCTCCTGATGAGCAGCAGCTCGAAAACACGTTTATATCTCCATCCTCTTCAAAGTGGATTCTCGGCGGGACGGGATTTTACCAGAATGACTGCTTATACCATTCAATGGAAGCACCTGCATATCACTGTTGTACTTTTTCTAAATGTAAGAGATATCGCTTTTATTTTTAAAAAAAGTGTAATGGAAACCCAGCTACTATCAGACCGTGTCATTGGCCGTTTTGTGTATTTCTACAGGTAAGTCCCGTTGAGACACAGTCTCTTTCTCAAGGGAGATCTGTTTCCCAAACATACATGTCTTTAGATTGTGGGAGGAAGCCGGAGTACCCGGAGAGAACCCACGTATACACAGGGAGCACACTTTGCGCGCTGGCATCATCCCAGGAGCATGCTCTTTTCTGACTGATTTTTAAAATCTTGTTCATATTCATAAGTTCATAATTAAACATATCAGACACATCATGTTATATACAGTGTTGGGAACATTACTTTTTAAAAAGTAATAAATTATAGTTACTAATTACTTCTCCCAAAAAGTATTGGCGTTCGTAACTGAGTTACAGCTTTATAAAAATAACTAATTACTTGGAAAAGTAATTTTTCTGTTACTTTTTAATGTTCCTTTAGATGTAATTTTAAATTCATCTCACTTAATCTATTAAATTAATCTTTATGTTGAATTAATATAAAAGTGAATATCAGATCTGACTAATGAATAAAATCAATGGAAACTATACAGAATAAATTACTAACAGAAAAATCATGGACACTCAGACTGATGGATGTTGTGGCTCCGTCTCCCTCCTCAGGAGAGGAGCTTCATGTGGTTATGACGTCAAACACCACGAGAGAAACAAACTAATAAACGTTTCTCATTATGTTTGTGGGTTTTTTTCTTTTTCTGTTTATCTCCGAAGGAAACTGATGTGAATGATGATTCCAGGTGTATTATTCTCCCCATTGTGTGCGCGTGTGTTTTTGTGCACATTGACTGGGGTTTTTTAATGACAGTCCATCATCATCATCATCATCATCATCATCACTGTTTCTGTACCGCTCCGGTCAGATGACGACAGATCCAATGTGCAGAACTCGTGTATCTTTCGTATAAACTATGAACTGAATTCGGGTCATGGGTGAAAGAAATAATTCAGGGAAACTTGTTACTCGAACTATGATGCTGTTTTTTCTTCTTAAACCAATTTTGATGTCGGCTCATTTCTCAGCTATGGTTTGACTTCTTAACACGAAACTTGGTGGGACATGTCTAGACCCCTTCCCAAGGGGGACAGCGTATAAAGACGTCAATAAACCACTAGGTGGCGCTGTAAACAGCAAAACATTGTTTTTGCTCTTATCTGTTGATGCGTTTTTGTTAGAAATGAAAATGTGGTATCTGCAGGTACTGGGGGATGGGGCATTGCTGGCTGATGCCAACTACACGTGTTAGCCAACCGCCATCTGCGGCAAAGCCGCCAAACAAGAAAGTTTGCTTGTATCTTGGCAACGCTTTGACTTCTGAAGATCAAACTTTGTGGGAGGCTTTGGGACTACATTTGAAGCATGCTATAAAAATTAAGTGTCATTTGGACACAAAGGGGGCACTATAAAAGTGTTTTTGCTTGTTTCTCTTAACCTCTTTAGATTTGAGAATAAAATTTGATGTCCGCTGATACTGCCGAATGTCCCCTTTCAGGATGTAACAAAACTTTCCAGGTAATCGCAAGAATTTCGGCAGCCATATTGGATTTTAGTAAAAATGAACAAAAATTCTCAGAAATCCCATAGTTTGTCCGATTGTCACGAAAATCGGCACAGACCATATTTAGACCACACTGCACGACAGTGACTTAGGCTATGTTCACACTGCAGGTAAATGCGACCTGAATCCAATCTTTTCGCTCAAATGTGACCCATATCCGATCTGCCTCTGACTGTGTGAACAGCGCAAGTCACATTAAATCTGACATTTCTAGATCAGATTTAGGCCACTTTCAAATGTGGTATTAAATCGGATACATGTCCGATTTGTGTTGAAGCGACTGCGGTCTGTACGGGCATGTCACATTTTATCCGACCTCTTCTCTGAGATCGAGACAGACGTCCTTATTTCTGCACCAGATGAGACAGAAACGGAATGTAAACAATGGACTGAACAGTTAAATCGTGTTTTTCTGGCTGGGGGAAAGTGTTGGGGGAAACTTTTTTGTGGTCCAGCAACTCAGTGTGTAAAGGTGAGTGAGACGGTGTGCACGCGGGGGGAAGCGCGTCACTGTGGATGAGGCCAGAAGAGGAAAGTTGTGTGTGAAATGCGTCCGGCTTAGAAAGGCACGTTCACAGAGCAGGTAGAGAGAAGAACAGCGGGGACAAATGTGCAGTATTAAAATAAAGCCGTTTCTCTCCAGCATAACGGTTTCCATAATTGGTTTCCATGACCACCGTTACATGCGTGATGTCATTCATGTTTAACTGAGCATGCATGTCTATTGAGAAGCATGAGCTGCTCATGTTGCAGTCGGCGACAGGCCACATTTAGAAGTGTAATGTGAACACCCACACAAAAAGATCGGATCTGACAAAAAAATCGGAATTGAGCATTAAGACCTGCAGTGTGAATGTAGCTTTAAGTATTTTCATTGTCCAATCCAGCAACACTGACAGCCAATCAAAACTAGTGGCAAAGCCACCAAACGAAATGAACTCGTATTTCAGACAATCCTTTGCAGATTCACGCCAAACTTCTCATCAATGCTTATGGCCTTTGTCTCAACAAGATGACATTGCCTATCTGCGGCATTCGCCAATGGCAGATGTGC
>JALJCO010010645.1:0-346984 GCA_023101725.1 Atherinomorus stipes | reverse complement strand
GGTGAAACTAGATGGTGAAACTAAAGAGTTAGTGAATATAAGTTAAAGCTACTTACTGCCCTCAGCTTGGTTGTCTTTGTTGAGATTGTACACCTGATAATAAAGGAAAAAGAAAACATCGATTAATACAAATATTTTACCATCACCTTGGCTGAGATTCACGCCGATACTGAGAAACCTTCATGCAAATGTCACGTTTACTGTTGACCTTTTCAATCAGCAGCTACAATTGTTGCAGATTGCTTGCACCATGCATTATCATGATAAATATGTTGTTTAGTTCAAGATCTGTTGCTGCATTTAAGCGTGATTTGAAACCATTCAGACTTGCTACTAGTGAGTGCTTTGACATTTAAATCTAAAAATCTAGCATTATTTTTATATGAAATCTACATTTATTCATGCTAAATGCAGCGGTAACAGACTAATTTTTAGTCTTTCAATTCCGTGTTAAAAAGAGCATTTTAAAGTTCTCCTACATCAAAAAAACAAACAAAAAAAGCAATATGAGTGTTTGTTCTTGGATCAATGTGCTCGAGAGGATGTGACACAGAGCTGGAACATGTGGTGACTCTGCTGACTGACCGTGTGCAGTAACAGCCATAGAACAAAGATGTCTTGACATCAAAGACAGGTATAAGCTAGCAAGCGCATTTCTTATTTTACAACAGCCCCTCTGAGCTCAGCAAATACTTGTTCAGGCTTGTGTGGACTTTATGGATGTAGATTACCTTTGCCCGTTTGAATGGAGACATGAGGGAAGTGTTGGGACTTGAACGCTTATGAATAACAGCGTCCAACCCAGCAATAAAACACTCTTTCTTTAAGACAAAGATGTATTTGTCAAAAACTACTTTATTTCAAGCAATTTATTCAAAATTGTGTGCTGGAGGAAAGATGGAAAAAGTTAAGCCTGTCTATTAAAAAAAAGAATCTGAAGTTAAACGCTGCTCTTGTTTTGCTTTGTGGACACGATGTCCCTTCCTCTCATCATCTGTCTCTGCTCCTGGTTGTCTATGTCACGTAAGCGCAAACTGGTAACCATGGTAACCTACCGGTTCTCTCCCATCCATAGCCTCCATCCACAACCTGCGGTCCTCTTCTGACAGAGCCTGCATGGTGATCACACCCGGCCTTCACACACAAAGACACACACACATGCAGGCACATTAGCAGAACAGATATCAATGTAAGTGGAAAACTCAGTCTGTTAAATGCTGCAAATCTCACATTACTGGCAAAATTTACACAAACATTAAAATACTTTATGCAGAAATGTAATTTGTTAGAACATTTTTCTTTCTAATAACCTATTAAAAGACCGGTTGGCCTTTCTGATATAAACTCTGCTGTCTGAAAGGACATTTGCATGCAAACCTTCAACTTTTTCCAACAGCAAATCATATTCAATTGTGGATGCCAGAAGTAGGACTAATATTGCTCTGCAGTAAATGATCAACTCAGATTCAAGTTTTACTGTGCAGAGTAAAAAAAAAAAAAAGATGATAAATGAAGTGAAAATTCATCAACTAACCAAAATTCATTAGACTTTGAAACTTGAACAAATCACCCTGGCAGATGCAGGAATAAGTGTGCATACTCACACCTCTATCGCTAACACACTGCCTCATTAGCCACTTCCATCTGAAGCTACAGCTTTCCTATCAGTCCTTAACAGTCAACCTCTCTCATCCATCAGCACATTCATCTTCCAATCAGCTCCAAACAAACTAGAAGTCTTCATCAAACCAGAACACACCATCCCAGCATAGAACCTCACTCATCCAGATGTACTCAAGTTCAAGAGCATGACTACATTCTGAATCCAATTCTCTTAAAGAGGTGCAACTTTGTCTGCATCTTTAAGACTGTCTGTCTTCAGTGAGTCTGAAATGTGCCATTTCCAGAAAATTGCTACCACAAAGCTGGTTAGTTCCAGGTTTGCCTGCTCCGTTCAGAGTGTGTAAACAGGAAATAAGTTGAGTGTTAATTAGAGTAAAAGCAAGATTCACATTAACGTCAATAAAGTACTTCATCTGATACCTGTTGATAAACAAGAATATAAATTATGGAATTCCACCACTGGAAATTAAAAAACAAGTTTTTTTCAAAAGACTAGAATTAGGAAATATAGGAGCTTCCTGCAAAAACCAAGGTTAAGAAAATCATAAACAGGTACAAGCATTTTTATAGTTTTATGGGAAGAATTTTTTGCTGGTTTTCATTTAATTATTTTTTATTACGTTATATTAATCCCAACTGGGAAATTCAGTCTCTGCATTTTACCATCTTTAGATTAACTAGAGAGCAGTGGGCTGCCATATCTTGGTGCCTCAGGAGCAATTAGTGGGGGTTAAGGACCTTGCTCAAGGGCCCACAGTGATTTAACCTTGGTGCCACACTGGGGACTCGAACCTGGGTCCAAAAGCCCACCTCTATAACCACTAAACCACCACTCCCCATGTAATGAGGGGTATCCTTGTGCATGCAATGCTCATGAAAAAATTGCAAGTCATGCCAAGATCGTCTCTGCTGCTAAAGCAAATGCCAAAACGCTCGTCTGACTGAAACGTCAATGTCATTTGAAATAATTAGCTCTGAGTCTCCTCGTGGTATTCTAAGCTGAAGAGATGAAACAAAAATGATAAAGCAAGGACAAAGTCAAAAATACTTTAGGGAATGGAGAACTTTTGTGAAAATTAAAATAGAGTACTACTGTCATTTAGGAGCTGGGAAGTGTGATCAACCCCAGTTTTGCAAATAAAGACCAAAAACAGTTGGGTAACCCTCACAAGCACCTCACAAGCTTATGGACAGGAAAATGCAAACAATGTAAATGCATTTAATCCAGTCTGCATAAAAACAAAATGAATTTTAGTACATCAATAGCAACAATATATTAGACTTCAATAAAGACACATTTCAGTTATACAGACAGCAGCAAACTGATAAAAGACAGAGGAAAGTTAAATACAGTATACAGAGAAGGTAAAAGGAATACATCATCACAGTGGAGCGCAGAAGGAATTCACAAAGCCCCAATAGGACATTTATATTAAGCGAGCAGCACCCTCATGTGTCTCAGAGCTGTAATTACACCCTGCAAAAGAGGGACATCATTTTCCTTCACCTAATCTGCTCATATCTTTTGGTGAAATGGTAGCAGGTTCAGGTGTGGAAAGAAGACTATGTGAGGAGTTCATATGTATGCACACATGTAGCTAAAATCACTCACTGACTCACCTGTCCATAGCCTCCACATCAAAACAGAACCTTTTTTCTATGGAGTCAGACTTCCTTCTGGTGCAAGATTTGAGGATAAAGCTCTCCTCCTCTCCCTGACAAAATGGAAAAGAAAAAAAAAGAAGTTGTAGTGCAACAATAAGACTGGAAATTCCACAGAATATGTGGAGTTTTGCAAATGGGACACTTCTAAAACCTGTAGTACACCAGCCCTTGAGGACCAGGATTGAAGATCCCTGATGTGGAGCATTAAAATCAGGCAAGGAAGCATTTCAAACCTTTTGTATTAAACCTTGAATGTTCACTCTGTCTGGTTTCATGTTTCAGATTAGCAAGAGGGTTTGTACTTTGGTTTTTCTTTGTCCCAAAAAGGTGCTATACAGACATTTAGAAAATTTAAGGTGAACACTTGCATTTTGAAAAGACAATAATATAAATGTCTGTAATGAAAAAATAAAATGTGGATAATCAACTGCATCACACACACTCAATAAAATTGTTAGTTTCATGTGCAACAGAGAAACTACTCAATGAAATCTTCCTGCACATAGAAAAAAAAGATGGATTTTATTTGTAAATAATAAGTATCTCTGGTCAGTGTGATATATTTATTTAAATATTTGATGTTTTTGTAAGACAATTAGATGGATATTGATTCTGAACTGCTCCTGATGATGGACATGGTGGAGTTGCGGTTAGTGTGTAGAGGTTTGTCTTAACTGGGCTTCTTGCTTTATTCATCACTGTATTCACCCTCATACACAAATCTCTCGCACTCTGTTAGACAATATCACGGCTTGTTTCTTTTATTGTGACATGAAAGTAGTGACATTAAAAAGTAGATTAATTTGGGGAAAATGCCCACTGAAGGCCCAGGTATCAGATGCATTGCCCGCCACTGATTTACATGTTTAGTTTTTCGACTGCAGGATAAAGCATCGTGCTTCATTTTATTCAAAACTAGGGGGGAAAATAAAAAATATTAAAGGAGGTTTTGATTCTCTTAAACATTGACAACCCCAGAACTGATGGCATCACAATCAGGACACTTGTATGGAATTAAAGAAAGACAAAAAAACAAACAGGCAACAATCTTATTCAGTACACTTTACATCTTTTTTAACAACAATTTTGTTAACCTTTTCATTTTGCAACAAACTGATTCTGTGCAGTGACAGGTCTGTCACTGTGGCTAATTCAGCACTTAGATATTAAAGTATCTTTAATATTAGTTTCAACTGTTAATTGCAGTTTGCTGTTTTGTGTCATCGTTGAATTTTCCTCGTTTGATTAAATTTTGTTTGTTTTTGCTGTGTACAACACTACTTGTACATAATTGCATTCAGATTTTCAACAACATTTTGGGTAATGGCGGGTTTTGGTTCCTTCTTCATTTTCTCATTTAAATCTATACGTTTTATTCTTCATTTTTCCTACGATCCTATGATATCAGAGTTCAGAGTCTTTCTGTGATGTTAAGTTTTTGCACTTTAAATTAAGCACAGCCATTGCAAAGTGCACCGTAATAGCTGAAATCATTCCATAAAAGAATGCTGCAGCCTTTAAAACCTTTAAAATATTCACCATATGCAATACTGAGTTGCACTCCAGGAAAATAGTTAGTGCCATTTTGCTAACTCATATAAAAGGTGATGTTTTGGAAGAAAGTGTTGGCACTCACTTGTTAAACCAGTATCTGCCTGTGTGACAACTCTGGTGTGAAACAGTGGTGTGCAACAAAAACTCACATTTGACATTTGCTGTGGATGATTTAACATAGCTAAACAGGATTTCGTTTCACTTTACTGTACCGTCCCTAATGTATTGGAAAAATTACAAACCAACACACAGCAAGGCTGCCGTCGCTAAGAGCAAGGAGAATGTGTTAATTGGAGAGGAGCTCAGTGGGATGAACTGCAAATGAGACATGATAAGATCAAGTGACACTCAGGCCAGAGTTGTGAATCTATAAATGAGGGTGCCAGTGCTTCTCAGCCTGTGAGACATTTCAGGGCTCATCACTGTGTAGGTTTTCCTAGTTTTATGCAAGCCTCATGGTTTGTATCTTACTAACACCCAGATGAAAAAGTGCAGCAGACACATGGACAGGTGTTCATCCTGGTTATTTACTGAACTTTTTACTGTATATGTATATTTAAAAGACGAGATATACTCACTATTTTTCCTCCAGATTTCGGGTCAAACAAGACCATGGTGACCTTCTTGGGCTCACGGTGGTATGTGCAGTAGTATTTCACCCAAGTAGATACAAACGAGCCTGTAAAAGAAAAATGGGGAGATGAAGAGAGCAAAGGTTTAAAAACAAAAAGGGCAGAGGAATGAAGGGAAAATGTCAAATGGTCAGAGGAAAACAGTCAGAGGCAGATAGGGTTAAAAGAACATTACACACAAAAAAAAAAAAAAAAAGGATGAGTCAGGCCTCCTTCAGAGCTAGATGTGTTACCATGGTAACCACACGTTGACAGAGCTGCTGTCACATCTCCAACAGATCAGACTTGTCTTTGTCAGCCATTGTCTCATTAAGGTTTGTTTGTTCTGCTGCTCTGATGTGCATCTGTGTGCACTTACATACACTACTAGTATATATACACACCGACACACACACGCTCATTCACACTGTGGTGAGTTGCTCCTTGAACGCATGTAATGTGATGTATGTAACATGTTCACACATAGAGACAGAGGTGGGCTGATAACGTACGCTTCTCTAGAACAAACAGGTAACCCTCCATGGTGTGGTGACTGACGCTCTTATGTTCATGAGGATTCTCCTTCATCTTCTTCATCAGACACTCCACCTCAGACCGCGTGCTCTCAAAACGGTTCCTCGTCTGTCGACACAAGCACAGAGCAGAAAAGACCTCCTGGGTCGGCTCAGCTTGCCACAACAAAAGAAATTATACGTTCAGAAATGAGTAAATTACATTTATGCATGACAGCAGAAGTGACTTTTCTGAATTTCAAGGAGGGGTGGGTTCATTATTTAAAAAAAAAAAACTAAATTATGCTAAACTCCTTTTTCTTCAGGTTTTACTGCAAGAAATTTTCACAAAATTTATCTCCATACTAAAAATTTCACTTTCATACAGATTCAATTGTCTTTTTGGTGACAAATTCACTCCCAACATCGAGTATCACATAATTTATTGCATAACTTTTTCAGCTAACTGATCTTAAATGACTTAGATCAACTTAAAAATTTAAGCTTGAATGCCCCCCTAATTTAAATTGCGAGTTATATCACAACCATCTGTCTCTTAAAAATAAGAAAAATAAAAAGTAAAATCCCTTCAAACTTAAAACAAACCTGGATAAGTCTTGTAGATTATTAGGATTCAATGCTGCCAACTTTTCTTCTACAGAAGTACAGTACATGTGTTTGCGTGTTTGGGACCTTACATTCTGTATGCTGATGGTAAGATCAGTCTTAAAGTGGTTAAAGTCCTTTGCCAACTCGTACCCATGGTGATAGTAGGTGAACAGGCCTTGAAGAAACGCCAACAGCTGAAAGAAAAAAAAAAGGGGGGATGAAAAAAAGACAACACAGACAGAGAAGAGAAAGGAAATCCTGACATGAACCAGTCAGTAAAAAAACACAAATGGACGAGGTGAGTACAGGAGCGGGAGGAAAAGGCTGACAACTGCGACCAGAAGTGAAATTTAATATTGCAGTAAAAATGAAAATCAAATTTAGCAAAAACCATAAATCAGAGCGAATTTACTTGCTTGGGATTACAAGCAATGTTTGTGGGGGAAGTGCCCAAAAACTTGTTTGTTTTCTTTGAGTCAACCACTATGGTGCCCTCGAGCAAAACCGAAGTGCTGTTTGCCAGCATTAGAAGGCTGCGGTTGTACTGAGCATGTGGTGTGTTCAGATATGTCAAAGTGAGTGACTATAACGGAGACCACTGCTGAAACAGAGCGTGTGTGCTCTGCCTCTTTTGGGGAAAGAGGAGTTGAAAAACAGACATAGAACATGAAAAGAAAAGAAATGTGTCATACGGGCTCCACAAAGTCAAACATCTTCCTCTCTTGGACCTCCTGCACTTTGAAGACGTACTCCAGAGAAACCTCATAGAAATGTTGCCTCACATTATCAACCTGGTTGTCTGCCTGCGGCGGGGAAGAAAACAATAAAGCTTAAAGACTGATATTTGGAGAAAAATGTAAGATTTAAATTTGCCTTGATTCCCTCCCACAGTGAGACACAGCGACGCACCTCATGCAGATGGGACTCCTTCTTCCTTGCTGAAAGGCTGAGGTGCTTCTCCAGCACTGCGCAATATTTCTCCGTCTCTTTGTCGTATTTTTTCTTGGCTTCCTGCCACATCAAAAAAAAAAACTTTAAAGTTGAGAGGTGAAAAAAGCACAAAAATAAACAAGCTTTCCAACAGCTGACTTACTTCCTGCTTTAACAAATGATTAGAAATTCAACATGTATCTGTCATTCTCATTAAATTAATGTGGTATTTTATCCATTCAGGCTGTTTACTCTATTCTTTTAACCACATTTTACCCTCTTCCTAAAAAGGAAAAGATTTTATTTGACGCTGATTTTCCTTAAGCCTTGACATAATATTTTCCATTTTTCAAGAGTACGCAGTGTGAGATTAAAGCTCTGGGGTCTGCAGCTAAAACAATTGAGTGTTTCATCAGAAGTGAGATCACTGACATGACAGAGACACATGTGGATGGATGATGAGCAGGGTGTGCACTCTGCTAAAACAAAAAGAGGAAAAGAAAAACAAAGCCAAATGTATCTCCACTTGCCTCTTTTCTGAACAACTTATGATCATTTAACCTAAATGCATGCGAGTTAACATGAAAGCAGAGTTATGGATCTACGTACACATCAAATACAGCATGTCGACTTCTGCCTGAATAATCCTACTTGAATGATGCACACAAGTATTAATGGCAAAATGTAGTGAAAGCATCAAAGCAAAAATAATATAAAAAAAATATAAAAAAAAAATAATAATACTCCAATGATTGTTTTGACTTGATTCTGCAATTACTTCATGCAGTTTTTAATACAAGGTCACCTGGCCAAGATGCAAGAGAGAAAAAAACAAAGACTTTCTTTTTTTTTTTTTAATTTTAAGGGATGTGTCATCTGAATAATTTCAGAAGTAAAAACCAGTTGAAAACTGATCAGCTAACTAGCTGAAAACTGCTTGTTTTAATCCTTAACGTGTAACATTTTGAAGCTTCTAACATTATCATTGTAAAATTTTAAAGGCACCGTAAGTAAAAAATCTAAGGTCAATGACAGAAAAATGTGATATATAATTCAAAACTGTTTTTACTGATGTGTAATCAATGTACTAGAACAGCATTTATATGTTTAGTTTCTTAGAATGAGTCATTTATATCTACTTGCTGGGTGGTGCACATATGGAGGCTGCCATATTTTTTTTCCACCATTTTTGCTACAATGTCCCTGAATGGACAAAACAATGTGTGTGAAATAAGAACCCTCTGAACCTTAAAACTGCTGTACCAGCTTTGTTTAATGGGAGTTAGAGACTGTTTGGGTTCTGTAATGCCTTAAAAGAGATTAAAAGTAGTTACTCAGATCCACTCACAGATGAAAACATCTTTATGTCTGGGAGAATTTTGGCCACTAAAAGCCACCATATATTCACGACAGTGCTTGGAACATGAACTCATTTGAAAGAAAACATGTTGGCCGTTTCTCAATACCAAGTTCGCTAAGAACAAACTTGTGTACTTGCTAGTATGGACTTGTTGGAAGTACAGACTTCTGAGGACGGAAGGACGCAAGTACACTCGTTGCACATTTGGAACAGAAGCATACTTGATTACGTCAAAGACGTTGCTGAAGTTGTGTCATAACAGATATCTAATACTAAAATGATAAGTAGCAATAAGCCTGCTTGAATGTGGCAGTTAAAGACAACTAATCTGCGCAACCGTCTTACTTACTGTTAGCTACCGTTAGCTGTTCAGCCCGTTTGTGAAACCGCTAGTCACTTTTAATAACGGTTTAAAATTTATCAAACCACCAAGAAGTTGAAGTAAAACAACTCTGTTGTAGAAAAGTTATATAAAACCAACGTTACGTAAAATAATGAGTATTTTCAGCACTTATAGCAATTACTTTTCTCCTCCACCATTGTTATGCCGCAATGCCTTATGGGATAGAAAGGTGTCTGAAGTCCACAAAAGTCATCTCCAATGCAGACTCGGAAAAGTGGGCGGAGCAAGTACACATCCGGGAATATGGAGCGTACTTGTCTTGATGCGTTCTTTGAATTGGAACAGTACTTGGACCTCTACTGATGACGTTTCAAAAGTACACAAGAATGCAAGTCCGCAAAAGTACGCATATTGAGAAATGGCCCTTTTCTTTCAAACACCTATCTTAACCACTAGATGTCAGTAATTCTTACATACTGTACCTTTAAAATAACTAAAGATACTAGATTAAGTAGACTTGAAGAAACTATTGTAGTTTGTTCTCTTTCTCAATGGGAGGAAAATTTTGTGAAACATCAAACTGAAACACTAAAATAGACTTTTCTTTTGCTATGTACTTAATCACTTTCCTCCACTTGTATAGGGAAACACAAAGGGAAGCACAAGGAGTGAAGTGAACACATAAACAGAGGAAGGGCAGATCGCCTGGGTTTCCCTCTTGTCAGAGAGGCTCTGAGGTGCTATAACTGTGCATCCGTCCCACCTTGTTGTGTCGTTATTTCTTTGTCCTAAACTAATGGCACAATCAGGCTGGAGCACCAGAGAAAACTTACAAAATAAAAAAAAAAGCTATTCCACACTTATGTTGCGCAATTTATGCTTATAAATTCTGACTTAGTCAAGTATTTTCACTCTTTTGCTTTGACCATTAAAATCAAATGTATGCCCAGTAGCTAAAGCTGATTAATTAATGATGTTAATCAATTCAATATTTGATTTACAGAAAAATAAATTCATTACACCTTTGAGATGAACTGGAAACTTTAAAAAAAATCATTGATGACCCTAAACCAAGTTTCCAAATGCATTTTTTTTTTTGCTGTTCCAGTATTTCCAAATTAAGTCATATGCCGTGAACGAGCCAGCAAACCCTCTGCTTACTGATTACATTTCATTTTTATCTCAACTTCCTAATGCTGGGATAAGTAATGTAATGCTGTGGTATTGGTTGCCAGGCAAGTTTCAGCAGCATGTCCAGCCCTATGAGCCAGAGGAGGAATACACAGCAGCTGCAGAAGACATTAGAAATGATGAATGTTCCTCTAAACAACAAGGCATCTGTTTAAAGTCTGCCTCTTTGATTTGTCTTATTCTCTCTGGAGACCACGTCTGAAATGACTGCTGCTGAGTTCATCATTAAAGGTTTCATGACACAGTTCTTGACTAAACATACATGTAAACTCTACTAAAAGGCTGCATAACACCTTTTTCTCAGCTTTTCAATCAATCTATTAATGAGTTCTATTCTTCTCGAGTAAAAACATGCTTCTCTCCTCAGCCAGCAGGTGGCGATGTCTTCTCAGTATGATACAGTAGCTCAGAATTTATTGTCCTTTTCCTTTTCAAAGCATTGAAATGTTTTGATACAGGATCAGACCCTGCCACCAGACTGGCTAAAGTTAAACTTTGCTCAGCACTGCACTGCCATGTTTAAAACCACTCCCATAGAAAACACACGTAAAGCCAAACCAGACATCATCAATCCCTCACCCTTGGTAAATATTCTTAATTCATATAGGTTTATCTGATGTCTTGAATGGAAATAAAACAAATTATAGTTTGCCTATATATCATCATTCTCCAGCGGCTCGCATAGTTTTGTCCGTGTTTTTTGTTTTTTTTTTTTTGTGTTAGTCAGAAATTATTCTTTTTTTTATTTAAAAAGCGTCCTTATTTTTTAATGCATACACAGGCCTCACGTTACCGACATTACTTTCACTAGCATGTGTTTGCAAAGCACATTGAATTAACTTCAACTGGCTGTGCAACGTTACCTCTGGGAACTACTTGCTGCCATAATTTTATTAGCACAAATTCCTTGTTGAATAAGATTAGAGTCTGGACTTAATTCTAACTTAAATAAACTCTTTAACACGTTACCCCGCACATTTAGATCATAGTATTATTATTCCCTCAACTGTGATTCTGCAGCAACGCCTTCCATGCTACAGAACTAGCTGCTCTGGTGTTTTAGAACAAGGTGAAACTGTGCCAGGGGAAGATTTTATCAGTTCTGTGAGGGCTAAACTAGGATTAGCACATCGCTCATGGTGACCTAACTGCGCTGATTATGCATTCACTTCTTAATCTGATCACCGTGCCGAGATCAGACAATGACCTGCAACGAGGGGATGGATTTGTAAACTGGGTGCCAATGGCATGTTTAATAATGAACGCATCAGGGACACCCCTGTGGTTACTCATCTGTGCCCGATGGCTAATGTAAGGGGATTATAAATGCTTATGAAATAGTAGATTCACCACACATGGCAAGAGATTACTAAGAAATATATTGAGCAATATAGGTGCAAAAATATAAAAATACTAAGGTCTGGAGTGAAAAAAACCCAAAAGAAAACATCCTCCTGTTCACCAAGACTTTCATCATACTCAATCTTTTTGTGTCCCTCTACAGTCAGTAAGAGGGGGGCCCTGCTGGTGTATGGGACACCCCCAATTGGGGATAAGTGATTTGGAAGTATTATAGATTCCTTTAATCTTCTATGTAGGACATTTATTGATGTTCAGACATTAACTGATGTGAACCAAATGTGGAGGGAGGAGGGAGGCCCATAATCTGACACAGAGTAAATAAAGGGCTATTTGTACATTTACACCATAACCTTTAGCTCATAGCATGCTTCAAATGGACATTTCATGTCACAGTTAATGATGATAAATTTCACAAAAAGAACTGGAATTCTACAGGGTCATTTACACTCTGGGAAATTTGCTGCTATATTGTTGTTATTTGTTTTCTGTTATATGATGTAGGATCTTGTTTTTTTTTTTTTTTTTTTTTTTAAGAATATTACATTAGAATACAGCAGTTACTAGCATATGGCTAGTTTTCACAGCATGTATAAAGTAATATTGTACAAATTGCATTTAAAGCTTGTGTTCAACTTTTGATCTGGACATTTGATGCCGTTTCAACAAGTGCATGGGCTAAAGGGCTTTATTGATCAATGTTTTTCACTACCAGAAAACATGCGTCAATACTCATCTGCAGCACGTGTGAGGCTAAAATCGGTACTATCCGCAGTGCTGTGTTGGACGCCTTCGTTGGTCTTACCTTGGCTGCGCTGATCTGCTCTTTCCTGAACCGCTCCAAAGGCATAATCAACACATCGTTGGCATTTTCAATCTACAGAGAAGTACACACACAAACACACTCAAACTCAAGACGTAAACCAAGACTACTTGATGTAAATTTTAGTTTCATGCTTTGAATTATAAATCAAGAGTTTTAACTTTAAATGACGGGAAACTAAAACTACCCCAAGTTTAGAGGTTCAACGAGGTCAGAGAGACATGAAAGCTGCACTTATAACTTAAACTCTGACTTTGACAGGAGCAAAAAAGCTGGTGTGTGAAAAAGCTGACGATCCCTTTCATTACTAGCCTCCAATATCATATCCACTACAGCTTTTTAAGTCACTCACCATCCGTGTTCTTTCATCCTCAAGATTTTGTAGGACAGCTGCAAACTCCTGAAGTGACTTGGCTAAGGAAGGTCATGTAGATGGAAAGAAGGAGAAAAACAGATGAAGAGAAAATAAAGAAGACTTGACATTTAAATGATCATACGTAAGAGACGCATAACTACAGGCCAACGGACGAGAACTTGTATGGCGTGATAAGGATGAAGGTCCTTCACATCCTCTCCTGGACTTCTTAGAAATTTCTCTAAACTCATGACACAGCAGAATAATAAACTGGAAGCAAAACCACGATATGTTTCTATGGTGCTTTCACTGTGAGCTCAGAGCTCGTTTCCCTGTTTGTTGGCAAGTAAAGCACAGCTATGTTGTTTGGGTCAGAGTTTCCACTTCAGTTGCCTCTGCCTGTCCAACAGTAGAGGCACACACATACTTTTGTTCCTCTGACACACTTTATGAACATATGCAATCTGTTTGGTGAAACATAAAAATGATAGATCGCATTGATATTAAACTTATTCTATATCATCAACTCTGATACTCAACATAAAGTTACAGATTTTTTTTCCCTTTTTTTAAAAAGAGTGAAAGAAGTTTGATCCAACTGTGAAAAAAAGACATTTAAATCAAAACAATCGCAACAATTGATGGGAGGTAACGATTGTATCAAAGAGAACATCAGTTTGACGGGTCTATGAGTCGCTTTAAAACAACAGCGAGGTGGCGCAGCCCAGTTGAACATCAAGCTGTTCAGGAAAGATAGCTGGGGATAGTTAAACAAGAGTAGTGGGTGGGTCAGAGCAGAGCAGAGTGGACAGACAGCAGCACCAGAGGGTGTGGTGACTGCACGCCCTCTCACACAGCAGGATGTTTGGACAGCAACGGTCCAGATGACTGCATGAAATCAATGGTGAGATTTTTCACCAATATCAACCCAACATTGCAGTCTTAATTTGTCAGTATTTCGTTCATAACATTTCTTTGAAATCAGTGAGCTGTTCAGAGTCAAATTACAGCACTTGTAAAGAAAAAAAAAGAACAAGGAAATGAATGCCATATCAACGCTGATTTTATTGTACTTTTTTTTTTTTTTTTTTTTGGACTGAGCAGAGACCCAGACTGTAAACTGAACTCTTGATCTTGTGATTTGCACAGCAGATGCTCCTGATGCCATGAGAAAAAGAGCTTTGTTGTTTCAATATTCTAAAAAGACCTTCGGCAAGTGAAGGTAAAGAGCAACGGAGCAAGCTTTGCACACTAGCAGAAGTGGTAACCTAAACTGACTTGATGCTGTCTCAATCTACAAAAGCTTCAAAATGATTTTGAAATTGTGTTGCATCACATACCAAAGAAACGGAATAGCTGATCTTTTTTCCAAACTCAGAAATGCTAACACAACAAGATTTGAAGATAATGGTGATCCAAACAGTTGATACTCTGGAAAATTCTTTTGAGACTGTTCATAATTAAAAGCATGCTCAGACTTGCTATGAGATCTGGTTTGATTTTCCACATATTAAATGAGGACCAGGTACCAACTTCTGCCATCAAATGGAAAATTTATTGACCAAATTCAGACACATTTATCTCAAGAAGTCCTGCTTCACCGGGATCAGTGTGTTGACAAATAAAATGTGTGCATGCATGTCTGTAGTTTTGTATATTGTGTATTTTTTACTATATGGAGGCATGTTTGGAGGAAGTGTGTTTACTTTCTATGATCTCACCTGTTAAACCAAGCTGACCATAAGGATACAAACTGAATTGTAGTGCAGGTGCATTTTAACTGAAGATAATCCAATTGCAACCTAATTAAATCAAATTAATTGTAGAACATTTCAGTATATTAATAAAATGATGCAAGGTCATATAAAAAAATTGCCTAGCTGAGGAAACCAATGCATGAGGATACACGAGGCTACATGAGCTTCATGGATAGATGGGATAAAATCAGCAGTGTTTTTCTTATACTTTACCAAGAAGTGGAGCTGAGATTTTGACAGCAGATATTAATAATGGCCAGCTGCAGCTTACTAACATCAGCCTGAAGGGCTAGTCTGTTTACTGTTGTCAAGGAACTGCTCTAATCCTACTGAGTTTTTTTTTATAAAAAGCATTAGAGAGTTGAGACTTGATTTGTAAACACTTCCCATTTCAAGCTGATCTGATTTGAACATCGGTACCAAATGAAGTCATAAACCATTTTCTCCAAAAATGACTAGGGGTTAAATCTGCACATGATTCTTTAAGAGGCCCTGCTTTGGATTTTTGTAAACTCAAAATTGTGACATTTATTATGATAAAATAAACCTATAAATTTCAAAACCAGACACTAAACAATGTTTTAAATAAAAACAAAATAACAGTTTAAAATCAAAGATAATAAAACAGCACATGTTCATATTGTGTGCAGACAACTAACAATAAACTGCTGCTGTAGAATATGTCAATGTTACTGAGTTTTATATCTGGAAATAGGCATTAACAAAAACAGTCCAGGAAAGACATGACAAAAGATAAAGACATTCAGAAAAGAGACATCATTTGCAAAAATGTGAAACAAGCTGGCCTTAAAATAAATGCTGATATAACTGTTCTATTTCAGCAGTTTTAAAATGGCACAGTACTGTCTGGAGTCTATTTAAAGGGGTTTCTATTCTGGTACAAAGGATTTCATATCAGCACACTCACCTATGCATATCTCATCGTCTGTCTCAGCGTCTCCAATACACTGGAATTTGAAATCATTGAGAGAGTCGGCAAATTTTCGCTTGGCTGTTGACAGACCTGAAAGAACAGAGAGATAAGAGAAATAATCTGTTAGACTTACTGATGTTTTCATTTTTCCTTTTATAGTGATCCATGAACTTTTGATTCAACTCTTCAACTTCCAGCTGTAAGGACTCACAGAAAGCATCACATTGCTTTAAACTTTGGTTACCTGACTTAAAAATGTGTAATAGACCCATATGTAAGAATAACACTCTTTGTCCAGCTTATACTTTCTTATGCAGCTACTAAGAGAGTGAGAGGCTAAAGGCGGATACAGAGAGTGGGTCCCCTGTGGCGTTATTGATGGCAGCTGACAGCTCTTGTGTATTCACACGTGTGTTTGTGCTGAAAAGTGCAAAAAAAAAAAAAAGTTCCATTAAACTTAAGTCACATTAGTGGAGCGAGGCAGTGAAAGTTGGACATTTGGATGTCTTTCAAATAATACATGAGACGCTAAAAGCTCCTGGGAAACAGACTCACTCGACAACTTTGGCTTCCTACACATTTAAACTCACGGCAGGGTCACATTTTCTGCAACATCGCTTGTTACTGGGCTGGCTGAGGTCAGCCACATGTACAGGCTCAGAGTAAAAGAGAGGAAGGATAAAGAAGAAGGCACAAAAAAAGACAAACTACTCATACATTTCTGTGGAACCACATGTGGTGAGGCAAATGGCATCAGCCAGATTCTTGCATGCTATCCTGACAAAATGAATCAGAGTTTTAGTAAGTTTAAAATAATGATCATAATTTATCAATTCTTTTGGGATATTATCTGTTCATCATCTTCCGTGGTCAAAGAACAGAGAAATACTTCCAAAGAGTAACAGTATGATGTGGTCAAACCATGCGGGCTGTCCCGCTTTTCAAGAGGAAGGAGGTCCGAATCTACACCAAAGATATAAACCCAACTATAGAGTGGATTCAAGTAGCATGTTCTAAAATATAGATAGAAATTACAAGGGAAACCAAACAAGAATGTAAAGAGATTGACAGAAGTGAGGGGACAGATCAAGAGTCTCAAAGGGAGACAGATGGGAGTCAAAGAAAGGACAGTGAGTGTAGAGAGAGAAGACAGACAGAGAGTAATTGGCCATGTTCATGTAAATACCACAGTTCCTCCATGGAGGATCTGAGCAGCTCGCCAGTTAGAGAAATGAAACCCAGGCCTTGCTGCTCCTGCATGCGCTGCCAGAAAAACACACATGCTGCTGGCACTCTCAGACATACATCACTTTCTCCCTTGTCACTGACTCAGAGAGCATTGTAGGATGTCAATGAGAAGTGAGTCAGAGTGGCTCTTTATCATCAAAATAAAAGTACAACCAAAATGAGACCACACTGCAACTGTTTCAGATAAGCTGAGGTTTTACAGCGCTATTCAGTGTCTGATGAAGATGAACAATCAGTCTTAACCCTCTGTTCAAAGATAGCATTTTCCTAATGAGCTGACAGTCATTTCCTCTTTAAAACAGCACAATATTTAGTTCAAAATTACAGCTTCATTTAGAATAAAACAGACAGTAAATCAAGCAATAGTCTTTAAGGCAGGGCTAGCTTGTAATTAGCAAGTTATATACAGTCATCTGTCTCTGATGTCAGTATGTTATGACACAGTGATTACATTAAGTCATTAGTTATGTCACCTTCTATGTAAATGATGTGTGATTGTGCTGAGATGAAATAATAATAAAAAAAAAAATACCCAGTCTTAGGTAAATCACGTGGATTGCTCTCGAAAACATTTCAACTTTTGCATGGACTAAAGCAAAGACCGGTTGTAAACTGGATGTTTCTAAACAAGTTTTTGGTTGAGTTTGCATGTTCTCTCCATGCATCCACAGGTTCCTCTCACAGTCCAAGAGCATGCAAGTTAGATTTATTGGTGTTTTTAACTCAACCTAGGCACGCGTGTGAACATGAGAGGTTATTTGTCTCTGTGTTAGCCCCAACATGGGATAGTGACCTATTCAGGGTGTACCACGCCTCTTTGACAGCAGCCAGGATAGGTTCCAGCCCTCCTGCAGACCTTGATTGGATTATTGAGTATAGAAAATAGATGGACAGATGGATGCTTTAATGATCCGTCAACACAATACATAATTCAGGAACACTAATCGTTTATGAATTGTGCTTGTTCATGTTTATTATAAAAGGCAGGAGTATAATTTGAGAAAGAGAAAAAACTATTTTCACCTTTCAGCACTTTTTAATAGAATTAACCCGAATGTAGTGACAATGCAAACATGCATTTTGGGCAATTTAAAGAATTATTTGCATATTCTTTGTAGAAGAAATACAGTATTTACTGTAAATGATCAAACGCTAGTTTCAGAGCTTAAATGAGTCTTTTTGAAGCATCACATACTGTATTGCCCATGAAGGCAGCAATGCCAACAGCTCCTGCAGTGTAACAGCATTTCAAAAACATTTTCTGTCATACATTTTTCACTTTTTGCTGTTTTTTTTTTTTTTTTTTTCCTGTGTTCAAAACAATGCATGAGGGCATTGTTTGCAGCACGGGTGGCCTCTGAGGGAATCAAAGCCAGCCCTCACTGAGCAACACAAAACACTCTCTCTTTCCACACACTCACCCTCACTCTTATTTCTCTTCTTTCTTATTGTTGGCTTTCCCCTCCATCTCTCCAGAATGTTACCTTTTCTCCTTCCTGCTACCGACAGTTCCTCTCAGCACTCAGCAAGAGGAACACGCGTGTCATTTCTTCTCTCCTCTCCGGCTCCAGTCTTACTCTGTAGTCTGTCCTCATAAACATCAAAACTTACCACAGACCAAGGAGTAAGAAAACAGAAGGATTTTTTTTTTTTTTCAAAATGCAGAAGCAGATATTTCATCAGCTGCTGAAGGCCTTGAAGCTCCCATCAGAAACCTACAGCTTATAGAAACAACTATACAGTAGGTATTGCTTTGCGTAACAGGACTGAGATGACTCAAACACCTGCTTTCTTGTCAGTGTGCATGTGGGTGATTTCTCACTGTTACTAAAGAAAAAAAGACATCTTTTTATTGTAAAGTCACTCATCTGATTTTTAAAAGCACTCATGGTGACTCATGGTGAAGATCCAGATTCCAGTGGAACTGAAGAAGCCTCTGACTGAAGGCATTCTGTTGTTTAATTAGCATATTGTGTAGAAGGCATGAATTGTGATCTTACAGAATCATGATACCTGTAAATATTTACACTTTGACCACTGAAAAGTATCTTCAAACCTCTAAAACCTCTGAAAAATGTACTCCTATCCCGCATTTGGCATAGGGCTGGGCGATATGGACCAAATATCATATCACAATATTTATTTTAGATGACGATATACGATATATACCGGTATTTTTACCCTAATTTGTCTAGAAGTTCCATTTCATTTAATTTTTTAGTATTGAACCATGTTTAGCGTAAAGGTATCGCTCCACTGCAGTGACGGAACTGACAAGACGCTGGTTAGAAATGTTTGTTAAATCGAAGTAATTAAAGATAGTTGGCTGGTTTTTTATGAGTTCTTTGTAAAAGTCTTGGGGAGGATTGTTTTCCAGACAGTTAAAATAAAAGGGATGGGAAAAAATATTGATACACTGAAATATCGCGATATTTTCATATGCCGATACCATATCTATATTTAAAAACGTTGTATCAATCTATTTTACTAATAAAATCTTGAGAAATATCATTGTTTTACTACAAAATCTCGCGATATCATAATAAAACGATATCTCATGAGATTTGATTAATAAAATAGATCGATACCGCGTTTGTAAATATAGATATGGGATCAGCATGTGAAAATATTGCAATATTTCAGTGTATCAATACTTTTTCCCACCCTTATTAAATAACCAGGTGATCCCTTTGTAGTCAGTCGAGGTGCAGCTGGGTCATTACGAAAAAATAAAGCAAAAAAAATTTGCACAACTAATACCACGATATAATGATATGTGTAAATATCATATCTCTCTCACATCAATATCATATTGCAATCTAATATCAGTATATAGCAAAGCCCTAATTTTGGCATAACAAAACATTTTACATTGTGTCACAAAGCATTCTTTTTTAAGAGCAGTATCTACAAGCTTTTCTAGGAGAAGTCTTTTCTCACTTATTTCATTTTAACATGGTAAAGTATTAAAGAAATGATTTACACCATTTCATTATGACAAGCTGCATAACATACCAACATATTGTACAATATGTTCAATATACAAAAGGTTATCCAGGCAGATGTTGAGCACAACAGTTGCTGTAACCTGTTGTCATGACATCATAGTCACATTTTTGCTTCTCAGTTACAGACAACATTGCTAATGAAATGTTTTATATGTGCTTGCTCCCTGGATAACAATTAAATAGATTAGATCATCTCAGCAAAATGAAAAATGTTTTCAGCACTTAACTGTGATTAAAAAATAAACTCACACATATATGGTTGTGTTCAGCTCTCTTGACCTTACAGAATGTCTTATTGTACTGTATATTTTGGCTAATGGTGGGACGTAATATGTGGGATATTTAAAAGCACTCCCTATAGACATTGTATGGATAGATGCTGGCAGAACTGACACATTTGGAAACAAATGTTCACGCATACTGTATTTTACATCTGTGTGCATACCCATATACACACTAGCAACAAAGAAGGGCTTTCAGCTCACTCAAACCACGTTTTCAAATCCAAGCCACATCGTAAGCCGATATGATTTTATAGTATCTTGCCAATACAAACGAATTACAACAAAACATAGAGCAAGCACAATGTCCAGAGAGGCTGTCGCGTAAGAAAAGGTCTGCTTACAAATGGAGAAGCCAGTAATGCCTTACCATCTATGGTATCTGCTTAAATAAAATAGATAACAAGTTCAAGTTAAGAAGATTTACCCAGTGGTAATGCTGAACGAACCCAATGAAGACCAAAAGAAGCAAGGGTTAGGTGTGCTGTCAGAGGGTCACATAGCAAACTGACACCCTGGGTTACAACATCTACAGCTGTTTGTGTTCAAGTTGTAAATCATCCAACACCATCCAGGGGATGTTCAGATCAGGATATTACACAAGTCAATGACACAATTTTTCTTTTTTTTTTTTTTTTTTACTGACCAAGTGTTGGGAGTTTTTAAAAAAAAAGACTGAAAACAAAACGAAGAATTAAATTACTTGTTTTCTTGCTCTGCAGCATTCCATCATTTTGCATTGCTGAGTGTGCCTTTTGTTTATATGATAACAATCAACCAATGAATGTGAAATATTCCAAATATGTCATATTGGATTTGCAGCGAAGTAAAAAAAATGGCACGATATGGGGGTGTAACTGATGCATAGACGATGTTCTTCAGTCACTGTGATTTGGCATTATTTTGTGCCTGTGTCCATGCAGGAAGGATAGCAGAGAGAACTAAAAATAAGTGACCCTACTGACACTGGCCTTACTGTCCTCTTCCCCTCTTCTCTCACACTTACAATACCAGATTCCTGTCATACTTCTGTCTTTCACTTCCTTCTCTGCTCTTGAAACCAACCAATTTAGACACAAGAATAATAAGTACCGTGTAATCACAAGACATAAGCGTAGAGGTTTTGAGCCCCTACAGTGTATAGTTCAACAGGCATGATAGGTCAAAGCATATCAAGTTTACATCACTTCAGTCACTTTATCCCATTACTTCTACAATTATATTAGTACATCAGTTACTGTGCAAACAACTGTGTCATTAACAGTGTTAGAACTCCTCATTAATGCTGGACAGAGGTTCGACTAGCTGCAGACTTCATTCTGAACAGTAGAAGTCACTGTTGAGAGAATTATGCTGCTACTGTGCAAGAAAAGTACGAGAAGGGCTCCATATGTAGGTAAATCATTCATATACAAACATAGTTACAGTTTGAACTTCCTTGTTTTACATTTATCCGGTTTAGAAAGTTTACTGTTGCCATAGTACCTTCTTGTGTCTTAATGGGCAGTACAAATATCTACAGAGTATTCCCTGCAGTTCCTCTTATTTTTCAAACAAATGAGATCACAAAAACCAGACAAGGCACCTGAAGCAGAAACCATACAAATGTCTGGCACACCAATCATGACATCAGTTTAAGGTTGCACAATGAGAACAGTGATATTGCAGAAAGCTTACACTTGTGGTGCAGAATAACACTGTTACCACTTGTTACCAATTGTTTTAGAAGCAAAACTGAAGGCAAACTGAAAATTTTGCACCGTTGTTTGCTTTGCTTTGCTTTGACACAGTAACCAAACCGCCCGGACAGTACCATGTAATTACAAGAACTGCTCACAAGGGGTTGACATTCCTCAAAACGGCCGCTAACCAACAAGAAAGATGAAAACAAAATCTGTCTCATTGATTGACCAGGACAGAAAACACCTCGTTCTCTGCAAGTAAAAAATTAAGCCACACCAGGTTTAATCAGTTTTTGGCTTTCTGTTTTAACTTTGGTGCTCAAACCTTGAACAGCTTTCAAAAACAGGAGCAGCAGGAGAGACTGTGAGTTGTCTGACATGTTGCCCTACAACACTTCCTACTCTTTGGCTCTCTGGATGGTCCATTTGCTTTCACATTGCAAATGAACTGTTCCAAAATCTACTTATAAGCCAACAGAGACCCCTAGTTTTCATGCAGACCAGAGTTTACGTCTTTGGTTGGCATCAGTGTCCACGCCAGTGTAAATGTGCCCTTAGTCTGTGAGGAAAAAAAGAGAAGCTTTTTTCAGGTTTCAAATATGTGGTTTTGCAAACAACAGATGTGTAAATCTGCCCAAATGACTGAAACAAGTTGTGATATGAGTTTTCACTTTACAGACCAAAATTTTACTCATTTATGAAATATCTGTTTTGAGACCAATCATCAACAGGGTAAAGGAGAAACTATCATAACAGTCATTTAGTAATTCAAATGGTTGTTGATGACTTGTCAATTACAAGCTGTAGAACATTAATTCAGATGTTGTTTCAAAGAGGCCTTGCCCATCATAGTCAGAAAACTGGTGAGAAGAATCTGTCAACCCTAACTAGGCCTGTCACATGTTCACCACACAGTCTAACAATGACATTTGACAAACAGTGACCAGTCCACTGCTGGAATGTGCCTTCTTACTTAAAGAAAAGAAAGAAAAAGAAGAAAAACACTGGGAAACACTCACACGTAGCACTGTAAGCTACACAAAAGGCATCTGTAATTAACCACAACCATGCAGCAGCACAACAGCGTCTATGTGTGCTCACTCAAACACACACATACACACCCAAAAGAATGGGCCTGTGTGATATCAACAGGATATCCAGCAGTAGCTTGAACTCTGCTGTAGCTTTGTTCCATACGCATGTGAATAGAAACCCTATTCATCAAGTGGGACAAGCACACACACACCACGCACACATGCGCACTATTCACCATAGAGACAAAGACAGATTTCAGTCTCCTCATCTTATTCTTTACGTGACCAAGCAGCCGAGCAAAGACTGGAATTCACAGACTCAATTATGTTGTAAAGGATTGTAAAGTTCACACCACAGTCGACAGCATTCTCCGTAAGAACAGCACGTTTCATTCAAATCTGATTCTGTTGAAGTTGTACTTTCATGGTCATTTCATTAATATTTCTGTGTTCTCCATTATTATTGAATGCATTCTGCATCGTTTCTGTTTAAAAAAAACCTTCTGGTTGCTTTGTATCCAGCTGTATTTGTATACTAGAAGAGAGGCTTGTGGTCCAACGGCAGGCTTTTCCGGGTCCTTCTCATGAATTTCCGTCTGATTGGCTCCCTCCCATGAGTGTACGAAGGAAGCTCCGCCCTCCGCTCTTATTTCGTTACAGACAGGAAATAGAGCCGACAAACAAGTTTGTTCCGCCATGCTAACAAACAGTTAGCTAATTAGCTTCTCAACTCCGAAGCTACGGTCGTGCCGTCTTTACTTCTAGTGTGTAGTGGAGGGTTACCTGCCTTCCAATGGACAGATATAAAACCCACGTGGGATACGCTATTTGCAATGTGACGTAGAAGTGCAAGGCTGTTCCCGATTCGCTCTTTTCTTCGTATTCCTTCTCTGATGAGAAAGCACAGCCGACTGGGGGGAACGCAACGCTAGCAAGTCAGCATGTGAAAGTAAACAAGGGGAAAGCCTCAGTATTTCAGAAGGAGCAAGTTAAACGGGTTTCCCACCCCAAATTTTCTTTTTTTTTAGTTTTTTTTTTTAGGAAATAAACTTTAAAAAAAAAAAGAAACCCCATAAATTTTCACAAAGGTTTGTGTATCTTGTCTAAATATTCTCACAAAAACCCTTTACGGTTTTTCCCACCGGTTTTCTCCCCACCCCCCGTCTCCCACAGAAACCTCCTGTTTTTCAGAAATTTTCTTTATTTTCCCCTTTTTTGGTTTAAATTTTTTCCCTACCAAAAAAACCAAGAGAATAAACTTTAGTTTTTCTTTTTTTGTTTTTTTTTTTTTTTTGGTAATGAGAGTTTTCAGATTCAAAATAATACTTATCATGAAAAAAAAAAAATATAAAAAAAATTAAAAAGGGTCAATAACTAAACAAGTTCAGTGGAAGGAGGCCTTTAATCTCATGTGGCCAATATTTGAAATGAAGGGTTGAAACATCAGGAAATCCTGCACCAATGACAAATGAGTAGATCTACAGAACAGCTTGAAGAGACGCTTGAGTTTTAAAAATCCTTTTAACATTCAAGAAATCAATTTTTCTTCATCCAGAATATAAATGAACTACACTTTGTACTATAATTCATAAACACATCACTGTACATTGCTTAACAATACAAGGTCAGGTCAGATTTTCTAAAAACCTTGTAAAAGTTTTTTTTTTTTTTTTACATTGATCATTTCAGGGAAATGTTCCATTTTCATATGAGCAGAGACTAACACTGAAGGGCGACAAAATGTTAATATGGTAAGACTTCTGCCAAGTCCCTCCACATCTGACAGCCAATTAAATCTCCCTTGGCCAAGTATGCTTGTTTTCTTGCATGGCAAGCTCTAAGACTGTAAATTACTTGTATTACTATGTTGTGGAGACATAAATCTGTTCACACACCAATGCTGTCAGGCCTCATCTCCCGTTTGGAGACAAAAAGATGGTCTCCAATAACATTACTTATGGCAGTTTTAGTGAAGATTTGGAATAAAGTAAGAATCTCAGTTAACATTAAGTTTAGGCTTAGGTATTGAAATACATTAAATTATCTAGTATGAATGCAGGGCAAAGAGAATGCAACTGATAACAGAATACTTGGTAATGGTCGCAGCACTACATCTGCTCAGTGTCTTTCTAAACTCAGCAATGAAACCAAAACATCTTAAGTTTAAAGAAAAAAATGGCCTGTGTCAGTGAACATCATTAAATGTTGAGTATAAACCTGCATGGGCTGGTTTTCCTGTAGGACACAGCACACAAGGTCAGTTTGACCTTTAATGAAGAGGAAGCATTCATGTCGTGGCAACAATAAGTCACAAAAGCAGGGAAAGTGTGCAATAGTGAAAAGTTAGGAAGTGGAGATGGCTTCTTTCCCCTGTTGCCATGGTGAGTGCAGGTTAAAGGAAAGCGAGAGGTCAGAGGCCGCCTTTCGTCTGTCCATTCTGCCCCGTCAGCTTTATGGGAAGCTAACTGCATGAGTGCTCATTGACACACTCCTGTACTGAATTATCATTCTACTTTTGTCCAGTTGGGCATATATTGGCGATTAAGCAGATCCTGTTACACGCTAACATTTCAGAGCTATTGGTTTCCTGTAATACATTCCACCAAAACAGCTGGAAAAAGTGGAAAAATATGATCACAGCTGTCCAGTAATATTAAATCCATAACCTCTAATACCTTGCCATATAGTCCCACTGGGCTGTGTAAAGTGGGTTAATGTTTAAAGGTTAAAAGTGGATTATTAATGACACTGGATTACAGCTCTGCTTTCTCAGTCACTGTTAATTTCAAATGGGCTATTTTTTTTAAGCAGTTTGAGAGTACATGACAGTACATGAAAAAAAGACTTTACATCTGATTATGAAAGAAGACTCAAATCCAAAACCTCGAAGTTTAAGCTGGATGCAACAAAAACAAGGTCACTTCAGAGAAGGAGAGAAAGTGTCTGAGGTTGGCAGCAAGATGGGGAGAGGAGGGGGCCGAGGCTCAGAGTTGTATTTTATCTCATCACCTTCCAGGGGCTAAACTGGCTGCCTGGGCAGTAAATATGTCTGCAGGAAAAGCAGCTGCCAAGATGCAGAAAACCACTGCAAGGATGTGGGTCTTTACATTAACACCCCTGCACAGGAAACTTTTTTTTTTAAAGCATGCAGGCACGCATTATCAGACTAAATTAATTAGAATTAAATATTTTATGTCCTTTTACTGATAAGCTGTGCAGTGCAGACAGTCAGCATGCTAACATTGCATTTACAAAGCTCATAATAAGAGTACATTATCATACTGTATCAGCAAGCTGGTAATTAACATTTAAAACAAAGGGTCAAGATTATGGGATTGCTGAGCTTGTACAAACTAACTAAATAAATAATTAACACTTCATTTGATCAGACCACAAACGTAAATCTTAGTCGGTCATCAATGTTCTAATAATTCATTTTAATGTTGATGTCTGTGCCTAAGTCGATGGTAGGCCAGTTGTAAGGATAGGCAAGTCAAAGAAGAAAAGTCCAGGTTCACAAAAGTCTCTTTGCATTATCCTCTGGAAATAAAGATGTCTGCACAAACATTCACATACAGTACTACATGCACTGATACAAGTAGAAACTTCATATGTGAAAAGGCTACCATAAATTGACAAATGTGTACTTTGTATTTATACAAAAAATTGTATAAACTACGTGAGGGATAATGTACGGAACGCAGGTCATTATCGGGAAATACTGACCGACAGGGCGAATGCAGACCTCAACGTGAAAATAAAATTAAAATTAAAGTCTATTCTTGTGAGGGTCAAATAATTTGCTGATATTTTACGCTAAGAATAAAATAGTTCCCCACTTGTTGCTTAGCAAAGTTTGTTAGTTGAGTTATGGCAGCTGGAATTCGTGCTTGCGCCAACTAGTTCTGTATGTTGAACTGGACATTTCCTCCTCTGCTGTTAGTTGCATGCGTGTTGCCACTGGTCTTCTTTTTGTCTTTTTTGTTTTGGAGAGGGAGAATCCTTAAACTCGGCCTGGACGCAGCGCTCAAAATCTCAACTCTTGCCAAAGATTTTCAAATTAATTGGGAAGTCACCCATTTTTGGTCACGAGGTGTCGTTAAGTGCTCGCTGCTGTTTTTGTTGCTGTTAAGTGACCGGACTACTTGCGATACAAAGGAATATTAAGTTAACCATAAGACCACAGGCTAAAAAAAAAGGAAAAAAAGATCTTTTATTCTTGACAGCAGTCATTATACTGTTTCAAAAATCATTATATTAAAATAATGACCACTGAAACGTAAAAACTTCTAGTCTTTAAGATTTCCTGGATTAATCATGGATCAATGCATAAACTAAAATCCATTTCCTTGGCTTTTATAAGTCAAGAGGTTCATCTTGTACAGCCCCGTGATGACTCAACCTCCACAGCACACTGCTCACAAACAGCATTAATGGGATCGAATGCTATTTCAACGTTCTATACTTAACCAACATTTGTTGCAACTAGTTATGTCAGATTTTATAAACATATACTACACACGTGAGTACACACACAAACACACTTTCTGCACACCTCTTTATTGCACGCTAACTGCCACCACATGTATAGCTAGTCCTGCCGGTGGTTAAACTGCAAGCTGACGCAGAGACCTGATGCCTAACACCTCAGTCATACCCCCTACAGAGGCCCAACACCAGCCGGTAGCTGTTAATTTTGTTTTTAACAAGCATGTAATCACTACAGACCAAAAGAGAAACACATTGGGTGATATGAATTCTAAAATTTAGCAGTCACATTTACAGTAACAATGGCTTAAAAACCTGTGTGCCATTATGAAAGAAGTAATACACTGCTGTTTGTTTTTCATAACCATAAAACTAACAAATTTCATCAAAAGAAGTATCATAAAGATGAAAAGTTCCATTTACATGTCTCTGCCAGTGGGCTCAGCATAATTTATTTTTGCAACAGTAATGTTGTGAAAACTCGTGTATTTACCACCAGCAGCTCTGCACATAAACACCTTTAAGTTAGGATGGAGCTGCAGGGAAAAAAAAAAGAAGCACACAAAGAGAGAGAGAGAGAGCGTACAGGGGCACTCACTGTCCCACATTTGGAACCACTTAAAAAAGCAAACATGGGCCAACACATGACACAGCACTGAGTGTTGACAAAGCAGACCCAGCACATGCACAGAAACGCTGGAAACATTCCCTTTGTCTCTGCAGATGGCTCTCATCACATCTGAAAGTGACAGTATTGTGACTGAGGGGTAAATGTTGGTTTGTATGTGTTGTAAAAGGTTGTGGTAATCACCAAAGAACAGTCAGAACCTTTTTGGTTCAGTCATTCATCCCAACAAGTTCTTCTAAAATGGAAAAAACAACATACACGAACATGTCACACACATCCCACTCCCATCTTCATTCTTGTTTAATAACATACAACCTGCCCATCCCAAAGAGGAATCACATGGAAGGAATTTTTAAAAAGGAAAAGGAGATGGAAAAAGACAAAAGGATTAAATCTTCTCTAAGAAAGCCTTTCATTCTCACAGAGATAGCAAAGTTGGCGAAGTGCTGTGCTTGTTTATGGTGGCTTTGCTTTGCCCTGTAATAGTACTTTGCTCATCAGAAACTGGCTGAATGGTGGTGAGAGGCCAACAAAGTGATGAACAATGGCTAAATAAAGCCTGGGAACAAAAAGAAGCCAACAATGACAAACAAAAGTCCCAACTAAAATGAACTGAAAGTCAGATGGTGAGTGGGGGCAGGAAGAGTTTGGGGAAACAGAGAAAAAGCAAGAGGAAGACAGTAAAACAGCTGTAGTGTGGAAAAGAGGGAGCTGAGCTGAGAAACAGCTGGAAGATGGAAATGGGAATCATTTCTGGCTGGATTAAGGAGTCAGAGAGGAAGTGGAGGACAAGGATTTTAGGGGTGAGGGCAGATTGAGGGTATGTTTTTTTTTCATGTTACATTTATCAGCTAAGAGATTTCTAATCTCAATCATTTGTTTTATTATCAGTCTAATTTTTTTAAGTATTCCATCTGAGTTAAATCCTTAGAACTGAGGACCAGTTTACACTAAATTAAACTGGGCCAAACTGTGATACCAGCTCTGCAAAACTATCCCCCCTGCCTGGAGTTTAAAAAACTGTCATGGCACTGGTGGGCAAAATATGTTTGGAGGGACTTGAAGCAGAATATTCCTGAAAACTAAAGATGGTATTGCACTCAGCAGCTTACAACTGCCACAGATGATGTTAGCAGCATTGCTACTAACAGCCATTAGAGAAGAAATAAGCTAAGCTGGAAGATGAAAAGAACAAAACATCATTGGCATTATCAAGTAATTTAAAAAGGAAACAAGTGAAATAACTGATTAATGGTCAATCTTGCTCCTCTGTGATGCATATGTTGTTGTTTATGTTTAATTCCCATTAGCTTCTCTCAGTTTTATGCTCCATCACTCGCGTTCTCCCTGCCAAACAAACTCTGCTACTCCCCTTCAACCTCATCCTCCCACTCTCATTTTGGCACTGCCACGCCTGTTGCTGACACAGCGAACGGAGACAACCGGGGAGGTTTTCCTCTCTCGTTTTTAAAAAGAGAATCTGTGGGGTGAAATCATCCTGCAGACCGCTGGCTGCCACTGGAAAAATCCACAACAGGAATGTGGGACAATCTGACTTGGAATCCGAGCAGACGACACATTGCCAGAAATGCCCAGCTCTGGCTAAAACTGACCTCATAATTTCAAGGAAAACACCAAGTATACTGCCAGTTTTCAAACATTCTTGTGAAATGAGGAGAACACAAGCACCACAAATATCTGTATGTCCCCAGTACTGTTTGCCCTGGAGTTCTTTTCACAGTGTTGAGGGAGTCTGTAACAACCATTTGAAAAAGAATAGCATTGAAACACTTAACTCTTGGAAATACTTGCAGGCGGCAACAACAATCTTGTTCTACTGTTAGACCTTTTTCTGTCAGTTTGAACCAGGTGCAGGTGCTGGGCTGATCTCGGAGCCAGCTCAGTTTATTTACCTTGCCAACTTTCTGGGATCAAATAAAGCGGCTAAATTAGCTTCACTTGCCAGACATGCTCACAGTCCTGCACTTAGAGATGACGGTCTCTAATGAGGTTAGCTGCTGGGTGCTGTGCGAGGCCAAGGAAGGTTATATGCATGTACAGCAACTAATGTACAGTAAATATTAAGGAAAAGAGGAAGCTTATTTTACATAAAGATACCAAACTGAAAATTGCATTCAAATTGGCTTGGAAGCTTCAATGCTAAAGTTGTTTTATGAGACAGTTTGTGTTTTATGTGACTGCTGGAGACATTACTGAAGCAAAAAAAATTACTGACTTGTAACACTTTCCCAGCATGTTCACTCAATTTCATTCATGGGTTTAAAATTTGTTGTTGTACTTTTTTACTTTTTTTTTTAAATTCACTGACTTACAGTAAATAACGAAACAACATGCTGCATCTGTACACTGTCTTCTCTTGCTGCAGGTCCTGAGCAGATCTGAAAGGCTGAGCCGACCTGGTACCTGTTTTTTAACAACCTAGACACCCACTATGGAGTGACATCACAACTTTACATGACCTGTCCAAACGGATTTTTTTTTGTTTGTTTGAAGCTCCCTTTCACTCATTCTGCAACTGTTTCATTAGTCAGCCACCAAAATCCCACCTCAGCCCCCAATGTAAGCAGTTGTTGGCTATATGTTATGGGGTTATATAATGTAGCTGTGGCAGCACCATGTCTCACCTAGAGTCAGATGTTAGGGTGATAAAACACATAAAACTGCAAGAGTGACTTCAAACCAGAAACAAAACTGCTTTTAAAATCCACTGTGTAAAACAACCACTGATTTAGACTTCTCCCAAATATGAAGACTGAAAGCTTAAAGCAACTTGAAAGTAACTTCTCCTTGCCACCAAAAACACATTCTCTTGAAGGTATCTTTGTAACAAACCCAAAGTGACAAAGGGATCTTAAAGGTAGTAGTGGATCACCTGCTTCTTGAAGAAAAAAAAAAAAACTTCATATTTTAAAAGTGATTGTAGATGCTGTGCATGTTCTGACACCACTGGAAGAGTTTGACCATGAAAGGAAATCTGGGAACTATGATGTGAAAGTGACCAGGTTGCTGAAAAAGTCTGACTAAGTAGAGTTAAAGACAACTGGATGAATCCAGTTTTTTTTTCTCTTTTTTCTTTTAAATCAAATTAAGTGATATATTAAATTTAGACATAATAGATCAGCCAGAAAATACTGTATGTCATGACCACTTTATTTCTATTTCTTTTTATCTATTGCGGTTGATTATCCTGCATGAACATCATCTGCTGTTTCATTTTGCTTTAAATATTTGAGCTGTTGGTTTATCAAGCCAAGCAAACTGTAAAAAGTGCAGTCACCCTAATATAACCGTGACCCACCAGCAGCCAGAGCATCCTCTTCAAAACAGGAAATGCACAAGAATATATGACCTTCCCCCTTGCAAAGAGCTCACAGTGGCTAAATGAAATGACAGAAATGCAACCAAATAAAAGGAAACCTGTAGCTAGAAAAGTGTAAAACCGTCCTGTCGATGAAGTGATACCCTGACAGGAAAACAGCCCAAAGAATAACTGAAAAGCTCCTCTGGCTTATTTAAGCTATTCTGAGCTGCCAAAGAGATTTTGTTGTTCCAGCTGAAGTTATCACTGGTACGAGACAATCTAGATGCCATTCCAAAACAAACAGCGGAAAAAGACTATCTCCATGTTTAGAGATTGCTAAGGAAATTTTTCAAGATTCTTCCATGAGCTTGGCTAAAAAACTCTCTTTACAATTAAAATCTTCAAACATAATTAATCTAAACAATTCAAGTGTGTGAGCATACTTGTGGCTTTGAATACAAACAGTTATGACACAAGTAAACAAAGCACCTCCTGCCAGTTACTTTCCTTAGCACTATCCAAGCAGCAGGCTATGATATGAAGGACTGTTGGGCACTCCATGGATCAGAAGAGTGTGGTAGCAGTGGTGACAGGGAAAAAAATTAGACAGAAAGGAGGCTGGAAACCACACTAACCAGATTAGAACCAGTCTCCAAATAGTCTTTGTCCACTTCCTCCCCTACGCCCAACACAAACCTGACCTCTGGTGCAGAATGCAACACAAACACACTGCAAAATAATGCCTAAAACTCTATATAAGAGCTAAACCAAGAGCTTGTGAGCTCACTTATGTTGAAGGTATTGCTTACTGGTTACTGTTAAATTGTTATGTTGCTGTAGCACTAACATTTTGCGCAATAGCATCATATCATTGTAATTTCCTTTTGTTTGACAGCTTACATTGGCTCCTCTTTGGGAGATGAATTGCTGTAAGAAGTTTGAATGTTTGTAGTGAGGGGTAGGGATCGACCGATATATCTGCCGGCCGATATTTTGGGCCGGATATTTGCTTTTTTGGCTGGTATCGGCATTGGCCAATACGTCGGGTGCGTTGGCCGATACGCTCCCCTTGGCATAATTTCCATACAGGTACCTATACAGGCAGCAGTTGCTGGAGATGCCCATAACACCAGCAGGCTGTATTGGCAGTCAGCTGAGGCTGATGAGAAAATATCGGTATTGGCCCTAAAAAATCTGTATCAGTCGATCCCTAATGAGGGGCAATTAAAATGTTCTTAAACCTTAGAATATTGCCCTGCTATAGCCCTGATATTTCCCAAAATAAGTCTCCACAGTTATTTTGTAGTCTTCTCATCCACCTTTAATCCCTGATCCTTTCACCCTCTGCTACCACTGTCGCAAAGGGAACTGCGTGTTTTCTTCTACGTCAGCATATCACTGCTTCTTTATATAAAACCTATGAACAGTAGAGGAAGTCAGCTTTTATATTGCCTGTGGTATAATGGCATCTTCAAGGTGTTTGCCTAAGCTAAGCCTAACTACCACAAGATTGAATCTTTCACTCCATGCCCACAGTGGTCAAAGACCCTAAATGTCAATAAAAACACAAAATTTCTACAATTAGAAGACCGGCTCATAAGATACATGCATTTAATGCATATTTCACAAGTCCTAAAGGCACTAAATTAAATCTACTAAAGCCATTACATCTACCATGCCAGTCTTTAACACATTACATGTTATTGGAGTATCATTCGGATGCCAGCTCTGTAGCATGCCAGCTCTCCTTCCATGTCTGCCAAACTCAAACACAACTAAATGCTTGGATAAAACACCAATGAATTAACTGCCAGCATGCTGCCTGGGTGCCAATGCTGAGTCTACAGAAGATATTTGTAGGAAGGAATTTTTTTTTCTTTAAAAAAAGAGTGTTCTCATTTAAGAGGACACAGGAAAGCAGTTCTAAGCAAAGACTTTGTGACATTAACCAGGAAATAAATCAGCGGTCTCTAACAAGCTTGGCTGAAATCCTCCTGACCTCATTCCATCAAACCTTATGAGATAGATGGTGGAAAGGATTGAGAAAGAAAGCAGTGAAAGTCATAATGAGGAAAAAAAGAATTGAAAAACGGGTTCCTTTGTTTACTTTTGTCTCTGAAATCTGCTGCTGTAGCAGTAAAATCACTGGACGTATCCAACCTTTTTTATTTTCTTCTTTTTATTATTCCAAAATATAATGGTTCGTTAAATAGTGAATGCTGGCAATAAAGTGAGGAATTTACAATGTGGTTTGTGGAAATAAAACCTAGTTTGTTGCTTGAACCAGGTAAGCTTTACATTCATTATCCAAACACAATGCAAAAAATCAAATTAAGACGGAATTTATCTGGAAATAAAAAAGTATCAGCACATGGAGACCAAATGCTTAATGACAAGCATTTTAATGACAAGTAAGGAGTTTGCCTTCACCGAGGACAGTCACAAGGCCCGAATGAACTGAGAACTCATTTGAAATCATCAGATAAATTTCTTGAACCATTTCCACGGGCTGATGAAATTAAGAAAAGCCCAAAGGTACGAACTGATTTAATCAAACAACTACTTATATTGCTTTGTGTGGAAATTATTCTTAATATTGCAGATTTATTCAACAACTGAAATAAATAATGTCATATTTTTTTAACACATCTTAATCACAATATGTATAATATCAAGCATTTTTTGAATGCTTATTTTTCCCAGGCTCACAGTGGCCACCCTCCCTACTTTCTTTGTCATTGCTCTGGGAAGTTTGAAACAAGAAGTGCCAAACAAGAACAGGAAGAGGAAGTAGGTTCTCGATCCAGACAGTTTTCCAGCCAGAAAAACTGAACCCACCAGCTTACATGGGAACATTCTGTTTCATTACAGCACAGGAAATATCTCAAGCACTGTGATATCAAAATGGTTTCTGGGTTTATCAAATGAACTCCTCTCTCATCTAAGATTTAAGAAATAAACCAGTTATGACTGTTGTGCTACTTTAGAACATGGACAGCACATTGGGTTGCCTCATGTATGAAATGTTTTAGATAAATAAATGAATTAGCTTTAGCTTTCAACTCATTCCAAACCAAACAAAAATATTATGCTTGTCACTGTTTTAATCTGCCAATAGGCTTTATGCACAGCTCCAGTACTTCCTGAACTTAATACTGCACTTTTGTTTCCTGTCTTTCATGATTGGATGAACTGATTAATCCAGGTGTGACTGACCATTTGCTGAGGTCATAGAGCCAATAGTAAAAAAAAAAAAAAAAAAAAAGATCAACTCTGATTATTTTTATCCACATTTACTGTGTAACCTGTAAAATGAAAAGCAACCAAATGCCTTTCCATTAAGGAGGAAGCCAGTATTCACAGATGTAGGGGCTACTATGGGAATCAGCCAATATTTAGCTAACTGACAGCCTCAGTATTATCAGGAAATAGGATCATCTCAACCAGTGTCAGTGGCCAATATTCATGCAGAATGGATGTAGTCCAAATGCACACCATATTCCCTACATAGGGATCACACAATTTTTTTAGAAAGGAAAAAATAGTGCACTCAAAATAACCCATAATTCATCTTGAAAACTAGTGAGCTTCAATGGTCCCAGGACGGGTCAATATATATACAATGTATTGCGGGTATAAGCACAAGGAGACAAACACTTCGAGCAGTGGACAAAAAAAGAAAGGAAAAACAAAAACAAAATATTTTCTCATAAAATTATGGATTTGATTTGGAATGACATCTTTTGGCGCGTCATGATGGCTGCCATGGTTGCCACGGTGAAGGAGTGAAGGAGGGGGTAGAGAGTAGGGTGTACATTTGGACACAGCCATAGTCCAAAAAAAATGTTTACTCTTCTCACTGAGGATATTTTCATATTGAATATTAAGCTTTTCTGACATTCAGATGAAAGATTTTTTTTTCTCATCATAACAAGGTATGGTGAGGAATTGAAATACTTTTAAAACTGTTAATGTATCTTTAACAGTTAACGAGGGGGGTAGGTATGAGAAGGTTTGGGAAAAAACTTATGCTGCAATTTTTCATTTACTTCTCAGAGCAAAAACAAAACTTATATTTGTATATGTGATTAAAAACAAAAGAACTCAAGGCACCAACCATGAAGCTGCTATAAAACACAGAACGACTGGAGGCTCGATTATAAACCTAAATCTATGGTATAAATAAAAGAGGGAAAACTATAAAATCCTGTTTTACTTTTCCAGGCCAGTGAAGACATTCATACTCTGAATGCCAACTGCATGGAAACCTTTAACTTGGCCAAATTATCCACCGAGATACATGCAGTCCTTCTCATTGTATCCGTGGCTGTCTGACATTCACCAGCCAGCCTTGTAGCAACCCCACCCCTTCTTGCACCTTGCAGCCTTTTCTGTGCTGTGGAAGCAGAAAACCTTCTCGAGGCATCTCAAGTATTCAGATAAATCTAGCTTCAAACAGAATCTGGGATGAGGAATAAAACAAAAACTGTGCTTTGATATTCCTCGAGACATGAAGTCTAGCCCACTAAAACTACTGAACATGTCTTCATAAACCTCTAAATCTGCCTTATTTTGTCTCCCTCTTCCTGGCGTTCCCTAGAGGCAAAGAAATATGCATTTAAATTAATATTCCTTTGGCTCTGTGAGTGGGCCTCTATGTCTTTCAGATCAATGCCCAACCCCCAATCGACCCCCACTGTCACCAGCAATGAAACCCCAACCTTCAGCAAGCCAAATAACAAACATCTCCACTCTGTAATCTTTCTTCCCTCTCATGCTCTCAGCCTCGCCCCTTATTAAACCTTTGCTCTTCCATTAGCTCCTTGTCTATCATGATGTTTCTAGGTTTTCAGGCCAGTCCATTTATATCACCATCATTTCAAACCCCTTCAGCACCGTTTCCTAACCTACATCTACATCACAAAGGAAAAAAAAAAGACATGCATTCCACATTTTTGTGCAAATTTGCATTTGTGCTTTATATAATATGAACAGGACTGCAAGGTAATCTAATGCTGCAGCTAAAAGGGTATGTCCCAGTGTGCATAAGTTCATGCTGCTGTGAGTACGCATGCATGTGTGAGCAGGCTGTCTCTGACACCTGCTGCAGCCGCAGGCAAGCTGGTGTGAGGTTAACACAGGCTGCGAGCCAAGTCACGATTATGATGCAAGATGTCATGCTACTTCTATAGTGAAGGAAGTGTTTTCAAAGCAGAATAGAGAACGGTCATTACTCATTAGCCTCCCCAATGGCACAATCAATCTTATTTTATTCGGCACATCACATACACCGCCTTAATTTTTGTGCATAAATAACATTCAGAAAGACAGAGTACAAGCCCTGACCTTGAGAACTATCATAGTCTTATTTCTTTTTCAGTGTATCGTCATTAGTCTCTCCTCTCCCTCTTTCCCTTGCTTACCCTTTGCGCCTCTATTATGTCAGGATGGATCACAGCAGCCTGCGGGATGCACAGCTGAGTGGCTTGTCAGTTTCAGTTATTCCTCTGTGGCCAACATAAGACACGAAGACGAGGCAAAACAGAACAGAGATGATGGTTTTGGAGGTTCAGAAACAGAGCAAAACAGCAAAAGAAAGACCACCCTGTCACTTCACTAATAGAACTGAAGAAAAGTCAAATGAGATATGGTATATGCAGCTTTTTGCCCAAATGCAGCAAGTAGTTTAGGCAGATCCATGCCCTAAAAATGTCTTTTAGATATGATAAAGTTAAAAATAACGCATCAAACTACTTTCTACTTACCGATAATCTTACTGGTCACTGCCTGTTTATAAATGAAGGCAGAAACTGACACAGAACTGTATTCAGGGTGGTCAAAAGGACAACGCCAGCATTTTTAATCTAATCTATGAATAAATAAAATAAATACACCTTTGGCATTTTGGCTGTTGTGAAGAAATCGAAGCCCAGTATCTTGAGGTTAAGGACACAAATAAAGCAGTCTGCTCCCGCAATAGTCATAGGATTACCCACACAACGCTCTGTCATTGTAGTGGTGCTGAAGCCCATAACACTGAAACCACAAAGATTTACCTCAAATCAACTGAGCAGAAAAGGAATTCAGAGTGCTTCAAATTGAGGCTGAAATCTCAGTTTAAGACTTCAGTGTCAATCACAGAAATAGTATAAGACAACCTGGAAATAAGACAGCCAACTGGTTTACAGAAAGGAGGATTCAGCTCAATTTACAATTTCAACAATGTCAACATTTGCAACAAGTTTGAGAAGTAAGAGCCGCCCCAATCAATAGGTACTTGAAGAAACTGGAATAATCCCAATTAGCTGCAGATCATGTACAGATTCCAACATGTGATGGTCTGCTGACAGCGGCTGAGAAAGTGACTTTGTGGGACCCACAGCGAACATCGAGATAAATGAGCTTTACATTATTGTGGTTTGGCTGCTTCAGTTCTGGGCCAGAAAATTTGCTTTTATCACCATGTGATCCTTCTCAGCATTCCTGTGGCCAGCCAGTCTTTGAGTTGCACTCAAGCCTTTGTAATGTGACAATATTCATTTAAAAAGAGGAATGATTATCATTTCTGCCAGATGCACAAGTTTAAGGCTTTACATTCCAACGTAAAGTTAACCAGTTAAAATATGGGAAACAGCCTCATGATTTCATGATTTTTTTTTTCTTTATATTATGTACATAATAAATCTTGCTTGCTCCTATTTTTTTCTCAGCAGAGACGCCACAACAGAGTGATTTCTGGAAAGACTGTCAAGTTATGTAAGTGTCTAAATTTAGGGAAGAGCAGACTTCTGTGAAAACATGATGAAAAAAAACTGGATGTGCCAAGTCCTCTGACATAACAATGAGAAAGTCGATCTGACACCACGATGCTTTGTCACACAATTAAGCTTCTATACTCAAACATTTAGAATTTAATCATTTAAAATCTACAAAAAAGATTTAAAAAATATACATATTTAAGGATGTCTTACTTTGTTTTAAATATGAATAGAATTTGTCTTACTGCTAACATTTAGCCACTGAAGTAAAATGCAACAGCTAACAGAGGAAATCAATTAAACCAAGATTACTAAAGATTACAGCTCATCAATGGCTGTTTGTGATCAGGCAAGAAAAACAGCACAATTACAGAGACATCGCTTATTCAGCTCAATGACCTATTATTGCCCATGCAAATAAGTGGGAGCAGACTGAGTCAGCACGGCAAACAGACAACACTCCACTACATGGATGACTGAATTTTCTATAACCTCAATTTTCAACTTGCAATTCAGGAATGGCCTCGAATGCTTTCAACAGAACAGCAGTAATGGGCTTGGCAGTGGATCTTATTTTTAAAAAAAAAAAAAAAAAAAAAACCATACTGAACTTTAATATCCATCATCAAGGAGAAGAAATGCTTTTGTTTTCCTTTTAAGTAGGGCTGCATGATTCTGCAAAAAAATATGAATCACAATTTTTTGGGCTTCAAATTGAGATCACAATTCTCTAGCATGATTTTTTTCCCCCACAAAATGATAAAAAATTAAACATAAATCAACTAATAACTATAATGATAGTCGTTAATAGTAGTAGTACCATAATTGTTGTAGTGACACAAATAAAAGCAGTTGATTATTGTTTTATGTTGTGAATTGACAAAGGAATGTTTGTTTGTGATGCAGCTTGTGATAAAAAGTGCTTCAGCATTGTCGCATGTAGAAATGAGATCACGTGTATCCAGATCGCAATCTTTTAACAATTTATCACGCAGCTCTACTTTTAAAGGAACAACACTAAAGACATCTCTAAGCAATTCAGAGTCAGAACTTACAGAAAACCTTCGCATCACATCCTTAGATCCTGAGTTCAGATGAGGAAAGAGTCCCTGAACCCTCTGTTTTATGACTTGGTGTTTGCACATTCATAAATTCTTTACTTACAATAAAACGTTACTGTTTAAATATATAATTTGCACACACATTCTTTAAAATACTGTACTGTATGTTTTCTATTTTAGGTCTTAAATATGTCCACTAGCTGGATCTTGAAATTCAGGATAGGAAAGCAGTACAGAGATTTTTTACCAATCACAGCTTAAGGTTGCAATTTAAACAGTAAATATTCTGAAGTGAGATTTTGAATTAACTTTGTACACCTCTCTAACGAACCTACCCAAACTAATCCTTGATGTGGTTCTGGCTCATAGACCTTTTCCAATCCAGAAATGTAAAATATGTAAGCATTCAGAAAAAAAAAATATTCATAGACCATTATAATAACATATTATATAACATAATATTAATATTAATATTATTCATATTAATATTAATATTAATATTATTAATATTAATATTATTACATAATATAATATTATTATAACATAGACCAATATACAATGCAGATCCCTTCATATAAAAAAATTACGTTCCAAAGATAAGTCTGTAAAATTAATCTCAAAATCAAAATCATTACAGATAAAAGATGCTTATTACTGAAGCATAATATGCAGTCCTTCCAAAACTTACTGTGTAATCTCAGACATGGGGTCAATGTCTTTTTATTTCACCTACACACAAGCTGGCTAAAAGTGATGATGAACAGCAAGGGTAGAGCAAATATGATAAACAAAAAGGAAAATACACTTTTATTTACTTAATAAACTGCTGCCCTTTTATAAAGCGCCACATAAATAAAATTTTTAATAAAATGTTTTTTGGAAGTATTTTCGGGCTGAAATACTGTAGCTTGGATCCATTAGACTGATTAAGGTTAAACATTTGTTAGATGAATGTACCCCAAAGACAAAAACAAAAGACTTTATAGTATCTTGGCATTAGTGAGACTGGGTCACTGCCAATATCATCCTGGTGCACCATTTGTTGTTAGTTTAGCTCTGCCTGTACAACACCGGCCTTAGACATAATTTCAGTATGCTTTACATTTATGTTTTTTTTTTTTTCCCAATGCATACATTTGGGGGGGCTTATTTGTCATCTTCTGCTGTCATAGTGGAATATAAATTTTTAGTTTTAGAAAATTTGAGGTTGTCAGGATGGATTTAACAACAAATAATAAAAATTAAGTCAATAACATACTGTAACATTTAAAGCTTTTTAACACAATTGGCACTTATTGGTAGGTGACTACAGAACACACCTAAATCAACTTGTCTTGAAGTGAAGTGCTGCAAATCTTTTGGAATAAATCTGGCAAAAAACTCAATTTGCCACTTTTCCTTCACACACTAATGAATAATGAGTCAAGTTGTACTTTGGTGTTTGAAGTTTTAATCTACTGTCAAAACGTTAGCAGCAAAATGGCAAATTAGAGACATAAATGAGAAAATAAATTATAACTGAGGGGGTGAAATGAATGGGCCTCTATACGGCATAACCTGCAGCAAAATTCCTTAATTTCACCAATACTTTAAGACAAATGAACAAAGGAACAAGTACTATTGTCCTTTGAGTTCAAATTTAGCTTGCTGTAGTTATTGGGAGCGTTCACACGTTTACTGGCCATGCGTGCCCACTGACGTGCGCCGCCTCAGCCCGGCTGAGAGAGAGACAGCTAGCAAGAAAACAGCAAGCTAAATCTGAACTCAAAGGACAATAGTACTCGTTCATTCACTCATTCGCCTTAAAATATTGGTGAAATTAAGGAGTTTTGCTGCAGATAATGCTTTATAGAGGCCCATTCATTCTGACCCGTTAACTCCCATTGCTGTATATTGATATTTGCAAATCATGACTAATTTAATTAGTGTCCGAAGGAAAAAGAGTGATACAAAAATGTTACCAGTGATGCACATAAACTCCTACAAATAAGGTTCAGGCTGAAAAAAAGAAAAGTTATCCTCTAAAGTCAGCATTAACTACACTACCAGTCAAAAGTTTGCCGCACTCACCCATTGGATTAAATGGAAAAGTATGTCCGAACCTTTGACTAGTATTATACTAAGTTATAAACTGGAAATACATATAATTCTTTAAACAAAAAAACAAAAAAAAAAAAGAGAAAAAAAGTAACCTTAAAATGACTGAAGAGCAGAATGAAAACCACAGAAGAAACAGGCATGGAAAATTGCTTCTCCAACTTAGGATACCAACCATTGCCACTAACACCTAGCGACTCCAAATGCTGTCTGCATCAGAGAGATGGACATAAATCCCTGCCTGCCAAACTCAATCCTCTTCCTCCTAAACAACCATAACAGTCAGGGTTTGAGTAGTAATCCTGACCTCCTGACCGTGAATGCCATCACCGGCACAATCTGACCCCACAGAGCGTGATCAGGGTCAAAATGTAGACTATAATGATCTCCAAAACTACAAAAATAAAATCATAACCTTAAAATGCTTGGAAGATGTAAAGCCAAAAGCTGTTTAACCTTTGAAAATAATCTCAGAAACATAAAAACAGAGTAACGCAACACAACTGCCTGATTAACCCTGGCAAAGCTGAGATTTACATGACTGCGCAACCCCATCACCCTCTTGGTGATAGGTGCATGTGTGTGGGAATGAGTTTGTACATTAAGCATATTAAATGTGTCAAGGCATGACAAAGGGCAAGACAGGGAGGAAAGACCGGTAGCCGAGGGATTAAATATTCTTAGCAGGGGGTTATTTTTGGAGCAAACAGGACCGAAAACAGACAGCAGCTGAACACAGACAAGCGCACTGTTAAATACACAAACGCACACTCCCTTGCTCACCATGCCAGTTGAGTGTGGTTTGTTTGGGTTGGCTCTGGGCAGCAGAGACAAGTCTTCCCCTCAGACCACCCCTGCATGCGCTCCGTCTCTTACACTCACACTGAGCGCAAGTGAATTAAAATGCATATTTTCTTTCAAATTGTATTGAAGACTTTAAAACAATTATGAGCTTATAAAAGCTGGTAATACAATTTTTTTGCTAAATCCACATAGCTTGTACACAGAGCTGGAAGTTAAGCTGTACTTTGCCTTTTATTCCACCAACAAGTACAAATCTAGATGTACAAGGTATGCAAAATGTACTGATCCCTTCTACTTAATTATTTTTTTGAATTGATTATCTTCAGTCAATAAATGAGTAAAGTCAAAGTTATTCTGATGCAAGGAAAAAAATGCTTAAGTAAAACACAACATTGATATTGTTTATTAGAATTATCAAAGGAACAGGGGATGTTTAAGGGAATACAGTTCAAAAGAACTTCCACATGAACCTCACATCAGACACCCTGTTCTAACCCATCATTCTTTTGGGAAATTATCTATTAAAAGATGTACTGGACTGGTAAAGTCAAAATGGGATTGGCAACACCGCAACTGAGGCAAAGCTGAGAATGAGAGAGAAATAAGATCGTGGCAACTGCCCAGGACTCTGTGGACACTGAAAAGGTTTTTGTTGCAAAATCCGTTTTGTGGTTTGTGACATACTTATGTTTGCACTATATTAACTTCTTTGAATAGGTGTTGGGTTGGTGTAACAGTTTGTAAAAAAGTGTGCATGTTTACACAATTTTGCACTTTGCTCAATATTACTGTGTTTTAACTGTTTTGTTGTTTTTTTTTACGTGATGTTTTTATTTGTGTAGGACCCCAGGAAGATTAGCTTTTGCTATGACGGAAGCTAATGGGAATCCATAAAATAAACAAATAAACTGAAAAGTTCGGATGTTGGTGATTAATTTGTATGTAGAGTTATGAAATGATACCAGAAAGGGATTCACTGATTAATTGAAGATGTTTGAGGTATACGGCATGATAATGATATAGGTGAGAGACATCATCAATCACTGTATTAATGGCCAGCTAGCTAATATCTTACTAAGCTGGGCTCCATTACAACTTTGTTGCTTAGGCTTGCAGGCAACATCTACTTTGTAATTGGAGGGGACAATTTGATGTCTTGAATGCAGGGTTGTATGATGTAATCATCTTTAGTCAATAACAGTAGGTCACACCACAAGGTTTGAAAAAGAATAGCCAACAATGTGCTTCCACACGTCAAGCTAAACTGGTTTGAGTAGCTAGTACCACAATGCCCCCTTGATGTGTGTGAGCGCACCCACAAGGTGATCTTATTTGGCCTCTGTTACAGCCTCCCATGCCACTTAGAGGCAAATCAGTGACCGTTCATGCTGCCTCTGCAGTTTCACATACGACATGTACACCAGAGGTGCCTCAGTCCCAACTTGAAAAAGCAAACAGAGGCTGTTGACATATTTGCAGTAATCTCTGCTTCTCCAGGCAAGGGGTTTGCCAACAGTTATCTACTGTGGGTCATACTTATAGCAGATGTTGTCACTGTTGTAGTCCTTTGAAGCTTCAGTTGTTGACACATCTGTCTATCAGTTTGCATCACCATGAGTTATATTGAGACTATAGCCTGGGAACCTGAGTCTTCAGCATTTTCCACAGCCTTTGTATACATTTGCATTACCTCCATTTTTTTTTCTGCTTGACTTATACAGATATTAATAAAACAGTCTCTCAAAAAACATAAATACCTCACGCAGTGTAAACTATGTCCCTCTACAAGTCTCCTGAGTTCAGTCTGTATCTTCATGTACTACTTTGTTGGTGTGCTCTTCATCTCTGCCAACAGTCTCCAATAGACAGCGTGGATATCGTTACACAAAGGGCCACACCTTAACTTGAATCAGCGTATTGGGTCGACAATTTAATGTACTGTTTCCTTTTTAAACCATTTTGCATTTAGCCTGGTACACCAGCCTGACCAACGCCATGTATGAGATACATGGCAATGCAGTCTGGGCTCCCTCCATTGGGAAGTGATTTCCACTCCGGTAAAAAAATTGACCGGACCAATCACAGCGCGGGAGGCGGGACTTTACAACACGTGTTTTTCGGTGACTCATTTCTCTATCATAAACAGAATAGTGGCTGCAGAGGAGCAACTATAAAACAATGCCCTTTCTGATGTCTTAATGAGCTGCATGTCCTTAAACCCACAACAACTTGCTGCTCTGAAGGCTTTCCTCCATGTTTTCCTCTTGCAAAAAGCAATTGCATCACTGTAACTACTCTGGTAACAAATAGTCCACGCTTCTTACTGATGAATGGGTTCTTTATTCCATCAAACCACGAAACACTGTTTTGGTGCTTAACTAACAGCTTCCGGGTCATAGTCACATGACATGCGACACAAACGCTTTCTCACATTAGTAGTTCAGCAATAAACAATGCTTACATGTAACAGAGTATTTATAATAATAAAAACAAACATTCTATGTTAATCTACACAAAAAATTACATTAAATAGAGAGGGGAAAACAACGTGTAAACACTGACGTCCGGCGATTTATAACGGCCTCGTTACTGAGTACGGAAAAAAGAAACTTAAGGTGAGACGCACGCAGTTCTGTTGCCTTTAAGGTCATCTCGAAAATAACTATTCGCCATCAGCATGAGTAAAAGATAAAAACTACTGAGTCCAGACGGGCTTTGTTACAAAGCAATAGGTGTGTGTTTAAAAAAATCGATTGATCAATTTTAATCGATTCAGGCTTAATTTATGCAAGATTGTTTCGTAAAATTAAAAGATCAATTTTTTTTGTAAGTTTTTTTTTCCGGTGAAGTGACTCTAGTCTCGGTGATTTAAAGATACGCGGCGAGATCTTAGCATACCTACACAACTGAGAGATCGGTTCTGTATCTCTGTAAGCCTCTCTGAGCCTTTGAGCCAGAGCTGATGACAAATACAAGTTATTTTGTTCAGCTATGGAATACGTTTGTCTGTTCAGTATTTAGCATCTTATCACTTTTCACATTAGCAGCTAACGCTAAAACCGCGGTCGCGGTCCAACAGAATGTTTTGAAAAAGACAAGAAGCAACGTCACAACGCACGTACTCTGAAATAAATCCGACTGTGGACCAAGTCACAACAGACGTCATTTAAATGCTCATTTCCTCGAGAACAGGTTATTAGAAAATAAATAATCTGGTGTTACTGGTATGATTTACATGATGACACGTCATAACTCTGGTGTTCACGCGAAGTTGTAAGTACACGGCGCACACACACACAGGTGTGTGTGTGACCGTCACTGGATAGAGCTCGCGCTGCGGAAAACGTGTCAACAAACTAAAGAAAAGACACCAAGATGAGACTTTTATCAAACTCTGCCAGGGAGATGAAGATGGAAACAGTCTTCCTTCAGTGAGGAGCAGCTGGAGTGTTTCTCCTGCTCTAATATTACGCCGAAAACGTCATGCTCATCACGGGAACGCGCACAGCTGGTCAAGCTTCATGGTAGGAATTTCTGAGTCATATTACGGTTTAAAAAATGATTCAATATTATTTATAAGTTTTATTAATGTCAACACCTTATCTGAGATCTGAACTTAACCAAAAATTATGAATGAAACGATCTTCATCAGAACATTAAAAAAAGTTTTAAATTCTGCTTTTTTATCACAGCATTTGTGGCTGTGAACCTGCAGGACAAACTGACTGGTAAATGTAGACAATGACCACATTTACATGCCATCAAAATTCGGTTTAAGGTCAATATTCCGGTTTCTGAAAGATCAGGAATAACCCGTTTACATGCGTGAGCAGACAGAGTTACTCCTGTATACATGATTACTGAAATCAATTGGAATATCCCGACCCAAACCGCGATGCACGGAAAACGTCATGATGATGGTGATAATGAACCACCCGGAGCCACTGCGGTTCAGCCAGCCAAGTTTCAGAGTTACAGCCGAAAATAACACCGGTTGGCTTGACCGCGGATCCACGAGAGGCGGCTGGCTTGACTGCAGTCCGGAGTGCTGGTACTGACCCACCAGCATTACTTGACGGATCATAGAAGGAGAGCAACGTGTCCTGAAAATGCAGCTCGGAGCACATCCACGCTTCCCGTTTCCAGCAGAGTCCGCCGGACAGATGAAAGTCTCAGCCAGGACTGGTGGGAACGGTTGTAATGATGAAGTTAACAGACTCCGGCTGGAGTCAGTGAACTTTCCTCTATCACATCTTCACCAAACTTTTCCAGATGAGTGATGGAGCCCCGCGAAGTAACTGTTTGAACACCAGCTCCTCTCGGGATGCGTGTTGCCATGGTGATGTATAAACTAGCAAGCTGTGCAGAGCACTGTCTGATCGCTAGTACAAAATACTCCCTGTAATTTAATCAAAACGCCAAAAATGCTTGCAGATAGAGCATGCGCAGAACACAATTTAATATTCCTTTCAATGGAGATAATCCAATTAGCGTTTACATGACCAAATATTCCGGTTAGAAAAGGAGTAACCCAGGGGTAATATTCGGGTTTTTAAAAACCCGAAAATGAGCATATTCGGGTTTTTGCCAGTGTTTACATGACCGTGCGCAACCGGGTTATTGCTAAATTCCGGTTAAGAAAGAGTTATGAAAGAGTTATTGGCTGCATGTAAACGCAGTGATTGTAGACACTTCAGATCATTACAATAAGATCATTCCAATTTTATGATTGCTCCCACAAATCAGATTTTAATGGTCATGTAAACAGACTCGGTGTTTTATACAAATAGTTATCTGAGAAAGTCTTTAATATTCAGGAAAAAAAATTGTGTTGTTACAAAAACATCTGTAAATAAAATGAAATCGTATTGAATCGCGTTTAATCGAAATCGAATTGAGTCAGGCTTCTGTGAATCAAATCAAATCAGGAAATTTGTGGTGACACCCAGCCCTACAAAGCAATGATGATATTTTAAAATAACGTCCATGGGAGGGAAAAACAGTTTATTTCGGCAGTTGCTGTGATTTTGAACAGGAGTTGTTCAGAATGTGTCGTTTTTCATGGGAAAATGTGGTGAGTCCCTGGGACGCATGGGTGGTGAGTTTACTTTCTCACCCGTACCTCTTTCAGATTTTAATGCATCAGAGACACAGGACGCGTACCTTTCAACATCACTGATTTCTCAGAACCAAAGACATTACTTACAAAAACCCTACCACCCGCTAGTAGTTTCTTCTGTCATAGCATTACACTCACCTACTGTTTGTTTCGGAGTGATGCCCAGTGCGATTACTTCACCACAGTGGGGGAGTTGCTCATGTCTCCTTCTTATAGAACACAACCCCAGCAAAAAGCATTACACGGGCTGGCCAAGCAGGCAGTCTCATAGGCTGTGGTAGAAAATGAAACAATGGGAGTAATGGAGAAACGAGAGCCTCCTGCACCTCACTGACATGCACTCCTCTCCATATATGCCATGCCATTTTCAATAATGGTCAACTCAAATCGGGTTTCTCTGCAACCACTTATCCTCTTCTCATGACGATTCAGATTTTACAGTACTACAAACAGTAAAACTAAAAAAAAGCAAAGGATAATGGATGTTTCCACAGGACAATGAAAAAAGGAAATAAGGAAGGCCATAGTCAAGTTGAAAAGGAAGGTAAATAAGGATGTCAGCAATATCTGGGAATGCACCAGTACAACTGCAGTTCAGAGAAAAGATGTAGGAAAAGTAAGAGGAAGAGGAAAGAATATGGGTACATTCACACCGGTACTGTTGCTTTAAATTAACCCTTGGCCGCTTCCAAGGATTGTCAAGTCCTTCTGGAGCAGTGTGAAATCATTTGAACTTTGGTGCAGACCAATGAAGCTAATGGGCCTTTTCCATTTTAGCTACACAGGGCAAGGTACAGCAAAATACAGCACCACACGCTGAAGACGACCAGGACGGTTTTTGTTTCCACACAGGAGAAGTAGTTGTCTTCTAACTGGAAGTGGGTGGAGTAGGCGCGGTCGAGACTGCCGTGACGTCACTGCTGTGCCGCGCGGCGGTCAGTAAAATAAAAACAATAATGGAGGCATTAGATGATATCGAGGTGTTATTGCTGTTGTTGTTTTCTCTGTGGGTTGTAGTCACCAAAAACAGAGCCAGATTTAGCCAGAGACGTCAGGTACGTCACGTTTTGTGTAGGTTCAGCACGGCTAGAACTAGCTCTGAAACGGGTGTGGAAAATCGTAACGGCTCGTAACAGGTTTTCCCAGAGGAAACACAAATAAAGCATACTGTGTGGAAGGGTTACGAAAATGTGCAGTGGAAAAGGCCCATAACTGGTCTGCTTAAAAACCAGGAGTCTCTATTCACTAGCAAGTGAACCCTGGTTTACAGTACTTGCAGTGTGAATGCAAACAGACCATCCAGTGGATGAAAAAGATTTTATCTTGCAAAAAATATTGATAAACAGAATCAAAAGCATCAAACAAGTGCGTCCACCTCCAACCACCCTCTCAACTTGAGGTGTGTTCAGCTGTCTGGTGTCCTCCACGCTGTCATCAGGCTGACAGCGTCTGCAAAGCAGGTGTTTGGACTTTAGCGCGCAGCAGTCCAGCTTCGTTTCTAATGTCAAACCTGCGGTCTGCTAACACCCGCAGACATCACTGATGTGAAATTGGACAACTATATTTAAAAAAAAAGGAAAAGAAACTAAAACCATGTCATGTGTGCCATGTCGGTTGTGAGAACAACTGTGGTAGTTTAAAACACGAGTTTTCACCATAGTTGAAAAATAAATCTGAAAGAAGATCACCAGAACCCGTTGTGTAGCTATAATAAAGCCGGGGTGTCTGCAAAAACCACAATGGATTGCAATGTGACATCACATTCCCAACTCCTAATGTCCGCATCACCTGAGCAAGAAGAGATGCTTCTCTTTATTAAAAAAAAAACAAAAAAACATTAAAAGCCACAAAAAACACCATAAATTTCTCGTGCTGGTACTCGGTATCGACAAATACTCATATGTCAGTACAAGGGCTGCAACGATTAGTTGATTAATTGACTAATTGTTAACTATCAAAATAGGTGGTGACTAATTTCATAATTGACTAATCGTTTATTGTTTATAAACTTTGTTTTTCCTCTCAAAATTTCCACTGTACCTTCGACTGCCTTGTCTGCCTTTCTATCTGGTCAGCTTCTTTTGAGTAGTTTATTGACATAAATAAACACACACACTACCAGTCAAGCGTTTGGACACATTTTCCCATTAGATTTAATGAGAAAGTGTCCAAACTTTTGACTGGTACGGTAAATATGCTACAATTTTCGCATGATCTCATCAGTCGACTAATCGACAAAAGAATCGGGGACTAGTCAATTCTCAAAATAATCATTTGTGACAGCCCTAGTCAGTACTCGTACTTGGTTGTGAAAAAAGTGGTATTGGGACATACCTAAAATAAATTGTACAAACCAACCCATGATTTAATTCAAAGGCTACACAATCACTCGCTTTTAAAAGAAGAGTATAGACACTAGTAACTGAACACATTTCATAAATACACACTATCCAGTTCAGGCTCAAGGAGCTGGAGCTTATCCCAGCTCCCATTGTTCAAAAGTTGATTCACCAGTTAATAAGATGGCCAAGTGAGAAAGAAAGAGAGACACAGCCATGCTTATTCTTGCTCATTACCACAGCCAATTTGAAATGAACGACTAACTTAAGAGTGAGAAAGAGGGGAATCAGAGCAGCTGGTAGAGCATGGCACAGGGAGAATACTTCAACTCCCCCTGTAAGGGTGAGGTAAACCAAAGCGACAGTAATAACAACTACACCACAATACAGCACAGCCTGCTTATTGTGAAACATGCCCAAACTTGTTTAATTCAGATTTACAAGAATGATAGTAGCAATCAAGACATGGCAACATCAACTAGTATTTTCTGCGGCCATGTAGAAGCCAGCTTTACCGAAAACTAGTCTAATCTAGGCTTTAGTAAAATATATGAGTACTTTTATTTAATTCTATGTCACATGTGCTCTCAATACAACACCAACTTGACACTTGTCATCACAGATATCTGCCTGAAAAGATGCTTTAAAATGGGACCCTGTGTCAAAATAAAGCCTGTTTCTGCTAAAGCAAAAATAAAGGATTGTTCCCTCCTCTATCAAAGGAAAGTATTGTTGCTGCAGGACACAATAACAACGTGCTTTCACCTTGCAATTCCAGGCTCAGTTTCCTCAAACACCATGCCAGCTTCTGGCTTGCAGCTCCGTCTTCTCTGCTTTAGTTCTGAATCAGTCTAAGAGCTTTGATGTGGAGGGAAAACAGCTATTTTATGAACAACATGTGTCAGCTTGTATGCGTGTATAATGTGAGAATATACTTGAGTGGGTGCATTTCAGCCAGATTTAAGCCACACCCGTCTTTCTTACCTCTCCACGTTTTTCTAGAACACTTGCAGAGGTAGAAGGACAGCTGTGGCTTATTACCTCTACAGTAAATGTTCCTGGTACAATGTTAAGATATGAGACAGAAATAGTATTTCTGCTAAACACGACACCTGTAGCATGCCCAGACAGAAAATTCGGCATTGGCCTAAGGTTGCTTGTTAAAGGGCAGCCCCTTAGAGAGACACACCTTTTCTGCACTGCAGGCTGCAGGTTTCTAGCTCATTATCACACATACTGAATTTCAATGTGACAGCTCAGCACTGCAGGCCAAAGGAAAAAAGGCAGTGATTCTTTCCAACCATTGAGGGAATTTGAGGCAAAACTTTGGGCATTGGGATTGCTTCCATTAACCAGTGTGAGGCAAATAAATGAGGTAGGTAATGTCATCAGTGGATGGGAGCACAAGCTATCTTACCTAGATGTTAAAAACAAATCATTTAAGAAAAGGACCAAGCAAATTCCCATGGCCTTTTACAAAAAAAAAATATTATGAGAAATATTTAAGAATTCTTTTCAATTAGGTATGCTTTCTCATCTTCATCAAATACCGTTATCAAGTACTGATCGTGTTTATTTTCTCGAAGAAGGAACTGGTAATTTAGTTACGTGAGTAACATGTTTGTTGCTTTACAACTTAGCCACAGAGTTATTTCCCTTGCATTGTTTTAAACTGAAAGAAATGGTGGTGGTGGGGGTATGGGTGTGTGTGGTTAGCTAAAAAACCTTGATGGATACATAAGTTCAGGCTCAGATGATTAAAAAACTTCTATGCAAAGATCAGGAGTGTCAACTTTTGTTACTCTGTCTAATGTATGTGTAATGCGCCATCAGCTATGTGACTCCATAATTGTTTCCCAGATCCAATTTAATCCAATCCAATTTATTTGATCCAAGTTTAATCTGAATTCGGAAGGTTAGTCAGAGAGATTACCCAAACTATTTGTTCAGCACTGCAAATAAGAGCAAAACAAGGAGGGCAGCAGCGATGGCAGAAATCAAGAGTCTAAACCAACATGTCACAAACAATGTCTTCTCATCTGACATCTTCGCTTCTCCAGAACAGGCAACACTTTTTACCAGAGCATTGAGAAATTCGATCTTGCTTATTACCATATATTTTCCAGGCTATAAGCTGCACTTTTTCATAGTTTTGCTGTTTCTGCAACTTGCAACTCCAGTGCAACTTATATATTAAAATATCTACGATTAAATATATTTTTAAGTGTTTATTCATATTGACTAGCATGGGCCAAGGAGTAAACATTACCATCTAACATCACATGAGGGCGCTCTAGGCTTGTGACAACTATATTTTGCTCTAAGGGCATAGATCCCAAAACAGCCTTATCTCAGTGAGAGGAGTTCATTTTGGATATCTGGCCACACTATCTGTGCAGTGGAACAAATCTTCAAAAAACATGAATTTCCCCTTGGGGATCAATAAAGTATCTTTGATTTGATTTGATTTGATTTATCCTTCTTAATTATGATGCTTATGATCATTTACAGTCATTAACTTTGAGATTGGAGTGATTGGGGAAATTTATCAGTAACAAATACGATATGAAAAATCTGGAAATCGCAGTATTTAAAATGAATTAATACGGCTTAACTAACTAGTCCAGCGTGACTTGAACTACTCACAAAACGTCAGGGATATTCAACTTTCGGTTTTTGGAGAACAGAATGATGTGCAATGATATTTAACCATTGAACAATGTACATGTGCACTGAAAAGTTTACAGAAAGTCTAATTCAGTTCACCTGAAAAGGTTGCTGTGGATTTTAGGTTCATTCTAACATCATACAAAAAGCCAAATATCCCTAACTTTTGTGAGTAGTGTGTGTACATATATATATACACACACATATATATATATATATATATATATATATATATATATATATATATATACATATATACACACACACACATATATATATATATATATATACATATACATATATATATATATATATATATATATATATATATATATATATATATATATATATATATATATATATATATATATATATATATATATATATATATATATATATATATATGTTCTTTTCCTTTTCATGATGCATTTTCTGACTGATGCGACTTATACTCCAGAGCGACTTTTTATCTGTAAAATATGATAATTAACTCACACACTATTACATTCTTTTGTGCTGGAAAGTTATGTCTCTTTCAGCAGGTGTTAACCTTTTGTCAAGCTAGAGGTTAGATGTGGAACTTGTGTTTAAGTACCCCTTTTTTTCATTGCGAAGTAAAGCAAGAAAACATACCATAAGGCATCTTGTTACAACTGACTGTTGACACAGTTATTTATTTTCAAATGTTTCATTTTTCAGATGGCAAAACCTTTAATTTTCCATGCAATAATTAACTTGGTGAAAGACTTAGGCTTTATAACTACAGCAGACTCTGCAACCCATGCATTGCGAAATGCCATTACTACTGTATGTCTGTCTTGTGACACTTGTGTCTCAACAGCCACTTTAACACTTTGAACAGAGGTTTGATCTGTTAAATTAAGAGAGTCACGAGTAGCAGGTGTAACATCTAACACTTGACTTTTTCCTCATGGCTTACTGGAGTTAGGTACAGTGTCAGCAATAAAACAGAAAACTTAAACTCTATAATAATAAACTATACACAATAAACATGTCTTAAAGGAGCTGTATCATGCTTTTCAAATGTTCCAAAAGTCAAATATAGGCATTTATAAGCTAGATATGTTCCCATCGTTACTATAGAAACTAATTTGGTGTTAAATATTAGTTTTTCGATGCATCTAATTTCCAACACGGAAGAAAGATGGCTGACTGTACTGAACCGCGGAGCTCTCGACCAATTGCAGCATGTTTTACGCCCATTTCATGACGTCGCCCCGGAAGAGACACTTATTCTGAAGGGTCACAGAATTGTCTGTAGCACCGGCACCGGCAGCTCTCATGTGGATGTTAGTAGTAAACATTGATGGATAATTACTCCGATCGACGGGATAAAACAGAGCAGCCTGTTATGGAGCTGTATGCGCTCGACCCAGAGTCTGATATGGAGTTTGAAGTATACGCAGTACCACAGAAGTACCACAGAGACCCCCGACAAGCAAGTAATTTAGCGAACAAATCATAGGCTAACAGTTAGCGCTGAGCTATGCAGCACTCACATGGATCTTGTAAACATTGATGGATAATTACTCCGATCGACGGGATCAAACGGAGAAGCCTGTTATGGAGCTGTATGCGCTCGACCCAGAGTCTGATATGGAGTTTGAAGTACACGCAGTACCACAGAAGTACCACAGAGACCCCTGACAAGTAAGTAAATTAGCGAACAAATCATAGCCTAACAGTTAGCATTGAGCTGAGAGATGTGTTGACTCACCAGTGTTGTTGTCTGTCCATGCGCGTTTTTATAGTAGGAACTGCGTCAGGTTTCAGAAGTAATCCCAGAGAAAAAAACACTTTACTGCCCGAGATTCATGAAGTTGTCAGGAGTGAAGTTCACACACAAAGTTGAGTTTTTTTTCCCTGCTCCTGAAGTTAAAATCCAACCACTTCTGGCAAGTCGATTCATCCAGTACAACAAATAAACTCCCACGCTGAACGTAACCACGCTGAACGTAACTGCATTTTTCCCAACTTGCTGTCCTCTAGAGCTTAAAAAAAAAAAATAAAAAAAGGAAGAAAATTCTCCTGAACTCTGGAGCAAACGTCTGTTAGCTGATGGCTGCTTGTCTCTGAGGAAATCTTCCTGCAGGTGTTAGTTTCTTCCTCAGAGAGTGTGTATAGGATTCTCTGAGTTTCTGTTCAACAGAGGGCATCTTGCTACAAACTGAGCGTGCGCATTTGGACTTTTGTGATTGGTGCCACATTTATACGTAACGCGGTGGGTAGTCAGCCGTTTGCAGGGAGGTAGCGCTTGGTTTAAATATTCATGTAGATTACTCAAATATGCATGAATGAAGAAAAATAACGATTTAAATCATTTCTTGATAAGGAAATAACACACTGACATGCTGAAAAGCTCTTAAAAGTCCATTTTTCATGATAGGGCTCCTTTAAAGTTTACCTTCATTCTAGTTTTCCATATGGAATTCAGACAACCAGGACCATGAGAATGGAAACTTTTCCATTTTTGTCAGCTAGTTTGGCTCTGACCAAAGTAAGTTTGTGGTAAATCCTGAATCTGAAAGACAAAGTCTACATTTAATGTGAATACATGAAGTTGACATCAGGTGAGATGGTGTGGAGTGAGTCCTCGCCCAACATCTGTCGTTACAAAAGCTGTAATTAAACAATTTGCTTTCAGAACTACCTGCTGTAAAATGAGGTTTTTATACAGCTGTGAAATGAGCAGCTGTCTTTTTTATGACCAAACAGTAGTGATCAGGTAGTCATGTGTGCAAAAAATAAAAGCATTCCTAAGAGTCAGTTTCGCTACTTGTTTCCTGCTTGATTCCAGGTGTATGAGCTTTTTACAGAGCAGTAATGTGATCTGATTAATGTATAGCCAGCTAAATTGCATTCATCCTAAAAATTTCACGTCTACTCTTGTAGCATTTGATTTATGACATTCAAACTTTGTCTCGTCTGCTCTCTTTATTTTCAAGGGCAAACAAGAAATTTAAGCTTAGATACAAAAAAAAAAGGTTCACCTTGAGCCATTTTTAACTTGATGGCAAGAATACAAAATTATTAACAGTGAATTTTCAACAAGAAAAGAAATTCATATTTTTATGAACAGTTATGAGGAATTTGTTTAATACAGCTAAAACAGAACAATACACCATAAGTCAATGTACCAAAGTCATGTGACTTATTAATGGTGGGAGAAAAATAAAATAGAAAAATCAAAAGTATCGTGATTTTTTTTTTCTTTTACAATATTTAATAGGGTGTAAATCACTGGTTTCATCATGATACTATATTACATCAATAGAGCGGAAAGCGATTAAATGTTTGTCAATATCTCGATATTTTGATTTGATTTATGATCCACCGATCAATATGAAACAATATTACAAATAATAAACAAGGCTGTTTTTTTTTAACATAACTGTAAGCTTCTACCTACTTGAAAGTTTAGTACATATGCAGTAGAATCTCCCTGTGTCATCTCTATCCACGGCACAACTATAACCATGGATTTTGTTGTGAAAATGATGTGTCAGGAACTTCAAAATAAAGCCATTTTCACGGTAAAAGTTGGTTTGATTGATCAATTTTTGGCCGATTTTGGATCCATTTATGGTCGATACATTGATCTTTTTCAGTGTATCAATATAGATTGATAAATTGTTAAACCCCTAAAATTTAAATAATTTTTTGGTTGTTGTTCAAAAATGTATTTTTTGCCTTAGTTTCTTAGCCAGTGGGAAAACAAAATCAATGCTTTTCTCCAGCAGAAATTGAAATGTTTTTCTTTGACTATCTAGTAACATGAAGTTATATCTGTTTCTGGATGAAACTTAAACAGAAGGTTCTGCCTAATTTAAGTTTAAGAAAAATCTGCAATATTCAAAAATCACAATTTAAAGGGACTTGAAGCAAGATTAAGAAACGAAACTTGCGACTGGCACTTCAGGTAACTGCAGCCACGAGCCAAGCCGTCACAGGACTGGCACAAACTGAAGCTATAATGTTGTTTACTCACCTTTTTCTTCGTAGTTACACTTTTTAGTGTCTTTCAGTTGATCTGGATCGTTTTCTGACAGCAGAAAAATCCATAACTATCGCTTACAGTGTTTGAATTAAACGCGACCGTCTTTTTCCTGCATCAAAACTGGGGATGTAGGTCATTTGACGTCACGTCCGCAGGGCAGCGCAGGAAATTCGGACACCGAATTGCAGCGCATTTTGCAGCACACAGCCTGTTCAAGGTAACGGAGAGAAACATGGGTGGAAACGTTATTTTTGGTATTTAGTGCTTCATCACCCATTAGTATTAAAAAAAGGGACATTCATGTTTGGTTTTTTTAAAATTCCTGCTTCAAGTCCCTTTAAATTGCATCAGCACCCAAAAAAAAATCATAAAAATATGGAATCAGGGGGAAAAGCATAGTGTTCCAGCCCTAAGACTTGTACCTCATAAATCGAATAAAAAAAAAAATCTGAGATTGCATTTTTAGGCGATATCGCCCAGCCCTACTCCTAACATGGAACACTTTGAAAAGTAGGCACCTCTTGGTTTTGTTTTTCTTGTTGTTGGCTTTGGCCCTGACATGGGAAAGAGCCAAGCTTTTGTCAAGAAAGACGGCATTAGAATACTGTAATACGCTAAAAGGAAAAGGAGAAGAAGAAGGTGGAAACCAGCGCTGAACCGATCAGCCTTTAATCAAGGCATCAATTCAACTCCAAGGGCTCTAGGTCGTTCCATGTTCGTGGACTCGATGGCTGTTCATCTGTGTTGAAAATACAGCTGTCTGCACATACAGCTCTGCATAAGGTTTCCTCCTGAGATTGTCCTCTAAAGGTAAGGCCTTACTGTAACTGCTACACCTTGGTAAGTTATTAAGTTAAGCTTCTAATGCTGCAGCATTTCATAACTTGGAGAAGTAATACAAAGCTTTTATTGATCCATTTTGGCAAAACGTACTCTGTAAATAAAACGTTTACAAAAGAAAAAAGAAGTTTTATAAGAGTTTCAAATAAATCAAATGTCTTCCCCTAAACAGAACCATAACTATGGGCAAGCAAAAGTCCCCTACATCTTGTATTTGAAGTGCACTGTGGATTTCGTTTTCTGTAATTCAGTCAGCTTACTGCAAGTGAAGTCTGTACCACAGACTTCAAATTTAAACATTCTGCTCCTCATGTGTGAATCCCACTTCCTACTTTGTATTCAAAAATGGTACCATTTGAGTGAACAATCACCAGCTCGTCTGTATTTATAACTTGACATGAGAAAACTAACCTGCCGCTTTTGCAGTTCTTTCAGTTCCTTGAATGACAAAAACATTTCCATTAATCTCTAAATTGTTACTTTACAAAAAAGATTTAGAGTAAACAATGCTCTTCCGAGCCACTGCTAAAAACAAAACTTAACATTTAAGACTTCAATTTTATTTTCCTTTTACACTATTCATTTCCAAGAGCTGTAAAGTCTCTGTACTCCAAGAAGAAACATTAACACATGGGGACAGGCTAACTTTTAAATACTCGCAGTGCAAAGTCTGTAACATGTCACCTCTTTAACTAGAAAAAAAACTTAGAAGTGACAAATCGGCTAAAGAGAAAACAGAAGCAGTGCAATAATCCACCAAAGTGCTGTGTTATCGTGTGACTTCTGGGCAGTGTAACTTAATAAGTCCCCAAACTAAAATATTTATCAGCCTCCTCCGTACGGCTGGAGTCCAATTCTCTATGTCAAAGATTCCACTAATTAAATGGCAGAAGACACGGATCTGTGGTGATGGTTTACTAGCAATTTCTGCTACAAATTTAGGTTGAAAAGTGAGTCTTTTTTAATATATATAAATAATAATAATAATTAAAAATAATAAAATAAAATAAAATAAATGATAAGTGAGTTTTGATGCATTTGTGGTGGCAGACGGACTGATTTAATAACTATGTACTGTTTAAATTATGACAAGGACGACTGATAAAGTTTAGGGCGACATGACACAAATTATGAACCTAGAATTAGGACGGGGTCACTTTAAAAGCTGACGTGTTGTTCACAGACTGAAAGGGCTGACTGACCTTGTAGTTTTTCAGGCCAACGGTTTAGCTAGCAGCAATGGGAGGGACGACAGCCAGAGGACTGCATGCCGGGCAATAAGGGGAGGGGCTTACACAGGGCCTTTTTAAGCAACACCGAGTCAGGAAGCAGGAAGTTTGCCGTGGGTACGCTCAGAAGTCCGACAACACACAGCTGACCACTCAGAACACCGTTAACGACCGCTGAGACACGTTCAGGATTTGACAACACAGTCCTCTGCCGTATTTGACCAGTTATATTGTAATAAACGTGTAACCTTCAGCGTCGCTCCTGTGATCATTTTGCTGCATCCTCCGGCTCTCTTGCTTGAGCTGGCTGAACCAACCGTACTGAAAAGGTCTCTGACTTATAAGACAACATTAATTTCTCTATAATATGCCAAAATGAACAGCACTTCTGATTAGCTACCAGAAGGGCTACACAATCACACATTAAAATGACTGGTGCTTTTATAACCGAAATAACTTTTACTATTGATGGGCGCACATTTCAGTGGCTGGTCTTTTGTCAACTATCAAGTTTCCCACACATGATGTCAGGAAGAATGTCATCTTTTTTTTTTTCTCTTTTTTTTTTCTATACCATTTGTCCAGTTCAGGGTGCGGGGTTGCTGGAGTCCATCCCAGCAATTATCAGGCGAAAGGCAGGGTACACCCTGGACCAGTGTTGCAGGGCCAACACAGAGAGACAAACAACCATTCACATTCACCTTCACTGCTAGGCAGAATTTAGAGTGACCAATTAACCCAACATGCATGTCTTTGGATGATGGGAGGAAGCCAAAATATCTTTTTCTACAAATGAAAATGATTGTTAATGTTGACTCAGACATAAATAAAAAGCATGTTGCAGCAAATTACTGAATGTCAAACACTTCTGAGCTGTTTTTTCTTGTTCCTGTAAAACACCCAGTTTTTGAAACGAGATAAAATCATTTCGAGAGATGTTGGAAAATTCTGCGTGCAGGTTCATGTGTTGACAAAAGTGAGTGTTTTTGATCCAGTCTGTGCAAGTGTATGCATGCATTTCTTTGTGTGTCAGATCGTCTGCTGTGACAAAAGCGAGGCAACAATAGCAAAAGAGCTGAGCTAAGTCGTGCCCTAATTTCCCTCTCCTTCATGCTGTGTAACAACTATAGAGGAAGACCCCCAACCCCCACTATGTTGCACTGCAGTGGCAACACACACACATGCATGCATATCTGCATATTCACACACGCATCTCAAACAAGCAGAAGTTAATGAGAAACACACATGATGTCCAGCATTATCTGCACTTCTACAGACAAAAAGAAGACACACACCCCTCTCGCTTGCAGAGGAATGCTTTCAAACTGAATGACACCACACCTTCCCTGTCCCAAATTTCTTCTTCTTCTCCGTTCCCATCCTGTTTTAATTCCCGCCTAGACTGCTCTGCTACCAGCTCTTCTATAGGCAGCTGGAAAATGAGGCCATACCATCTTTTAAACAGTATTATAAGTGACACCACCACCCCCCCTCTTCATACACACCCTTTCTTCCTTTTGCCCCCCGGCACATACTCCTCTTTTACTCTGGACGTCTTTAAAGAGGGTTCAGAGAATTAGTTATGGTGCGTTGTGCATTTGTGTGTGTATGACCCTCATCTATCAGCATGGTTGACAGCTGAGCCACTGAATGACTCCAATTGCCTTCCTCGTTACTCACCAACGGCACAGTGGGTGGCTGCAAAAAACAAAGACAGAAGGTAAAGAGAGGAAAACTGAGAGAAGCACAGGCTGAAGCCGAGTGTTGCAGGGAATTCCCACCTCTCCTCCTCGGGGTTATTTACACACAACCCCTCAGCGAGGTAGCAGCTCTTCTGTGAGGTTGCTAAGAGCACTTAGAGGTTCAGTTTGAAGTTAGTGCAAATGCTTGAAAACAAGGCCATTATCAAGATGGTGCTAATGGGTGGAGGGCTGTTTTTAAATCAGTAACAGGCACCCAGCACACATGCCTGCACAATGTATGCTTTCAGGGTCAAGGCTTTCATATACATCACATGCCCGCCCGTTTTCAACATTACTACATCTTTTCCATGTACTGCAACTACGGTTTGTGGGCAGCAAATTTAGCTTGATGCCGTTTACAAAAACTTATTGGTCATCTATTTTTGCCCAAACAAAACTAAAAACAAGTGCAAACTGTCAATAAAGCAAGATGATGTCAAACATTTCATTTAAAAGCTTAAAAAAATGCTAAAAATTTCTCAAGCTCTAACAAGCACAGCAGAGAAGATTTAGATTTAGGCATTTCATTTTGAATTAAAAACACAAGAAATCTAAATGAAACAACATATATTCATCAATTGTTTACTAGACTGTCTCCCTATCAAGGTGCACCTGGATAAGTATAGGTGTGTCCTCCGGACATGTTAATCTTCCATCTGGTGACACAATCCAATCAGCTTGTTAATGGTAAGGACACACACACACACTTCTCAGGCTGTAGCAGACATGCAAGCAGCACGTAGAAACGTTTGATTGATACTTGTTAAAGAAAAAATTTAATCAATAATCACAGTGTAAAACTATCCACAGATTTACACGTTCACACATTAACAGGAGACACACTAGCAGCTGGCTTTTCTCATGTTTCTGAAAACAGCTATGCAACGCCATTTGTATGACAGATTAATGTGTCAAGCTTTCACTCAAACACATGTGTGTGTGTACACATCTGTGCATGACAATGTGATGTCTTCATGGTAAGAAGACTTTCAAACTGAAACCACTCCAAACCTCAGGAAGCTACAGTATTAAAAGGGTATAAATTTGTATAGCTATAAATAGTATTAGAATGTATAAGCCACACTGTGGGAACAGTAGTCTTAAAATATCTGCATGTTAAGAACACCGTCTTGCTTTTTGTTTTGGTAGTAGTAGGTAGTTTGACAACATTGCTAATTTGTTATTGCTTCTGTGGTGAGCTTGCTGCGATAGTTTATGTATCAAAATGTATCACCATGACACAACTGCAATTTTTTTTTTTCAAATCTATACAATATCTGAGTAAAAATGGTTGCAGTGCTTTAGGTTTAGTAATTATGACTGATGATCGTTGACAGATAGGCACAGTTACGTCCAGCAGCCATGCTTTGTGACTGTTGTGTTAATGCTACAGGAGAACTGCAGTTATTAACACTAATATAATGACTGATGGAGTAGCTCAACATGCAAACTAGTGTTTCAGGGAATTTCTCATTCCTTTATGATCAACATGAAATTATAGCTTCTTTCTCTTTAAAAAAAAAAAAAAAAAAAAGAAGCGAAGAGAACAAATATTTAGTCACAGCCATCGACATCCTGACACACTTTCAGCTGAATACACGTCAGCATCATTCGTCTGTGTCTTACAAACATTGTTTTGTTTTCTGTGCAGCACCGAATGCCCGGCTGGTAGTTGGGGTTTGTATGGCTGATTGAGTCATGTCATGTTAGAGGTGGAGCAGAGAACCAAACATCTTTACAGCCTCCATAATGACAAGCTATGTCTGCCCTTAAATGACATCTGACAAACACGCATAACCATGTGCATGCGTGTCTGTCTCCCTGCGTAAGCATCTACCCTCTATAATAGGTTTATGTACGTTTCAAATATCCGTGGTCAAGCAAAGATTTGCTGCTGTGAAAAGTTACTGTACCAAAGTTTGTGTGTGAGTGTGAATGTTCAAGCATTGGTCTGTACAAACACTTCATCTGTAATTGCTACATTAACCAGTTCAACACCCACAAACAGGATGGAGCTGCTGTGAATCTGCAACACTGGTTATCTCACAGAGAACCAATTTGTATTTCAAGAAAAAAAAAATAATAAAAAAATCACACTTATGCATAATGGCTTGTCCAAACAGGCAAATGATTAGAAAAGAGAAAAAGGTTGGAGAACCCTTTTTACCAAGACTAAAAGTCAGATAACGAGAGCTTACATACAACCATTTTTACTATTTTCTAACACAGTTCTGGTCAATGTCTTTAACTAATAACAGCAGCATTGGTTAAAAGCTTTCATGAATTTCAAAATGACTTATTTATACCTTAAAAAGTTATATGTTAAGGGAACTACATTACATTAAACATTCAGTCACTTATACTTATAAGTGGCTGCATTTAACAGTCAAAAGTAACAGGAAATGTTGAGCAATTTACTGCCAGGCTGTCACCACTTGACGACCTTATTTATAGAAATCTACATCAGCAACAACCGGTTCTATAAATTAATCCATGTCAAAAAATAAATGTATTGTGCAGTTGGGAGGCAGGAAACATGAAGACACTCCCATTGCCCGCTCCTAGTATCCAGAGGAGGCAGAGACATGAAAAGTAAGTGTGCTAACTGAGCAGCATGCCACAAAGTGACTGCTGATGTTTGGCTTCCTCCCTCAGTAACATGCATGTAGATGTTAGAATGAGAACACAAGTGAAAGCTAAAAAATATGGTAGTTTCTGCCAGCAAACATAACTTTAGGGGTTTCCCAGGAGCGTCTCTCACGTCACCTAAATGCCAGTAACAGATGAGATGAACATGAGAAGACAGATCATCACTGCAGGTACAACATTAATACTGACTGCTGATTAAAGCGCACTAACAGCACAGCGCATCCTAAACTCAGTGTCTGCTCATGCCGTTTCTTTTATAGATGTGTTGGACAAGAAGATGTTTTTATAGCTGCATATCAGCTGAATTGAGCTTTGTGGTGACGGAAAGCTGAGCTAGATTGCTTCAAAGGTAAACTCCAGCTGCAACTCATAAGAGTTCAGGTTGACTGGAAGGCAAGGCTGTCCCGTACTTTCCAGGACTCATCTCGTCTGAATAAGACCAGCAGCAGACTTAGCTGACTCAACGGTTCCTGCAACAGCTGAGCCAACCAGTCCAGACACCTTGTGTAACCAGCTGGTTAGACTGGTGTCTTTTGGTTTTAAGTCAGAGTTAAAGCATAGTGGGCAAACAGAGAAGATGGAACTGGTCTCCAGCATGCAGCGGTGGAGCCTGGCAATAATTTTAGATGCTGCATCTCCTCTCCAGGACTTCCACCAGTCTTTTAGCCATGACTGTTTGCTGGCAACATCGCCCATAAGAGACAGTCACATGTTGCAGCCTCCTCCGTTGCTGAGAAGCACCTGCAACAATCTTTTAAAAGCATCATGTTTTGTGTTTAAGCATCAGCTTAAAACACAACTACTTCATTCAACAAATGTACTGACTTGACCGTGTGTGTTACAGCAGCCATGAGCTCAAGGGAATAAAACAAACTGCTGAATGCACTCCTCTTTTCTTAACTTTTAGAGACCTATGAGTTGCTTGCAGAGAACACTGGAAGTCTGTATCAGTGTATCTTTACATGTACATTTCCAACAAAGAGGAAGAACTGAATATGTCCACTCTAACAGTAATAGAAACCAGAAATACTACTGTCACAGTTCCCTGTGTCCTTACACATACAAGAGATTTCAAACAGCCAGCAATGAGGTCAAATACGACGCAGCCCTGGCGAGCCACCAGAAACTTACCTCAGTGGTGTTAAAACTGTCAATGAATGTTCAGCTACAAAAATTTCCTCTATAGCCACAGAGCCCCACTCAGTTAAAGCTAGCTCTTTTCTACGTGAGACCACAAGTTAATAAATCCCTGTTTACATGGAAATCATCCTTAATGCCTGACTTGTGTAAGACTTGACGGGAGTCAGAGCAGGAGAAGGAGACTACAGCTGGGGTTTTTCAGCTCTGTTTGTCTGACTGACATGGGCAAAGTGCCATCAGCTAAAAATCACAATTACATTAACCATGAAGATATTCATCACCATTTGGGAGACTCCAGAGCTCATCTAGATCAAATAGACGGACTGAGTGATTGAAGAGGGACCAAAATGTCTTTTTTTTCCCCACTAACAACTAAAGACCATCTCAATGTGGGATTATATTTGCAGCTACACCACTAAATTCTCCTTTAAATCTACTTTATCTGTATTTAAAGTGAACTTGAAAAAAATCCTTCTTTTCTAAGTCAAATCAATGCATGATGTTTCCATATAATTTTGAATAATCAAGTTTTAAAACAATATCAGTCAAAATGATTATGATTCTGGTTTTACCTAATATTAAACAGCCCTTCTTGGTTTACAGGTCAGCTACACCTCTATGAGATTTGGTGACTCCATGTCACACAGTTGTAACACAATCACACCAATCAACTCCTGCTTGAAAACAGTAAGGTGACAATGCGGTATACATGTATGTTAGCAGGAAATATTCTACACTGAATAAAATGAAAGGTAAAAACAAGACCAGCTACACTGTTTGGACTATAAGCAATAAATAAGCTTCATGTAGCCAATAATACACACACATTAACCTTCATGAACCAGGAAACACTATTTAAAGCATAATTCATGACTGTTCCTACAACCTTGGTTGTATAAGTTCACTTCTCTCTTAACATAGTTGTGTTATGTGGAGCACATCCCTAACACCAGTAAACACACTTGGCCTGTTAAGCTGCTTGTGATTCTAAAGTTTGATGCATTATATAAAACGATGCGACTGTGATCCAGAGGCCAGCATATAATCATCTTAAGTGGTTATTATTACTCTACACATTTCGATTTGCCAACACCAAATCATCTAGTTAATTATTAATTACGCTTAGTTCTGTCTGCATATGTGTTGATCTAATAAAATAAAGCCCCTAAATAGGTCCACCCGTGGTGTTAGAATGATGGTTTGTTCTTCCTAATGATTAAGAAAAATAAGTCCCTCTGTAAGTCATTAACAACAGCTATTATGAAGCACTTGATATAAAAAACCATCAGCAACACAGTCTGAAGCATCATCTGTGAGGATGAAAGTACACACTGCCTCTGAATGCACCATAATGTAAGCCGATAGGGACCAATTTGCTGACAGCTAGAGAGGACACCATGCTCTGAGCAGTCAAAATCAGCAGCATTTTGGCTGATACCTGTCTAATCAATAACACACACACACACACACAAACTGATAGTGAGGGGGTTATTATTTGTTGTGATTATTATTATTATTATTGGCTTTCATGCAACTCTCTTTCAGGCACCTGCAGGCATCCTGGTCTTGAATCCGTCCAAGACTCACTCTGTCAAAGCCACACACATCAGATCATTCCCCCTTCCTCATTGATGGTATGGAGGTTGCAGTCACATTTCTTCTCATCAGACCACTCGCGCGACCGTCCACAGACACACACCTGTCCACTGCCACTTACTTTTCAAAGCCTGGATCAGCGCCTTGCCGTCTTTAATCAACTCCTTGATGAACTTATTGGTTTTGTCCAGCTCTAGCTCGTGAGACTTGAGCCTCTCCCTAAACTGCGGGCTGTCCAGGTAGCAGTCACTGAACTCCAGAGCGGGTAGTCCCATCTTCTGCCTCGACACGACCTGGACCACCCGGCAAAGAAGAGAAAAAAAAAAAGAGGTCCGAACAGTAGTAGAGAGGAGGAACAAGATGCGGTGGAGGTGGGTGAGCCCCTGTGCTGCTGCTGCGACTGCTGGAAAAAATAATACTATTAAAACATGAAACAACAAGGCGAGGATGTGTCCAGGAGAGATGCCTGCCTACATAACCTCTGTGTTCTGCTTTTAACACAAGCAGGAGTCCTCTTGCTCCTCAGAGAAGCAGCACAGCAGCAACCCGACACGGCATCCAATTAAATAAAATAACAGGTCATCGCAGATAAGTGCCTGAAGAGGCTCAAAGAAAAAGGTGTCCACTTGCTCAGGTAAGCCGGTGCTGCATTCCTCGCGACCAGCTCATTCTGGACCGGACAGACTCAAACGGAGCTGAGCGAGGCTAAAAGCCAAAAATAAAAACCAAAAACTAAACTCTGCTCCTACAGTAATGCGGTGTGTTCGTTGGGGCGGCTTTAAAGCACTAGTTTCCCCACCGGAGAACCGCCGCAGACAGTAATCAACCTACCCCAACACGGATAATCCCCTGATTGACGTCTGAGTCGACCAATAGGATGCCTAGACCGAAGTGGCTGACCGTTGGGGCGGATGCACGTGAGCGGCTTCAGAGCGCAAATAAGAAATCAAAAGTAAGAGGTCTCACTCTGATCATGTTTCTGGAAGCGCTTTTGGGGAAAAGACTTTCTGTCTAACTGCCTATTCTGATTTAGTCCTAAATGCTCAGCATGGACCTGTTACATTTTATTAAAATCCTAAAGATATTATAAGAATGTGACGAGTACGATTCTAGATGTAAACAGATTCTCCAAGCATGGAGAAAATGATAAATCCCAAAGATTGACATTCATAAATGAATAACATCATTAACATTCATTGCTGAAAGCTGACAGGGGACAATGTATCGTATCAGTTAATATGTTATTATGATTGTAGGCTATTATCATTTGATCAACTGAATCAGTTATTATTAATCAATATATTTTTTATTGTGGACTGTATCTTTTTGAGAGTTTTGTTCTTATTAAGTATGGTGTATTGTGTCAAGAGTTCTTGTTAAATTACAGTGAATTTTGAATTTAAGTTGTGTAAAGGGTTTTGGACCTGATAAGTTTTTCTAATCGTCTTCCAAAGCTCCTCTTCAAGCCATGTTTTTTATTATTTACGCCAAATGTGAGCGCTTGTTTTTAATTTCAGATCGAAATAAAAGACAGAAATTTACAAAAAAAAATGTGTTATTGCAAAGAACCTCAGTTTCAGTCCAAAAATCTAGTCATTATGCAGCTATACCTTCACTGCAGGGTTCCCCTGTTCAGTCCTATGAGAGCAGCAATCCTGCAGGCTTTCAATGTGCTCCTGCTCAAACATAGCCCTCGTAGGACCAAATGGGGAACCCTGGTTTATTGGACGTCCGGTTGCAACAATTATACAGAAAGCAGAACATTTTTAACTTAACGGGTTTTCAAGATAGTATAGTGTTTCCTCTACATTCATTTAGGAATGGCAGACGGCCATAATGAAATCCCAGCCGCCGCTTTTTCAATATTATTATTTTTTTGTTGCAAATACACCACTACAGCACATCTCCACCTTCACAGCAAGGTCCTTCTGTGACTTGGGTATTCGCCAGCACAAAGGTAAACTACCAAGTGCCATTTTGGCCCTCCATGGCTATATTGTTAGCACCACGCCTTCAAAACAACAATATCATTTCACATGGACGTCAAAATTTTGTAACTGAATATTCATAGAAGCCTCCAGAAGCACAGCAGCAGTAGGCTACTCTGCTGTTAGACATCTGCTTTGTATGTGAACACAGCAGGCAGAGCAACAGGGCCTAATGAATTCCTTAGTAAATGCCCTAAACACTTCTGGTGTGAGTTCACGTGCCGCAGAGGTCAGAACAAAACCTGTCGTAATCGAATCGGAGCAAGCGCACACAAGCCTTTTGTGAATCGACTATTAGGCTTTGAAGATATCATAAACTTCATTAATGAGGAAGATCAAGTCTTTTTTAGTAGATACGATCCACCATTGAATCAAACCACCTACACACCCAAAATCAGCTTATCTCAATGATAAAATGCCATGTTTGGATTTTTAATTTAGCATAAGTTTTAATTTTGTTGTATAGCAAATGAAACGCATTAATTTCACAGATTAATCACCCTGTATTAGAACATAAATTTTGACAGGACTAACTTATTTATTTTGTTTGTTTGCAATGATCTGGAAACCCCCTGAAATTATCACAGTTTGGGAAAGGCTGGTGTTTGCTATTATATGCATATGATAGTCTATATACTGTATATATATACAGTACATATGTGTGTGTGTGTGTGTAGTTTCTCAGTATTAACTTACTGGAACATCTTCCCAAGCATAGACGATCTTTGTATAACTTGAACGGTGGGAGGACACACTGAGGTCATTTCAACCAGAGCGGGGAATTTCTGTGAGGCGTTTTCTGCCCACGCAGGCTCCACGGCCCTCATTTCTGTCGCCCTCTATGGGCAGGATGCGGCTCTGCGTCAGACTTTGCCTTAAAATGAGAACATTGCATTTTTGTTCATTTAATCACATACTGTATATATATGGTACTACCCAAAAAATTAGAATATCCTGAAAAAGTTAATTTTTTTCTGTATTTCAACTTAAAAGGTGCAATTTACATATTGTATAAATAAATAATATGCAAATAAATATATTTCAAGCTTTTATTTGTGGGGATTTTGCTGATTAGGACTTGCAGCTTAACGAAAATCTCAAATTCAAAAAGAAAAAATTAGAATTTTGCATGAAATCAATTATAAAAGGATTTTAAAATAAAAAAAAGTCAGACCTCCTAAAGTAAAATCTTGCATCTGTACTTAATACTTGGTTTGGGCCCTTTTGCATGAATGACTGCCTTAACCCGGCGTGGCATATGTGGCATATATCAGGTGTTGTGGAAGACGAACATGCTTCCATCACAGCCCTGAGCTCTTTTTTATTGTTTGGTCTCTTCCCGTTCAGCTTTCTCTTGACAATGCCCCACAGATTTTTGATGGAGCTCAGGTCAGGTGAGTTTGCGGGCCAATCAAGCATGATGATCCCATGGTTGCTGAACCAGGATTTTGTAGTTTTGGCAGTGTGGGCAGGTGCCAAGTCCTGCTGGAAGATGAAGTCTGCATCCCCATAAAAATGTCCTGGTAGACGGCTGCATTTATGTTGGACTTGATGAAGCACAGAGGACCAACATCAGCAGCTGACATGGATCCCAGGTCATCACAGACTGGGAAACGTAACACTGACCATCTTCTCCAGGCTGCTGTCAGCCCTTCGGCTTGTAAACCATTTTCTTCCACACTTCTTCCTTCCATTTAACTGTCCATTAATGTGCTTTGAGACAGCACTCTGAGAACACTTTTTGTGTCTTTCCCACCTTGTGCAAGGAGTCGATGATGGTTTACTTCACAACTGTCAGATCAGCAGTCTTCCCCATAATTGTGAATTCTTTTAAATCAAGACAGGGACTTTTTTTAAAGGCTCGGGGCACTTTTGCAGATGTTATGGATTACTTACCTGATTAGACTGTGACACTCTGAGCCTACAATACTGGAGCTTTTCACAGTATTCAAATTTTTTGAGTTTTTGAGGTTTTCTTAAGCTGCAACTTCTAATCAGGAACATTCAAACAAATAACTGCTCGAAATATATTGATTCACATATTATTTGTCAATATAATGTGTAAATTGCACTTTTTAAGTTGAATTACGGAAATACGTGAATTTTTTCGGGATATTCTAATTTTTTGGGTAGTATATATATATATATATATATATATATATATATATGTATGTCATTTTCTGTACCTCTTATCCAGTTTAGGGTTGCGGGGGTTGCTGCCGAGACATCCCAGCTATAATCAGGCGAGAGGCAGGGTACACCCTGGACAGGTCACCAGTCTGTTGCAGGGCCAACAGAGAGAGACAGACAACCACGCACTCTCCAGGAACGCTTTTTGCATCATCTGTAGCCCATGACATTTGCATACTGCAAAGTTTTATTACAGATTATTCAGAAATTAAAGTCTTTAAAATCTCTAAAGTAGAAAGTTCAGTAAAATAATCTTGTAAATAGGAAGGTTTTTCTTAAAAGCCTCACATTATAGATTCAAATAAAGATAGATGATACGTCCTATTACCTGTTCATATGATGTAGCTGCAAATGAGAAGATAATTTATTGACACAAAAAGCTGAAAGCTTTTTTGGTTTGACATTAAGAAAAGATGAAGTCTCTTCTGGAAGTTTCTAACATAATTAGATAAGTTTTATGTACAGTAATTTATTTTCTTTAGATGCCATCTGTTTAAATGAGTTTGAGTAGCATACTAATTGACCTAAAAAGAACATGATTACTAAAGAGTCAACGTCAGTGCAGTCAGTCACTGCCAAGACTTTGAGTGACACGGTCTAAATGAGCTGCTTTGCAGTCACAATATCTGATGTATTTATCATTCTGACAAAAGAAAAAGAAGCAGCACACTCAATCCATTTCTGTTTCATTGAGTATACATACAGGAAGGAGTTATTCAGATTCAGTCACATTCAGTGTTAGTGTGATTTGTAGAACTCTTACTTTGCATCAACATGTTCAGGTGCATTTTAAAAGTCTGGTTTTCTTTTGCATCTCGTAAACATGCTGACAATTGATTTAAAAAAAAAAAAACATTCTGACACAGTTCTTTTTTTTTAAAACCAAAATTGAACTTATTAACTGCATATTGAATATTAATCACTGAACTGTGGAAGCTAAAAGGTTTATGAGGATCTCTTTTCACACATATAGCTGTGTATTTAGCTTTACTTAGCTTCAATTGTCACATGCATTTCAACCAAGACAGAAAAAAGACTATTTCTATTCTGAAGCTTTACAAAAAATGACGAACGTGTTTGGGTGTTACAGTATATTTTTACCAATGCATTGCATGTCTGTCATTGACACATGTAGTGTGTTTGTGGTTCATATGTGAAAACATCTCAGATTAAGAAGTGCTACTTCCTCCTTCAAAGCCGAGCGCAGCGTCCGGTTGTTTGCTCATTTCTCCATCTGCTGCAGTGAAGTGTGCAGAGATGGCCATTTACAGGAAGGCGCCTGTTATTTCTGTGTAAATCTGCCGGAGGCTGGTTGAAGATCCAGATTTGACCAGTTTCTCAGGTGCAGCACATGCATGTTATTAAATAGCAGCTGCTCCTCTCAGTCACTAATAACACAGAAATACACACACATAAAAGTATCTTGAACAGAGCGATGTGAAATGGTTTCACTATAAAAAGATTTTTAATTCAGTGTATTTAAAGAAAGAGGTCGTAATCAAGATCAGCACTAATGTAACACCCTCCCTTGTAGGATGTTTTATGGCCATCAAGAAGCTGTTAATTAGATGTTGTAGCCCTTCTGTAATTTCATCAGTCTCATCAACATCTCCCACACAAAAATGTCCTTCAACTGATTTCAAACTGAGTCATCTTGAAGTTTGAAAATGTGCCTTAATGCATGAATTTGTGTACTTTTCAGACCAGAATACAAAGCAAACTGACTTTGATGGCAGCTTTTGTTCCGCTATGACAAGACACTGGTTATACTTGTCCCTCCTCTTTTAAACTTGTCCAACGGATTCTCCAGTAAAATATTGAATCTTTTCCTCCCACGAACAGTAAATCCAGAAACCTGCGTCATATAAGCAGTCTGAGCTTTTTCAGCCGTCATCTTCATCCAAGTAGAGTCAGCAACTGTTGATAAGAGATCTAACAGACACTGATATTGTCAGTTTTATCTTAATTTCTGGCCGTAATGTTGATATGATTAAAAACTTTCAACAGCATAAACTGAAGGAGGTGCAAGCTGCTTCAAGGATGTAGATGCTCAGTGTTGGGCTGCAGCACTGAGCAAACATTGGGCTTCAGAACAGCTTTGGGGAATATAAATGTTAAAAAATAAAAATAAAAACAAAGTTGTTGCAAACAGCAGCATGAAAATGGAAATCCCACGGTGTTCGCTCATGGCACAACTTTTGTATTTTCAACAGAAATGCAACATAGTTTTCACAATTATACAATAACTACAGAAGTGGAACAAGTAATGCACTCTTCCTTTCTTTTAGGGTGATCAGAGCATCAATAACATGAGAAAAGGCAGCTCAAAATGATGAGGATGTCACCAGATTTTTAAGACTGTGCTTCCTGCATTATGACATGATGCATATCCTCAGGCTAGCGAGTGCCCTGAAATCCCCAAGGCTGAGATAACACACTTTAGAGAGTGAGAAGGTTTCCAGCCAAGTATCATTCTGCTCTATGGCCCCACGTAAATCACCAACAACTAGATAAGAAGTTGCCTTTAGAATTACAAGTAATGTCAAAGGCTAAAAAAAAGTCAGTGGATGGCCAAGATGTACAGTAGACATGCAGTCTGGAGAGGATATGATGGCGTTTGACTTTGCTTTGCTGCTGTTGAACTGGTAAGTAACAGATTAACTCGTGTGCTCTGTGATGTGTTATGTTGGCTTTGCTTGGCTTCGTGGTAAATCAGTGAAGAGATGATTATAATAATTGCTCTACATAGGCTGTGGTTCAGAGTGGTCCATTTCAACAATAAAATGACTGAAAAAAAACTTTGGAAAGATCCTTTTATATAGCTTTATATGCTATATTGTTTATGCACATCATTATTTTGACTTCTGTAAAAATATTTGGGCAGGTTCTCTGTTAGTTTGCAGCACATTGGTAGGCAATGTGAATTAAAATGCATATTATCTTTTGTTTAATACATAGTCCATATTCAGATGTTATAAAGCAGTGCGTTTCAAACTTTTTGAGAAAAAATCCCGTGACACCCCAGCTCACCTCAGCCCACCTGCCCATGACTGAGTGGTGGATTGGATAATATATCTAAATGGGTCATCCCGTGGCCATCCTCTTAATGTAAGACTTGGACACTGTCAGAATCTTCATAAATGAAGATAAAGTGGATTTTGGTGGATTATGTTAAAAGCAGTTTTTTTTTTTTTTTAAACCAAGATAAGGCCAAATTCAGATGTTTAGAACAGCACCTGTAATAACTTTGTTCCTGGACACTCAAAGGTAAAAAAAAAAAAAAAACTAAATGTAAGACTTGAAAACTATAAGAAATTTATAAATAAGGAGGATAAACATTTGCTGGTGGATTTTGTTACGCTTGTGATAGGGCACGCCCAAAATCAGCTTTTCTCGCCGAGATAATGCCAAATTTGGATTTTTAATATCGTATTATTAATAACTTTGTTATCTAAAAAATAGCTTTAAAAAATCAATGTGTTAATTTCACAATTTAATCTCTTTGTGGTATGTTCATTTTGATAGTCACAAAAATCCCAAATTTATTTGATAAATGTAGGCTCTTTTTTTTTTTTTTTTTATCAAGGATCTGGCGACCCCCTGAAATTATCCTGCGATCTCCATGGGGCCCCAGACCCCCAGTGTGAGAGCAACTATTCTGAAGTGTAAATCAGAAAAAGCTAACATAATTCACAAAAAGCAAGAACTCTCGATTTTATTTTATTATTGCATTTATTTATCACTGACATGCTGTTTAAGATATGCAGTCTCATTCTTGTTCCAGATTCTGTAACGTTATCCTTTATGTTACAGGGATTTTTTTTACTGGTGTTTTTGGACTTTTAAACTAGAGCTTGGTGATTTGGCCTAAAAATAAAATTTCAGATTTTTAAAAAAAAAAAATTCAATTTACAATTTTTTTTGAGCATCTAAAAATAAACAGTAATTTCCTGTAATTATAATTTCTGTATAATGTATAATACCAAAATGGAAGATTGATACAGTAAGTCTAACATCTATTAAGAGGGAGTTTTTGTCAAATGAATTTTCATTTCTGTGTCAAACTTTTACATTTTTTTGTTGAGATTTCATCCAGTAAAGTAAACCTATCCTGCCATCTCCTGGTAAACAGAGGCTATGTAAAAGGCACTCAGCGCTGATGAACAGGTGAGGAAAAAGGAGGTCGGATCTCCATTTTTAGACAGTGTACTCCTTTATTTCTACAGTGAATTTTCTGCATAGCCTTATGATTATTCTTTGCATAAAATCTATGCAATTTAAAAATGTAGATGTGCTGCAGGAGATGAACAACAGAGAGAGAAACCTACTGAAAGAAGAAAGAGATGAGGCCACTGTGAATCATCCACCCAGCCTCCACTTCACTGATGTTTATTGTCAAGCAAGTGCGAGACAGACAGTGAATACATGAATGTGCAAAAAATAGAATCAGATTATTTTTAGAAACCTTTTTTGAGAATGTCAACACCCTGCAGAGCATGCCTAAAAATACACAGAGGAGTGCTAATTTATGCTGCAAACCAGTTATCATGCACACACACTCTAAGCCTCTATAAGTTTTCATTGTTCCTTCTCATTTGTGCCTCATTGAAAACGTCACTATGATGAGACAGTGAAGTCAGCCATGTTTGTTTTATTGCTATTTCTCCTTTTTTTTATTACTGCTGGAACTAGTTACAACACTGAAATCTGAGAGGTTAAAGTATTTTTAGTTTTGATGACTGTGATATTCTATATTTGCAAGAATGCGATGCAGATCCTGGAACCCTGTAATGTGACCTGACTCCCGTATGGGAAGCAGCTCCAGGCGGAAGCGTGACTACTGTAGAGGTTTTGTCATCATGTAAGCTTAATTCTTGGAAATGAAGTCAATCTCTTTTTATTGTGTTCCTCACCAGTGTCTCCAGGAGGATGGCCCGCTGTAAGAACGCATGATTGCTCAGACAGACTGACAGCCCTGCTGGTTTCCAGGGTCTGACTTGATCCCATGGCCTGGACACTTGCGTCACTCTGTCTCAGCCTCCCTCTCTGTACTCCAGGGAGGTAATTTTAGATCTGACGCTGGCCTGTTAAAATGAGTCCTCTGACGTTGTTCGAAGGGTGGTGAGGTGAGGGAGGAGTTGATGGAGAACAGATATGTACTTAAACCCGTAAAGTCCAGACAGCAGAGAAAAGAGGAGGAACGTTTGACGTGACAAGCTTGATTCACCAAAACTTCACTTTGGAAGCGGGACATGCTGGCTCTTCAGGGGTGTCACATGACTTTCTCACAGGTAGGTGACGGATTCAGTTTAAAGAAGTTCAGATCAGGAAAAGTGGGATTCACCTCCCAAACTTTGTGTATCCTCAGTGATCCGGGTCACAGCAATCCTGTCAGAGAGAGAAACTGCTTTTCTTTTGGCTGTTAAAGAAATTTCACCTCTGATTCTGGAAGTTTACTCAGTTTTAACTTCTTGTTATCTCTTATTGGCTTGACAGCAAGTTAGTGAGTTATTTGATTCTTGTTAGAGTTTTCCAGAAAAACCATGTTACAACATTTAAAAACTACCAAAACACCGCTGAAGAATTATAAAGGAAAACCAAATAGAAGAATAAAATGAAAAATTGCTTCATTGGTAAAGCGATGCTGTGTTGTAGCAGCTTTTTAAACACAAAAAGATGATAAATCAGAGCAATTTCTGAACTCAGCTGATTTACTTTTATAAATAAACTCCTTCAAAAAGAAAAAAAAAACTTTTAGCAAGTTAAAAACTGACAAAAGAATTTCCCTCTAAAAAAGCCGCTCTATTGCAAGCAAATGAGAAGAAGAAGAGGAAGAATATTTCTTTGGATGAAATAAAAGACAAAGGCATTTGTATTTATAAACATAGCTTTTTATACAATACTGTACAATACAATACAAGTTTATTTGTATAGCACTTTAAAACAGCCAAAGGTAACACAAAGCGCCCCCCCCCCCCCCCCCCCCCAAAAAAAAGTAAATATCAAGTAACAAATCAACTAACAACAAAAACAACTAAAAGCAAAGCAAGGTCTCGTGCTGGGTAAAGGCCAGTGGTAAAAGTGGGTTTTAATCACATATAAAACCATTAAAGAACAAACTAAAACAACTAAAAGAGAGCAAATTAGAGCAAACTTTTTAATCAGAAACTTTTTTAAGATTGTAAAGTAGGATTTAAATGATATACTAACAATACAACACAATATCCTCTAACACTGTTCCAGAAGATGCACTTATATAATTTTCTAAATCATATTCAAACTGTTATCTAAAATTAAATGAAATAAAATGAAATAATTAAGAGGCTTTCGGTGGGAGGAGTTCCTCATTCCTGTTGCTAAAGCTTTCCAGCGCATGGTCTTGCATTGCATCCCCTTTCACTTTTGAAACATGTTTTCCATTAAGTTTTTAAGTCTTTGCTTTGCCTTTTTATGTTGTGGCCCAGAGCAGATGTGCTTCTGATCTGAGGCAGTTGTGCACATCTCATCGTGGCTCTGATTCTTTCAGCTAGTTTTTCCTTAAATAGTGGGAAATACTTTTAGTGCATGGAGGCTCGGTACAGAGGTTTGACCTGAAAGAAGCTAGACAATGGTGAGTTGCACAAATAGGCTAATAGATGGCTGAAATCAGAATACATACATGTGTATGTGTGTGTGTGTGTGTGTGTGTGTGTGTATATCTGCTGCTGCACTCTTCCAGACTGGACCACCGTACTGAGTCCTGATTTGATTATAATTTGAAAAGAAATGCCCCAAAAACCATGAAAGGAATTGCAAATATACTTTAGATCAGTAGCCATTTTTCTGAAGTACTCCTTGTGAAATATAATTTCAACCTACCACCCCTTACCACAAAGTAGTTTTGGTTGGAAAAATAGATTAAAAGAAAAAAATATACTCCACTTTGTCATTAATTTATGTTTTTTTAAACTGTAACCATGCAAAACAATTGTACTTTTGCCTTCTTTGGCTCTCATCCCTCTTTCAGATTTCTACTGAAAGAGAAATCAGATTTCTATTTCAACCACCACTTGATCAAAGTGACAGTTATTGATGATTGATGTCATCTGGCTCATCACAGGTTGAGCTAATCATGTTAATATGTTGAAGACAGGTTTTAAATTAAATAGCGTGAAATTAAGTTTAAACTCAGTTTATGGACATCTTACATTTATGGAATTTTTTATTAGATAAGTTTTGTTGAGGGATATTTTTTCATTTATTAGAAAAACATAGATGTTTTAAAAAATTGGTGTACCCACTGGAATGTCTTGAAGTACCCCCAGGGGTACGCCTGCCCCCATTTGAGAAACAGTGCTTTGGATTATAAAGCATCATGTAAAACATGTACGTTTGAAGAACAAGTTCTGTGATTACAGATAAAAACTAAAAGCTGTTTCATGCGAATTCAAATCTTGCTGTTTTTAAAAAACGAAAAGGTCAAAGGAGGTTGCCAATTCTTGCATCTCTTTCATTTTCATTAACCTTTTTATTCCTTTTTGAACTTTACTCTATTTGAATCCAGATGCCTTTACTTAACCCCCCACCCACCCACACAGCTAAAATTCTCCTCCCTCACTCTTTATCATCTGTTGGACGTTTGACGTCATTCCCACCTGTTGCTCTGTCCGAAGGTCCCAGTCTGGCAAGAACTGCTGTCTATATCCCGTAGCCCTCTTCTCCCCAGGTCTAGTTCTTGGGAAGCCAGACTGTGAGTGGGTGGGTAGGCAGGCCTTACATTCTTTCTGTGGCTTTTCATTTTTCCCCCTATCCTCTCTCTTTTCCCGCTTATGTCTGCTTCTTCCAAGACATTCCACATGTGGGATGGCTTGGCTCTGTCGCAGCTCTACCTCTGGTTACAAATGATAACAAAGAGCCGAGTTGTTGCAGTAGCACCGCTGGCTGCTTTTTCTCTGTTTCGCTGGAAAGGCTTCATGACAGTTACTGCTGCTCTGGGAACTTTGCTCTCCAGGACATAAGATTATTCTGAGACTGTGGCTTTAAAATGAGCCTAATTGTTTTTTGGATAAGCATTTGAGGAGTCGGACAGCCAGTGGGTAAGACAAACAGTGCTGTTTAATGTGGTCTGTGCTGTAAATAGGTGCAAAATGATGCTTCTAACAGCATAAATCTCTCCAATGTGTAATCAGTGGATAAATTAACCCATGTGTTGCTTCTTATTGGACTATTAAAGCATTAGTGGCTCTTTGAAAATGACCAGCATGTATTAGAAGCATTTCTGATAGTTTCCTGTTTGCTGTGCCCATGCGTTGTTTATGTTGTTGTCTAACTTTACACCAGTCACGGTCATCTGGAAATTTTCACACAGACAGAATCAAAATGATGTTCAGTTAGAAAACATGTTCAGTCATGTGCTTGCTCCGTCTGGCCTCCATCCAGGTCTGATCCCTGGTTGGTTGCATCACTTCTAAAAAAAAAAAAAGTGTTTGAAAAAAAGCAAAAACAGAGACAGACAGAAGCGAGGGAGGATGTCATATTTGGGAGGCTGGGGAGTGGTGCATTTCCTTTAATCACATAGCGAGAGTAGTGTCGTCCTCCCCTTCCTGCCTCCTTTTGTGTCTCAGACAGTTTCTGAGTGTAATGGATGGTGAACACAGTGGATCTCCTCTGTTTTTGCACACGCAGGGCCATCAGTCTGCTCAACCTCTGCACGGGATGTCTGAGGGGGACGTCACCGTGCTGCCGTTCGGCTCTGCGTCTCGGGATCTGTCCAAGCAGGAGCAGCGCACGCTGACGAGGCTCTACAGCCAGAATGGAGGATATCACCTGAGGATTTTACCAGATGGGACTGTGAGCGGTGGGAGGCAGGAAAATGATCCTTATGGTGAGACACATAAAATCTTCCTCTCTTCTTTTTATTTGTGATGGGAAGATAAAGGAAAAGATGCAGATTTTGAGTTAAAACTTTTAACTTCACCCATTTTCAAAGTGAATACAGAAAAAACAGCGAAGAGACATGTAAATGTAGCGAAAAGTGCAATGAAAACATACTTGATACTTCATTTAAGCTCATGAGTAAGTCATTACTTCAACAAACTAACAAAGTCCTCCTCTGTGAGGTATCTAAACCCAATAGTTCCAGTAAAGCCGCTCAGTGATTTAAGATTATAATCACAGCTTCATACACTGTGCACATATTTGGACGGCAGGGCCTCTTTTCCCTGAAATATGCTGTGCAAATATGGCATTTTGGGAAATGATTGTTACATTCTGCAGGTCTGCTTTCACTTCAAACTTAGGCAGTAAAACATCTGTGTGACGTTGCATGTTGCAGATATCTTGAGGATAAAAGCTTTGAGTGTGGGAGTGGTGGTCATCAAAGGCGAGATGACAGGAAGTTACCTGGCCATGAACAAAAACGGACGCCTCTACGGATCAGTGAGTTTTCAAATCAAACTCTCATCCCCCAAATCTTGTTTTTAGATTGCATAATGTACACTTAATTGACATGCTTAAACACAGCAGATCCCTATGGATATGTTATAGCCAAGGGTTTTTCCACAACTTACCAACAGTGGAAAATTTCAGTATAACTACAGACTTTTTTTCTTGTCACAGCAAGCACTCAATGATGAGTGCTACTTTCTAGAGAAGTATGAGGAGAATCACTACAACTCATATCGCTCTCAGAAATACAGCTGGTATGTTGCTTTGAAGAGGAACGGCCAGCCCAAAGCAGGACCGGACACCCACCAGGGTCAAAAAGCCATCTTTTTCCTGCCGAGGTCTGCGGGCAACATGTGAAACCAAGACGGCACAAGCAACCACGCTCACACAGCAATGTTATGCTGGATAAAATATCCAGCATATTTCATCTGGATATAAATCCAAATCCATCCACACAAGTAAAACCTGAGGTAAATCTGTTTAATGGTTAGCTCTATCTTAATGCCAGCAACTCAAATGTTTGATGATCAGGCTATTCCAGCTCATATAAACTGTTTTGACATCATCATCCCATGCAGGAGCTGATATCCAGACTAGTCTTTGCTTGTATGTACACATCATCCCTCCTCACTGCAGAGAGAAAGTATGTGGAGCATCAGCAAATGTCCTTGTTGGTAAATGAGTGTTCACTTTGAGCCCTGGTTTGAAATACCACTGCTGGGGGAAAGAAATGGGGGTCTTGTACACAGATATAGCTGCACAGTCAACAGGTCTGGGAGGATAGAAGAAAAAAAAAGCAGCAGAAGTATAAATGGGAGCGATAAGAACAGTTTTTTAAGAATTATTTCTGGAATTCTTGTTTGAGTTTTCAATGTCTGACTTTCTGGTAGAAAATCGTTTTGGAAATACCAACCAAAAAGGCTGAAATTGAAAACATCATGGTGCCTCCTAACAGGAGTTTTCATTAAGTTTTGATGTAGGTAAATGTTTAGGGGGTTGTGAAAAGTTATTTGATTCTAGTTACTGTAAAGAAAATGTTGACGGACCAAAGACGTCTTTCTGCCCTGACCATGATTTCTTTTGCTCAGCTTCACAGATGCAACGAAGCTTCTGTTAACTTTTCCATTTCACATCATGTATGACACTATAATAGTTTACACTACTATTGTAAAACTTATTTGTAAAGTTTTACTGCAAATGGTATCTAATTGTACTCTGTAACTAATGTTTATAATATATGCATAAAAAGTAAAATAGCTAAAAGGTAATTTTAGCACCTTTTCAGAAGTAATACATATTGTATTAAATGTTTTTAAGTATATGGAATATACACATTTGTATTATGAATAATTAAAAAATGTTTGATTATGTGTGATCTAGCTCTTTCATTAAAAAGTATAGATATGTTTTATAAATTCTGTGTCATTGGTGTGGAGCTAAAAGGTTTTGTGCAGTTGAGATTGCATGTGATTGTCCATCTATCCACTCAATGTCAGTATCCACTTATTACAGTGCAGGGTTGCAGGGGGCTGGAGCCTTGCCCAGTCGCTGGATGGGGTGTCAGACCATCACCGGGCAATGTGCAATGGCCATTCTTTAGATGAAAAACATGTTTACTAACATGGATCACTTTTCATGATGCAAATGTCAGAGAAATATAAGTTTGACCACAAGATGGAAGCATTGTCTCAAATAAACAAGTGCCCGTCTGGAGCCATGAAGCAAAAGCTCCACTCTTTAAAGGATTAATGATTATATATTTACAGGTCTCACGCTCCTTAAATAATCTTTGAATATTACAAGTTTTATACACACACACAGACACACCCACATATACATATATATATATAAAAATTGTATGTATCATGCACACACACACACACACAAACACGTATACAGTATATATATATATATATATATATAGATATAGATAGATATAGATATAGATATATAGATACATAGATATATAGATATGGATAGATAATGATAAAGATATATATTAAGCTGTTGCTGATAGCATGCTTATTGGTTAGCTGGAGTTTCTGGAAGGAACAAGACACAGAAAAGCTGTCCATTTCTGCGGAAATCCATGTAAATGAAAACATCTGGCAATGGCATTACCAACACACAGGACTATATATCAAGGAGAAGGAATATAGCCACGAGGCTGACCATTCGGGTCACTTTTTGACGTCTTAACTTGCTAATTAGAGACGCTTCTTCTAATTTAAACTTGTTTGTTTATAAAGTAAAAATGAAAACTTTTAATGAATAAATGCACCATTTTATCTCTGTTTGCTGAAAAACATAAAATTCCTTAAAGAAATCCTCTGTCTTTAATTTAAAGACTGTAAAAGACGGAAGGAAAAAAAAAATTGCAGTATTTTCAGTCAAGCCTTGTTTCTTCTCTGTTGAAATCATTGCAACCATAAAAATGTGACAGTATGCACGGAGTGACCTCCGTTGACACTGATCAAGTATTTTCACCACATTTTCTGGAAGGAAAAAAACAAAAAACGTGTTCTTCATCTAATCCGTACTTAATGCGTGACAGCCTGAACAGAATATGGCCCCAAATGCTGCATCAGAGGCTGCTGTGCCAAGAAAAAAGATCCTGGAGGAAACACGCACTGTAAAATGGTTTAAAATGTTTGGAATGACCGGAGATGATTCTTCAACAAGCTCCATATTATTGGGGGATTCAAACAGAGTAGCCCAGAAACATTACAGTGGGATTATAAGCTATTCAAATACCACAGATGTGACAAATTACTTTTTGAAACTGAGTAGCAATGTCGTTCCATGGTTTTCTTTCTTAATAAATTCCATTCTTGAAATGTCATGTCAAAATTAAATACCCCCAAATTGAGTAAGCGACGATATTTCTGAGAGAAAACATTACATAATTTACCCCACTACACATATGTAACGGTTAAATGTCTTTTGCCAAGCTTCATAACTTCCCACTGGTGATCATGATTGACTGCAGCAGGCCGCTTCACTCACTGGAACTGACCAACACCAAGCACTGTGGGAAAGTCCAAGAAGCCAGGGCAGATCTTAGAAAGAGAACAATTTAATCAAATCATGTACATCTCTTGGAAGTATCTTTTAAGCTGGAGGGGAGTTTTAAGTTAAGATTGAGTTGTCTGGCTACAATGACCACACGAATGACGAGATGTGGCAGTAAACCCACTAAGCCTTTACAGTAGGCTGGAGGCAAACATGATGCTTTGGGGTTGCTTTGCTGCAGTTGTCACCCAGTATGGTTTCATTCACAGTTGGGTCAAGCTACAGTCGTGAGTTTGTTCTGGCCATTTAATTGGACCACTGTCCTCTTCCCAGTATATAAGCGTGGGAGGGCTATGGAATTATTGACTGAAATATGTCCAATACCACAATGTTGTGGACTGTGTGTGAAAATGTTCTAGACTTTCTGTCGCTTCTAGCTTTCTCTGAGGGAGGTATTGTTCAACTTAATATAGCCAAATTCCCCTGCAGAGATGTTGTCCTTAAGTAACTTTAAGTTAATTGTCATGTAATAGACTGTTAAATAGCAAAAAGTGGGTGGGATTTAAAGAAGGTGGAGTATGACAGCTCAGCATAACCTCAAATCTTCAGGACAGATGAAACATGGATACATCTCAATATTTCTGCAGGGCAGTGACAACAGATGCAGGTCTAAAATGGAGGTGAGACGGATAAAGCAGGCCATCCTTAAAGGGATACAACACCCACAGAATGATGCGTTCATTTTCTACTCACTCTCATGCTGAGCAAGACTGTGGAGCACTTTTTTAAAGGTGCCATGACATCAAATTTCACTTTTCTGGGGTTTTGGGTGTATAATATGATCTGTTATGCACTGATGAAGCCATGTGAATGTCCAGAGTGGGAATCAAAGTTCCTGTTTAAGGTCTGTCAGCTTTGTCTCTCTGCTCAGAAACAGTTGAATCAGACAGCAGCCTATCATCCTACGTAGTTCTATCATTCTACATAATTTAATTGCTCCAATAAGAGCACACTATCAAGTAAACAGCGCCCCCCCCCTCCCTGTGTGATGCAGCTGCGTGTATGGAGCTAGTAGTAACTTCTGTGCAGTCAGGTCTGGGTTTTCAAACAAATGGATTTAAAAGCAAACTTCTGCAGCAGCACTGAGGGAGGCGACCACAACCTTGTCATTACCTGTAAGTTTATTTAATTTCTAAATACTGTCCTGTCTGATAAACGTAGCTCACTGTCTGAAGTGCCCATGTTGCTAGCAGTTAGCCTTTAGCAAAGTCCGACCGCAGCTTGACCTCGATTCTCCAAATAAGGTCATAGCCAAATAAGATGTAGCCAATCAAAATGAAGTCAACATGGTCTCCGGGTAAAGCTCCATATCATCACCGGACCCAACTGTATTACTGAGGATGTGAGGTCTGGCGTTTCAAAACAATACTCCGCTGTAAAAAATGCAGTTTTTTTCTTTGGAGTATTTACATATGCAGTAATGCCAACAACATAAACTAGTTTTTACTGCTATGTCATCACTCCTTTAATATCAAATGCAGCTGGAGATCCAGGTTTTTTTTTTTCCCCTGACTTTTAGATAATGGAGGTCACCTTCGCTCGAAACAAAAAGGTCCATAAAAGTTACACAAAGAAGAAACTTCCGACTTGGACATCCGGCGTGGCTTGGATATATGGCGACGTCTCATGACAGCAGTTGGGTCCCTCTCCAAAAACTTGGCAATATTCCTACTGCTCGTCTAATGTAGTCCAAGTGTCCTGAGTGAGTAGCGTTACTCGAAACAACATCATTTGGTATATCTTTATAGCCTAAACAGTAGTACATCGTACTTTCCCGATGCGCGTCTGTAGGAGTTCACGACACCTCGGAAGCGGTGACGTTTAGCGCCTACCTTTCCAATAATGCAAGCGTAGAAAAGGGTATTTGCTGTTTACATTGTGCTAAGAGCGACCAAGCTGCAGACAAACACAGGAGGGTTGGCTATTGATTTAAAACAAAGAAAGAAAGAAACGAATGCTCTCGTCTAGTTTGGTCTAGCGTGGCTTCCGTAGTGTCGTGACCCTACATGGACGCGCATCAGGGAAATGCTATGTACCACTTTTTAGGCTATGAAAAGATTCTAAGGTTTTCACACAAGACCCATTAGGTCGACCTAACTGGGTTTTAGTACCGAACACGGCGCGACTGGGTCTGTGTGAACAGCACACTCGCGCTTGTAGTCGACATAACTTGCCCGCTCTTGGACCAGCTGTACTGGGTGGTTTCAGAGCGGCTTGCATCGACCTGAAATGTGGCCTCACTGTGATGTTTAGTATCATCTTGTTTGCTAGCTACTAATGTTTGTCAAATGTTCACATCAACGGGACGTTTACAAATACTGGACACATTATCAACAAGGGCTAGCAGGCTAAGCGTTAATGCTCATGTTTACAACTCACCAGTACCTGTCTGTTCACGATAATATCTGCGTATAATCGGACTTCGTGGTTCAACAGAATCAATCTGCGCCTTGCTCTGGTTTGTCTGGAAATCCTCCGCCTCCATTACATGACAGCATTGTTTTCCATACGCAACCGTGTCTCGTCTTCAACACACTTCATTCTCATGTGTTTTGTTTACAACCAACCACACTTTACAGCGGGGACGGATCTACTTCCAACTGGTTGCCATGGATACACAACGCTCCAGTCTGTAGAGCGACTGCTGGGCGCAGAGTTCAAAAGGGATATGTGAAACTGAGCCGTATTAGTTGAATATTGAATTATTGTAACCTTTTCACTGCTGCGGCAGCGCCTGTCTCGACCCAAATATGTGTGAAAATGACCTAAATGATATCAAGTAAATTATGGACGCTACCCACTCAGGACACTTGGATTACATTAGACGAGCAGTATGGAGGAATACTGCCAAATTTTTGTGGACTTTTTTGCATTTGAGCTATTAAAAAAAGTGCTCCACAGTCTTGCTCAGCATGAGGGTGAGTAGAAAATGAAGGCACGTTATTCTGTGGGTGTTGTATCCCTTTAAGCTTTTGCATTTGCTTGATCAGAATTACGGCTTCGATTCTACCAAAAACAAATAGATTGCACTTTAAAAGGGGGGAACTTAATAAATGTGACTGACCCCTTTCAATTCTATGCTAACTAGGGTTGAAAATGATGTTTATTTACAGTGAATGTTGGAGCTGGAAATGAAGTTGTACCAAATCTGACTGTGTTTTATGAGGAAGTTAGAAAAATGTTAGGCTTCGTTAACTGATCAGGCTAGCTGATACGAGCTAATAACAGAACATTTTGTTCAAGTCTACTCATGACAAACATGTTAAAACAGAGTTTATTACAGCAGCTATAATCACTATTTATGTACTGGGCAGTCATGTTAGATTTTAAATGAGTAGCTAGTAAGGTTCCTCTAATTTTCCAAAACAGAAACCTGACTAAGGGAGCCATTCCAGTTGATTTTTCCGACTGGGCGCTTCCATCATCCTCGTTCAAACGGAATGCACCATGACCAGAAGCTTCTGGTGAAGATGCATTCTGCGCATATACCCAATGTTTATCTTAGAAAACCATTAGTAAAAATGTGTGCACTCTATTCTTGTCTTATTTCTGTTGCACATTGTAAAACTATCATTATCTAAGCTTCAGTTTTTTAAAAAAGGGGATGATACGCATATTTAGTACTTGGATATTTCTTTGCATATTATTCCTGCCTTTAAAGCTTGAATGCAGTATACAGAGTATCATTACAGTCCTCCCACCACCAGACTGCTGAATAATCAGCTTATTCTGAACAGCAGTGGGTTTTGTTGTTTCCCATCAGTTGCTACACAGAAAAGTATTCGACCCACTCACAGAAAGAAAGTGTAAGAAAACGTTGAATGACAAATAAAAGAAGAATTAATTACTTTCAATCATGAATATTAGATGCAGAAGTGATAGAAAAATACTTGATGGGCAAAAAGAATCAGGTGAGCAACTTTTCAGTTTACAGTGTCCTGTAAATGAGAGGTCAGCCACCCCATTTTCCATCAGGCCACCATGTGAAGAAAGACAGACACACACACACACACACACACACACAGAAACCTGGTTGGCCAGTGGCCTGCTGGGCTGTGCAGGGCAGGAAGGGAATCATTCACTGTAAACTGAACAAGGACTGGCTTCCTTTGGGAGTCCCCTAGCCTGACAGCGGCCAAGATCCCTGCAACACAAACCACTCTAGCAGACGCACATACACACAGATAAACACACACACACACACTCTGGAACTGAGACACATTCTCTCATCTGTTACTCGTCTCTCTTTCCTCAGTCCCATCTTGCTTTTCTGTCTCTTCCTGCCTGTCTCTCAATTTCAAGTCTCCTTTAACCTCCATCCTCATCTAATTGCTTCTCCTCATTTTCTAAATGCGCTTCGCCTTTTTTGTAACCTCATAACTTTTTCTGTTTTCTCTTTCCAATGGTTAATATTTTAATTTTAACCCTCTATCTTACCCCATTTAGTTCCTTCCTTGCAGAGTTCTCATCAGAAAGGCTTAGTAATTTGAGCCTCTTCAAGGATGAATAGCTTTTGTTGGTGAAGTTTTAGAATATTGATTTGGAAACAGTGTAATATTACATTTATTATTTATTTTGTCAACCATCAAAATGGACAGCCATCAAGATAAACAAGGCATGTTTAAAAATGTTATTAATTAAGGCACTTTATGCTCCTCCTTCATCCTGTTGTGTTGGCCTCATAAAATGAGATATGCTTTGTCAGTGTTGCAGTCCCCCTCACCTTTCTCCTCCACACAAGCAAACACACACACACACACACGCACACACCGACAGGAACGAAAACGGGATGCATATCTGTCAGCTGATCCATCTGGAAATGCTGACACTAGTATCCCCATCTGCCACTGCTCTCTTGAGACGGTGGGGGGAGTACAGCGGAGATGGTGGGGGAGTAACGTGGAGCAAGGGGAGAGGGAGCATTCTGACAACCCAGAGAACCGCCTGGATGCTTGTGGTTTTCCCTACAGCAACTGTTTTCCCAACAGATAATATGTGCTGGATGGACACATTCTGAGGGGCAGCTTCCCCTTCACAGCCAGTAAATGGCATTCGTCAACCACTAGATTCCACATAATATAGAGGAGGGAAACTGACGAGGTTGTTGTTCTGCTCAGAAAATAAATATATTACAGTAAAAGAAATAGTTCAGAGAAATGATGCATCTCCCATTGTGTTGCATGCCCGATTTTCATCACATGGGCACTCAATTAAATCAGAGTTTCTGCTCTGTTTTGGCAAAGCAAATAAAAAAAAAAAACAGCTTTAGATAAGTTCCATGGTTTGTGGGTGGGGTAATCAAAGCTTATTCATTTGTGTACTTGTAAATAAGTGATGGGCATGCCACCTATTTTCAAATCAGGGCATCGATGCGGCCATTTTAACTTGTATGAGGTCTTTAATGCATTCAAGCTCTTCATCCAGCCTTTGATTTTGACTGAAATCCAGTACCGTATCTATGTGACTCTGCAGGAGATGTGAGTTTTAATCAGATCCCGCTCCTCTCTGCTTCAACAGGGAAACAACACCTGGGTGTCCACACTGATTTTCACAGATGAGGCTGCAGTTGGGGTAACAAAAATAAGCGCAGCTCATTATTTCTTCACAGAAAAATACATCTGCTAAGCACACTGTCCAGCATGGAGGCTGTGAAACTGACAGCAACAATACACATATAAAAAAAGAAGTTGTTTTTCCACATAAACACTGGAGATTTTCAGGGGAATTTCCGAACAATTTGGTCTTCTCTTTTTCCGCAGTTACTGTTCACACAAGCACATCACAGTGCAAGACTTTCAGCTGGAAACACGAGGAAGGAGGTGTGGGGTAACGGCTGTCTGGAGTGCACAGGAGGCGGCAAGTGATGCAGACATTAAGCTGCTGAAATTTCTGTTTGCTTTACAATGTGTTGAGAAAAGCAGATGAGGCTCCTTATTGTGTTTTGTTTTGTATCTGTACATACTGTATCCACATTTGTGAGAGCAAGCCCAGACAAAAGGTTGGGAACATTTGTGGTCTCCCACACCACCACACCAGAACATCTCTAGAACTTTCCAAGACTCCAGTTCTTTTATTTTAACCTGTAGTCAAGACAGATGAACGCTTATTCTCCATCATGCTTTGTGGTACTAACTTCTGCAGTCCAGTCTTAATCTCTTACAGCATCTCAGGGTGATGATCAGAAAAACAGCCTGTTGGACACAGTGTATACCATGTCTTAAAGTGGAAATTAAATGGTAAACCAACTAAACTTTATTTGCTAGACTGCGTCCTGGCCTTAACAATATTATATACCAAACATGTTGAATATAAGCATTTAAAGGAAAAACGTAGCAAAGTTTTATGTTTTCAGGACAAGAGCGCCGCCATAATGCAGTTCTCTAACTCTAGCTCTGACGTCACCGGGTTGGTTAGTGCTACGGTCCTAAATGAGAGTCCTCGAGTCTGCACCAGAGTTAGAAAGATAACAGCTGAATGATGGAGACTGGTGAGTCAAAGGAGAAGAAAAGACAAAAGGGGACCACTACTGTATTCCTCCTGGTCTAAAAGTAAGTTTTCCAAAGTTCAGGAAGACAGAACAGTTCACAAACTTCAGCTGAACCAGAAACCGGTCCTGCAGCTGCTGTCGGCTCTAAAGAGGGAACCTCTGATTTCAGATCACGAAGTGAGATTTTTCTAGAGAAAATGAGGAAAATGATCAGAAGACTTGGAGTCTGGTAAGCTAGAGGTCCGCAGACAAAAACCTGAAGCTGCTCCGTTTGTGTTTAATATCACCGCCTATCAGTGGCGTGCACAGACGTTTTGGGGGGGGCAGATGCTCAGTGAAAAATAAGGGCACTTTGTGCAGCATGTGGAAATGCAGGTAGAGATGTTTCGATACAGATTCCGATACTTGTGCTGTGGGTTTCGGCTGATACGGAGTACTGATACCACTATGTTATTAGAAAATATATATTTTACCTACATGACTGTTATTATTATGGTAAATGTCTGGCTCAGGTTTAACCCTTAGTAAAACATAAATCAATTCAGGAAATAGAAGCAATTTATTTTTATATGCAGTCTTGCTGGAGGGAGAATCCAGTATGAAATACTGCCACATCACCAACATGATCACTGGTTAGCTCCTTGTCTAACAGGTGATCAGTTCTTCCTTGCCCCTCTAAACCATCAGCTGCACCACAGCTTTATCTGAGTACTCTGGGGTTCATCTCCCTCATCTTCCATGCTAGATGTTCTATTGCAGGAAGCACAGAGATGCTTCCCTGCTGTAGCTTCCTAGAATAGAGGGTGAAAGTCTTACTTGGTTTCTGCCTCCATTCTATCAAAGTGGAAAACATAAAGATTAGAAACAAACTAAGATTAACATAAGGATCTAGCCCAGGGCCTCAACATACAAACTACAAAAGGTGAAGATCTCAAAGAACATAAGGAGAAACACCAAGGCTGAAAGACTAAATGTGGTGATGTCAAACCAAACACACTAATCTAAAAAAGGAAACAGAACACGATAGAGCAGCAGACCAGCCGTTCAGTCTGATCGGGGTGGGCCACTGCTTGGACAGCCTGCGCTAGGCTCCCCAAGGTCTGATTGTCCAGAGTGAATATGCTGCAGGTGAGGGTGATGAATGACAGCCTCAGCAGCGAACCAGAGGTGGAGAAGGGAACTGTTGTCCAATCAGGGGTGGATGGCAGGTGATTCCAGACAGATCAATGTGATGACCTGATGATGACCTGAGTTTGGAGAAAACTGTCAGTGGGATGTCCAGGCCGCAGCCTGAGACAAAACAGCGCAGTAAAGCAATATGCAGCTGTCAAATTATGCTTAAAACAGGAAGAAAAAGTTGTGAAGTGCAGTTTCTCAGCTCTGGGATGCTGCAGGGCAATGGCAGTCCCAGGAATGCACATATTGAATGTCAGTGTGCCTTTAAAACAAGTCAGAAGCATGAAGCTATGAGGTCAGAAACTTATAGCTTTAAATGATTTACTGTCTCAGTTAAATAGTTGCTCTTGTACTTTCACTTTACTGAAAAGATATCTTTGCATTTGGAGGAGCGTTTAAATTGGTAAACAAAAAGCAAAAGACAGACAGAAATAGTCTGATATTTACTCATAATTGACCACACGGTTGCACAGTGATGACATACTGTATTAGTGATGACATACTGTATTAGCTCAGTGCAAGAAGAATGCTGAAAAAAAAGACAAGATAGAAAACTACCTTTGTTTTGTTTGCTGTCCTTATATATTCTTCTTCTCATTTTAAATACAAGGTGTCCCCTTTCTTTCAGTTTGGACTCAGAGAGAGGGACAGAGCGGAAGGTCGGGATGTCACATGAGAATATAGCATGACAACATGGTGGCATTACCTCAGAACCTTAAATACACTGTATTGCATAACATATCATTTTGTGAACCTAAATTAATTACCTAAACAAATCTTTAGTGTAAATGTGCTCAGCGTCATGGTGAAACACAATTCCTTTGCTCTCGTTGGTCCATAGTTTGTCTTTTTCTATTAATTGAAGGAAGTGTGATTTTTGTGTTTATATAGAGAAACAGTTTTTTCTTCCCACTCCCTTTCAGACAAGTTTGAATTTATTTTGTTTTTTTTACATATGGCTATAGCTGTTTTTCTTTTCTTTTTTTCTGATTTGATCACCAGCTATGTGAGTGCTTATCTTCTTTGTGTTCTTCTATGAAAATGTATTCCCTGAAATTATTAAATGAATACAGGACAAAACAATACAATAAAACACAAATATTGGTTAACAAGGGCAAACCATGAAATAGCTGTCAGGAATCTTTTGTGATTTTTGTTTTTAAGCTATAGATTTGCTCATTATGTCACATCAGAACATCTGATTAAACACCCGACTTCCAACACGGGGAAGATGGAGTCTCAGAGGTGGACGATTCAGGTGCCAGAAAGTAAAAATCCTGCCATGTTTTAGGATTTGCTTGTTCATTTAAAACAGGTGTTTTCACTAACGGGCTTATCTACTTGCCAGAGGGGCTGTGCAAATTAAATTGAGCTGTTTTAGAGATTAGTTGGAACAATTGCAAGACTTTTACTTTCTGGACCAGGGATGTCCAGCTCTGCTTATATGTCAGATGATGGAAAGCAAAGATACTGAGTCAGGATCTACAAATATTCTAAAAACTTTGACAGATGGAGGATTTTAGCCAAGATGATTGCTTCTCGCACCTGCATTCAGTTTACAGTAGCTCGTACGTACACACACATGCAGACACATTCCCACACATTCTTAGTGTGACTCTCTAAATCACTGCTTGTACTTCCTCAGATATGGGAGAACTGTCATCCATTGTTTTAGCTGAGAATACACACACACACACACACACACCCTCATCAAGACCGGATGCTGGCCTGTCTACTCAGCTGTGATGTCTCACATCCACAAATACACTCACACACAAAGACCAACTGCAGTGATGACGCCTGTGATGGTCAAAAAATATCTTGAATGGAATAGTTGGCTGTGAAGTCAGATCACTTTCTGTTTTCTTTCTTCTTTTTTTAAGCATCCTTGTAATTTAGTCTACTCATACTTGTGCTGCAGTCTGACACCAGACGTGTTATAACACATTCACTCACACAGACAGTAAAGATGGTGACATTTCCTCGCCATGTCGCAGAGAATCAAAGGTGAAACTGAACCCTGATCCTTTCCTTTTTGAGCAGCTTTTATCAGAGCGGGATTCCAGGTCTGCGTGACAGCTTCCTGCTGACATTCAGAGAACAGGAAAGGGCCTGTTGGTCAAATGTTAAAGCATTACTCATTTATCCCATAGCATCATAATAGAAACCAAAACTGAAGGTGAGACGTCACTGAGGTCACTCATAGGAAATCTTAGTTGGTTTAGGCAAAGTCTGCCAATAGTTACATGTGTAAGAACATAAATAGATCTTTTTATGTTAGTATGCCTAAAACTGGAATTCATAATCCATTTAAACATGTTATTTTGGATAAACACTGGTGAAATTGGATCTGGGCAGACAAAATTGCCATCCATGGTCAGAAATCAGCCATGCTGTATAAATTTAGGGCCTTTTTCAGTTGCGTGGGATTGAACACTTCCAGTCCTGGCCACTGCTTTCAGGCGCGATCCCCTGCTGATGATAGGAAGGGTTTGCAATAGATTAGGTGGCTATTATAGTGGCAAGAAGTCCACATATTTTTGTACACTTGTCTATATCTGGAACGTGGTTTACAAAACTTACAAACTTTTTTTGGACTGGGTTTGTGAATGACTTACTTAGCTTTAACGAACTCGACAATCTCTCACCTGACAGGAAATGTGGAAGGCTCCAACCCTCCAAAACAACCTTGCATTAGAATAAGCAGGCCTAGCCAGTGGGTAGATGTAACGCATTTATCAGCATTTTCAACATTTACATGCTCCCACTCACACAAATGATAAAAAAAGCTAAATAAGTTTCCATAACTATGCTGATGACACAGAAATTTACATAATCATCTCACCAGGAGACTAGCCCGAACCAAAAACTGATCACATGCACTGATCAAATTAAAGATTAGATGTGCCAGAACTTTGTTCAGGCAAATGAAGACAAAAATGAAATAACAGTTTGTGGAAGCCGAGAAAGAAAGATTAAAAGTCAGCACTCAGCTTCAAACTAGCCCGGTACACCAGCCTGACCAACGCCATGTATAAGATACGTACATGCTCTGCGTCTCTCTGATTGGTTCTCCCTGGTTCAGTTTGTTCCTGTTAGTCCCGCCTCTCGTCTCAAGTTGGAAATCAGTCTCCAACGGAGGGAGCCTAGACTGACTTGCTGTGTATTTCATACATGGCGTTAGTCAGGCTGATGTGCCAGGCTAGCTTCAAACAGCCCAGTTACAGACCAACAATCAAGTCAGAAATCTAGTCAGGACTCAGACCTGAATTTCAGCATCACATGAAGACAATTGTGAAGTCAGCCTGTTATCATCATTAGGATTTCTGCATTTATCTTTTGCAGACTAGACCACTGTAATGCTGTCCTTACAGGTCTGCTTAAAAAGTCCATCAGACAGCTGCTGTTAGTCCAGAATGCTGTTACTCCGGTCATCACTCAGACAGAGAAAGTAGATCGTATAACAACCGTCAACAGTAGGGCTGTATGGAAAAAATTACAATCATGATTATTTTGACTGATATTGAAATCACGATGAATATACATGATTATTCATTGATTTTTTTTTTAAAAAAAAAGGTGTTTACTAAACCACCAAAATTCAAGCTCAAACATAGCTTAAAAAAACACAAACAGGAATAATTTAGAAACAAGTAAAGGAGTAAAATAAGAATAATGTATTAAAATGATAATAACAATAAAAATGAGTACCCAGTCTACAGTACATGCATTCCTGTGCTATACTCCCTGCAGTTTGCTTCCTGTAACTCTTGTTCACTTCAGGATTAATAATTTTTTTTTTTCGATTACAGTGTTTTTATGATTGTGAGAAGGCAAAATTGAAATCACGATCAAAATTTGATTAATTGTCCAGCCCTAGTCATCAGATCTTTTATCTGGCTTCTTGTTTGTCAAAGAATTGACTTCTAAATGCTGCTGTTAGTTTGCAAAGCACTGAATACATTCAGGATCTTCTGGCTTATGATGAACCAACCAGATCCCCAGGTCATCAAGTCTACTTTCTGTTCCCAGAGTCAGAACTGAACATGGAGAAGCAGCGTTCAGTTTTTATTTTCTTCACATGTGGAACAAACTCTCAGAAAACTGCAGTTCTGCTGAAACTCTCAGCTGTTTAAAATCAATTTCGAAAACTTTTTTTTTATTTGCCACCTTTTATTTAAAAAAAAAGGTTTCTGAATTTCTTTTATTTCTGTTTAAAGTGTGTTTTCTTCTGCACCCCACTGTAAAGCTTTAATGTTTATGTAAAACACTTTGAATGGGCTATACACAACTCTACCACCACTTCCTGAACTTAAGCCAGCTCCTTTGCCTCTTGTCTTTCATTACTGGACAAACTGATTAATCCAGGTGTGTTTGGCCATTTTCTTTGTGGTTACTGAGGTCAGGCACACCTGTATTAATCAAATCGTCCAATAATGAGAGACAGGAGACAGTGGAGGCGTTGTGCATAAGCCCATTGCCCTGTACATGAAATATGCTATACAGTACAAATAAACTTCCCTTGCCACTTGCTTGGAAATGCACAGATTGTATTTTCTTAATATGACAACATCAAACACTTTTTTATAACCACAGTAAAAGAAATCTACTCCAAACAGACTGATATATATTGTTACTGTCAGGTATTAAAATCAAACAGAGATCCAACATCAGTAACAAGAAGAGTTACATTTTTTTTTTTTTCAATGTCAGGGATCAATACAGCTTCAGTATTTAAAAATATTGTTCCTGCCAGCATTTAGGGTCAATCTGATGGCGCAATCTGAGATCTCATCAGGAATATAGTCATTTAAAAAAGGGATGCTTTTCAGTGCAGATTGTATCCAAAGTTCTGATAATGATCTCTGAAAGAGGCTATGTGTCTAGCATAAGTTACTACCCAAGATAAAAGGGCTGAAATACCTTACTGACCTATTTTCCATTGTAATTGCGTTAACTGATAGGTCATATTTCCAGTTTTCCTGATGTGTTTTCTGAACCCTTGTTGCATTTCAGAGCTGCTAAGACTTAAACTTGCGCTTAATGGCTAAAGTAGTCCTAAATCAGCTCCCTTTGTTAATGTTTTTCTGCTGGAGCAGAAAGCCCACTCATCTCACTAAAAGTAAAAGCATAACTTCAGTGTAATTCAATAGTCATGATGAAAAAAAAAAGCCTCGCAATCTCCTCTTTTTGTTTCCCTGGAAGTCGTCATGGAATATTTCTTATTCTGGCAGTACATGCGTAAGCAAAGCCATTACTCCCACTCCTCTGTGTGCGCTGCTCAGTCTCCTTTCTGGGAAAGAAACGTCTAAGTTGGAACTCTTATCTCTTCCTCTTCCCTTTCCCCTTCCTGTCATTCAGAACATGAAAATAAAAGGAGAAAAAAGGAGGAAAAATAGATCCCAGAACAAGCAGCTGAGGCTTATTTATGGCGAATGTCTCACATTCCACACATCCCTGATATCTCCTCATGCTTGGTTGTGGCTGTGACCATGTCATTGCAGGATACTGTGGCTTCCTCTGTCTTTTTTCAGTCTTACTCACTCCCTATTTTATTCTGTTGCCACTTCCTTTCCTTTCTGTTTTAGGCAACATCCTTTCTGTGTGTTCCCAGACCAGAGGAGATGCTATAATTGTTCCGTCATTCTCCAATAGGAATGTCTAAAGCAAACCAGCCTTTTGAAGTGGCTCATTGTCTGCTGACCTCAGTAGGTGAGGCGGTGGTGTGGGAGGGTGGGGAGGTGGAAAGTGAGGAGTTATGGAAAGGTAGCTAGAAAGGACAGAAAAGAAAGATATAAAAATGCCACATCATTGTCTCTTAGAAACTGCATCTGTTTTAAAGCTGTTTGGGGTTTTGGCAAAGGAATAACTGCAGAGTGAATTATGTTGACTGAAATCTGCGTGACAGTTTATGCCAAAAACTGTAGTTATATTCACATCAACAAGGTGAATAACTGAAACTCACACACTCTAACCTATCTCTATCCTAGATATAAAACACCTACTTTAATGTGTTACTCTGAAAAAACTAAACATGATTGTAACATTGGGCCCAAATCAAATTTCTTATTGCTGAAGGATCTGTTGTAATTTAGAAGTTAATGTGTTCCTGTGTTGGGTAATTTTGTACTTCCAAATTATATGGCCTGTTGCATTCATGCAATGACACCATGCTGAAACAAAAACAGTTTAACCAGATTGAATGATTTGCTTTAATTTCTAACAGGGGGTTTATTTAAATTTATCCAAATGAATTAATAGGGTTTTACCCAGCATCACTTTCACTCTCAGTGAAACACATAAATTAGAGCCAGTGGTGGGTGTCACTTTCTGTCCATTCTCAATCAAAGTTAATTTCTATGGCACCTTCCAGCAACTCTCAAGTTTACCAAATTGCTTTACTTCATAAAAACAAATATAAAACACATTAAAACAAGAAAATGTATTTAAAAAAAAACATTTTGACCTGCTACTGATGTGCACATTTATACTGAAATATAGACACTTCTGATATCAGCTATTTATGTTCTTGAATTGATTTTAATGTTGAAATATTGGTATTTCGGTAATCTGGGATAAATATTTAGTCAATCATTAACTAGAATAAAGTCATGAGCTCATTTTTAACACATTAACACACAAATAACAGAAATATGACTTATTCCATGTTAAGAATCTGATTTTTGGCATGTAGGTGCATTGTCACAGAGGAAAACCGAGTCCACCAAAACCCTCTTTATTCCCCATATTTATGAAGATTCTGATAGTTTAAGTCATACGTACATTTAGAAGATGATCGCATATGACCAATTTGACATATCATACAATTAACTACATCACATTTGATATTCTGTTCCACACTCATCACCAGTGGGTGTTTGCAGCAAATCTTTGCATGTCCAGACTCAAGAAAACAAAAATAATAAGTTGGATCTGTGCAAAGACTGATGGAGAAAGGCTGCTTTAAAAATGGTTTTTCCAAAAATTTAAATTTTTGTACAAATTATTGGTATCAGACCAGTATCACCAACACTGGCTTGAATATCACTTGGTATCAGATCAGAAAGGAAACTTAGTGATCTCACAAATTACTATAAGGTGTATAAACAGCAGCAGTTCATTACACTCATGGTGTGAACATTAACATTCAAACAGAACTGAACATCTCAACAAGATTGTCTAAATGTAAACTTAACGCGGGAAGTAAAGCAAATGACTAATTCATAGGGTAACGTTGAATTCCTGCCGAGGAATACGCATCTCCCATTAGCCTTTGTGGTCTTCTGTGGATCTGTGAAAAAGGAGAAAAGTGCATGTCATTAGGATACAATACTACGACAAACTTAAATGCTAAATTTCAAGAGTAAAACAGGAATCTCAGAAGACTCCAGATACGCTTAAGAGTTCTTTTTCCCATGATGCAATGCCTGAATTGAAAAATGAGAAGTGGGTAATACGAATGTTAAAAGGTACAACAGAATCCTTTAGTTTTACAGAACTTTTAGGCCGTGTTTCAAACCGCGCACTTGCCCGAGTGCACTTGAATTCAGTGTGTAGTGCACACTGTGTACTTCCGTCTGTAGTGCACACCATTGTCGCTAAATGCTGACCCGAATAGAGCACTGCACTTACCAGAAGTGACGGATTAGCACTGCTCGCTAATGTGAGCTAACTTTACTGAGCCGGTATAACTGCGGCCTCAAACACATGACCAGATCATAACTGTCATCAGGGAGTGAACAGCTTGGTAGCATGCTACATATACATTAGTAATTATGTCTGAATAACCCCTGCTCCGCTGCAGCAGGGGTCGCCACCGCTTCGTTCACCACAATTATTCAGCTCTGAAAACAGTTCGAAAAATCAAAATAATGCCACAAAAGTAAAATGCTTTGCTATGACAGAGTGACAGGTTGCTTTAATTGCGCTATTGCTCCAATGCCTTCATTCTCAAACTGTGGTACATGTACCACCGTGGTACATGTACCACCAGTGGTACGCAAACTCCTTCTAGTGGTACACAGAGGAAAGCAGGGCAGGAATTTCATGGCAGCCACAACAGCCATGAAGCATATGCGGAGTCCTGCATGCAGTACAGTGCTATATGACACCAAGCATCACAAGGCCAAACAGAACTTAAATCTAACGCACAGTTCAAATGTAGATGGTTGCTTGTGTCCAAAATAAGAAGGCCACAAGGGCACCCCCCTCATGCCGGAGATTCCTTTCCAATATGCTTTCTCTTGACAAAATACACTTAAATTTCGATTTTCAACACGGTTGCGGTGGTAACCCTCGTTGTGGGCGGTGGATGATGAAAATTTGATGTGTGGGCCTTGGGCACCATCACAGACATCATAAATGAGGAGGATCAGGTGACCGAGAATATGAAAAATCTGAATTTGGGCATATCTTTGAGAGACAACGCTAAATTTGAAAAGACGATTCTGCTTCATGAGAATGAATGGGGGATGCACACAAACACTCTTGGTACAGTCTCTAAGCCTCACAGTTGCAATTTTTAAAATCAGAGGTCAGAAGGAAAGTTATGGCTGCTGATTTCAACTCTCCTGATGAAGAAAATTCATCATCCTTGTCATTTATGATGTGTGAGAATTTTTTCTCCACTCCAACTTCAAAACTAAAATGGATGCTTGAGTAAAAAAACTCACAAATATAAGTTATGACAGCACAAAACACCATAGTTTGCAGTGAAAAATGTATGTAAACAAAATAAAGATTTAGCACAAAGATACTATCATCACTACAGATTAGAAATGAAAGATGGCAGGTGTGTGTTTTTGGTCCCACTTGTGAAGATGGTCTTCTCATATTCTCATATTAGGAGTAATCAATTCATGAATGCCTCCTCTGTGAACAGTCCATTACTAATACGGGAAGCCTTTGCCACTGTATGTTCAGGTTGGTCACAATGGTGGTACTTGGAAAGCTTGAAGTTTTCTCAGGTGGTACACACTGTAAAAAAGTTTGAGAACCTCTGCTCTAACGCATTATTACTAAACTCAGCACCTTATCACAGGGAACTTGTGAAATGGGAGAGATTTGTGTCTGAATGAAGAAACACGGCATGAAGAACAGACAAATTCAAGAATGAGACTCATTAGTGGAATTGGACTGACTTCCCCTTCATGCTTTGATGTTTTCCTGTCCTTGAAAAAAAATCAGTGACATGCCGGAGTAAAATCGCCTTGTGCAGCTGGTGACGCATATCCCTCGTAACAAGAGCTGTAGTCCACAAAGCCGCTTCAAGCAAAACCAATAATATAAAATCTCCGCCGTTTTAATTTCTTTTCTTTTTTTTTCTTTGCACAAAAAATTTTTAAATCAAATCGACAACCAACATATCTGGAATCCAGGACAGAGAGCAACTGGAACCAGAAGATAATTATTTGACCTCCATTCTTTTTTTGTTTGTTTGTTTGGGTTTTTTTTTTTTTTTTTTTTTTTTGTTGTTGTTGTTTCTTAGGTGGAAGAGTGTGACTTCGGTTAGTCTTCTTCAGCATCACAGTGGGCAGAGATAGCTTGAAAATGCACGTAATAAATGGTGTGCCATCAAAATGAGTCAGAAATGCATATTTTTACAGTCAAAAAGTTACGTTGTGGCTCTTTAAAAACTTACAATTATAAAGATTTCTCTTTTTTTTTTTTTTTTTTACTATACTTCCTGCTGATGGTAGGAGCACTAAAATTGTGTCTACACAAAAAGTGTCTCAGCCACATTTTTTAGGCGTCCCTCGTGAGCCCGTCTGACGTAAAACACACTCCTATATTAATCCCTCCAGCTGTCTACACTGGCAGTGTCACAACTTGGCTTTTATTCATGTTATATGACCATAAATGTGAGCCGTGGTATATTTTTTTACTTCATCACTGCTTCCTGCACAATATGCATTTAACTATCGGAACTGTGAATTAAACTCTGAACTGTGCCAAAATCCAGGTGACCTGTACCTCAACACGGAGCCAGATGAAACTACAGTATGTGGAAGAACATGAAGCACAAAGACAAAACACTTGAATAAGAAGCTCAGATTTGTTGGATAGGAATTTCGTTGCTTGGCGATGCATGTTGAAATGTAGAAGTTCATTGTCATGCAACAATATCACTACTGTATGTAAACGGATGTTGTCAGAAATCATAACTGCATCAAAATCCTGTCTGTGATTGCATGAGAATCAGTGAAGACTTGCATTTAGAAACAGTAAGGGACATTTTGTCCAAGCAGCTTTTGCAATAATTCCAGTGCTGGCTCTCAACCTCCTCTTCTTCTTTCCATTTGTCTCCTTCATTCAAAAACACAACCTACTTGTTACTCACACACATTCTCTCTCTCTCTCTCCCCTCTCACTCTCTCATACACACACACGCCATGCCATGGCCCAAGGCACACAGTGTACAGTTACTCACATCGTCAGGAAGCGGAGGTGCAGAAGGATGACATCAACTTATCATTTCTTTTGAGCCCATGGGAAGACCGGAGGAGGAAGAGACTTAAAGAAGAGAGGCCAACGAAGACAGACCTTGAGATAAGGACAAAAGAGGAGGGGGGGGCATGTAAAAGGAGGTCAAAAGAGGTTAAATGCAGATGTATCAAAAATGCTCCTAATTTCACAGCAAAATAGAAATGGACTTTTTACCCCTTAAACAAACACGGCACTGCTCAAGACTTATTTCATACAGAAGGTAAAGAAAAACAAACAACCATTATGTATTGTATAAGAGATCAAATTAAATATATTATGTCCCATCGTAGACAGCACTCCCCATCCTTCCTCTCTAATTTACTATCTTCAGTAGATTATACAGAAGAATGGTCTCCTCCCTTCCTTTTTTTGATTTTTTTACCTCAACCTCCACACCTCCCTATAAAAGAGATTTTGATTCGAGATTTAATTAATGTAATTTATTTTATTTTAAACAAAAAAATAAAATTTCTAAATATCCACCAAAAACCCTAACCATCAATTAATAATTATAAATTTTTCCTTAAAATTTCCTTTACTCCCAAATATTATTTTTTCCTCTTTACCCCGGGTGGGGTATTTTTTTTTTTTTTTTTTGGGTGTCCCTTAACGTGTTTAGATTTTGAAAAAAATAATCCTTAAATTAAAAAATTTTTTGAAAACCTGGCTTTTTTCGGCTGTTCCCCCACCAGCAAAGAAGATGCTTGGCCCTTAGGTAGCAACCCCCACATTCGCTGTCTTTTCTTGCTGAAATGGTCTTTGGCCCGTGTACATGGGGCCAGTTTTAAGATACTGCAGCCATGGGAGGCTTCCCATCAATTAGTTAGAGAGGGTGCAGAGGGGCCGACCTCAATGTTTTTTACCTCCACCAAGGAGGTAATATTTTCGGTAGTTTGTCTGTCTGTCAGCAACTTCATAGAAATAAGTTCTGGATGGATTGACCTGAAATTTTAACCAGCCATGGTCTTCAGCCCAAGGACAAAATCATTAAATTTTGGTGGTGATCTGGATCACCTTCTGGATCCAGGACTGTTTTGAAGGATTTTTTATCATTGTGAGATCGGCCATGCTGGAAAGGCTGTTGATAAGGCGTGAGTGCCCTCTTGTGGCAGATGCAGCTGCACATAATGTCAGGAAGCAGAAATGAAACTTATGAGCAGCAGTGAGCACGAGGAGAGAAGACTGTTGTACAGACTTCTAGCTTCTACTATGATCCAGAACACAAAAATAAGGGAGTCGAGCTGCTTGGCGGAGGTCTGTTCTTTTCCTACTGTACACCTCAGACTGACAGTACAACTGTGATTCCTGTCATTTGTAGAACAACTCTGATACAGTTGAGTGTTGTATCAGTAATGCGTATAGACTGTGTATCATTAAAGAGAACCTCTGTGATGTGACCCACAGGATTTTGATGATCTGAATTGAAGCATGGTGAGCGGCTCTCACTGTCGCAATCTTCGCAGCGTCACATCACATCACAGTGTCAGCAATGGAAGACACATAAATGGACAAAGAGGTACAGTATACTGTTCTGTAGCTTAGAGGGAGATGTGAGTGAGGGGGCCAATGATTAAAACCCATCACACTCTTAACTACCTATAGCTAAGAGCTACCAGTGCTAATAGGAGCTAACAGAGGCTAAAGCAAAGGTGTGCTGTTAGTTGGCTACGAACTGCTGTTGTGCTGCTCTGCTACCGGCTGAGGTCCTCCCAGGAGCAGAGAGCACACCACTAGTCACCAGGGCTAGCGCTGACAGCTGTTCTGACACCTGTCAATCAAAAGGACACACCCCTAACAATGCGGAACTTCAAGATTTAATAACATCTAAAGTGATGAGTTTAGATGTTAAACACACAAACACATACACAAACATGCACACACACAGCTGTCATAAAAGTAAACTTGACTTATTCAACCTAAAATGATCTTTTGAACCTGGCTGTAATTTTTATTTCTGCTATGAAGTTGGCTTTTTTAACATGGGAGTGTATGGGGATTGACTCCCTTTTGGAGCCGGCCCCTAGTGGATGAAGGGTGAACTGCAATTTTTTGCACTTACAAGGGACAGCATACAGCAAAGTGTTTATGCGCTGGGGGTTGTGGAGCTACACAAGAAGCTGCAAACTCAACAGGACATCAGACTAGACTGAAATTGCAACATGAAAGCTACTCCAGAGCTCAATCAAGTCTAATTATTCACTTAATTCAGTTTCACAATGTTGCATAATTGATGGATCTTAAGTCAACCAGAGCACACAAAGAGTATAAAATATATTTGAAGAACGTCATTTGGGTGGAAATAGACATAAAAACAAGCTCTGTGGAAAATTCATCACCTGCAGACAATTGTAGAAATGAGTATGTCTGTCTGGTACAATGAAAGGAAACAGTATGAACACTGAGTCAGTGCAGCTTTCATATCAAACTGGGTGCCAAAGAGCTGAAAGTGCTTTATCCGCACCTTATCAGTGAAGTGTGGGGTGAGAAAAAGAGATAAAAATAACTACACCCCAAAATGGTACAGTTCTGTTTTCATAGTTTCCTTCAACTGATTTGCTGTCTTAGTCATTAATTTATGTGGGTGCAATAAAAGATCAAGTTGAAGGAAACTTGTACTCTCTGTACTTTTATAAACCACACAGATTTATTATTCTTGATGACACTAATACTAATTGTGGAGTCAATAAGAACCAACAACGCTGATGTTTCCATTCAGATAAAAGTTGTATTTCCTAAACATCCTTCACACCAAATGAATAGGAAAATTTATTTTCATGAAAGAGGAACACCTACTGCTGGTTAATTACACACACCTGCCACGTCCTCCCTTTAGGAAATTACACACACATCATACACCATAAAGTAAGCTAAATTTCAGACACTTTTAATAAAACCAAATATTTTAGATGATAAAGTCAGAAACATTTCATGTTTGCTGAAAACTGATTGCACCTCATTTATAGACGGGCCTATTTCCAGGCCTAACAAAGACATTTTGTGCCCACAATGAATCAGTTATGTTGATCACAAAGGAAGTCTGGGGGGAGCTGAATGTGATAAAAACTGCTGCTCTTCTGAAGAGCCGACATGCTGTGACTCTGGGAAACAGAAAAGTTGAGTATCCCAGCCAGCTGACGTCAACCCATGATGACAGGACTCTGTCAAGACAATAGATGCAGGTGTTTCACAACGTGTAATTTGTCCGTTTTCTTAATTTGGGTACTGTCCATCTATGACTTTAACAGTATGGAAAGCTTTTTCTCCAGTAATGTATAATAAATAATGTCATTAATGATTCAATTGACCTTTATTTGCGTAGTGGGAAATTTACAACGTAGTTGTCTCAAAACCTTGATATAGAAAAAAAGAGAAGAAAAAAACCCTAAATGATATGATTTTAAATAAGGATTTTTGTATGGGCTCGGTGTGACAGTCAAAGGGTATGACACTAAAAGCTTCTGGTAGTGACTGTGACCTCACTGGAAGCCGCCTTGACCTTGTTTTCTAAAATTAGCATGTGTAAGTTGCTCAGTTATTTTTCCCATCACATCTGTGACTTGCACTAAAGCCACAGAGCAGTTCAAGGTGAAATGCATGCTGTCAGTTCCCAGGACTCTGATACCATCACACACGGGACTTTACATTCAAATTCCAGTCTTTGTACAGCTTTAAAAGAAAAAAAAAAAACTTAATTTGCTTAAGAAAACAGCAACAACTGCAGTGGATGCTTTTAGTCAATCACACTTTTGTTAGTTTTGTCAGGCACACTAACACTATGTGACCTTATTAAACTAAAATGTAGTTTGATAAGGTCACAATACAGCTGTACTGATAGGGATGAACAATTGAACAACTTAAATACACAGTTTGCTTACATAACCTAATCATCTCAGTTTTGAGGCTTTTACATTTAATCTTAATAACCTTAACTATGGTTTTACAAAATATTAAACTTATGGCAGTTCTCTCACTGTAACACTGCACTACAGATGTTGTTTTTTCAGCATGGTGCAGCGATATAAGGCCAGAGAGACGTGAAGTATTACTTTCACTTTTACCCTCTATGCCAAGGATGTTGCAGCATGCAGGTGTTCAAAAACAAAAGAATAATAATGATTAGGTTGTCACAATAGAGATTTCAATGATGTAAATGAGACAGATTATTTCAGCATGACAAGCGCATCCTTTATTAACAGTATACCAAACTGGCAAAGTTTTACCAGGGCTGTGCCATGTCTTTTACGGAAATTCAGGTGTCATGATTCATTATTTTGAATTTAGTGGGAAACATTGAATAGTTGCAGCATGAGGGCCAAGGTTCTCCACCACTGCTGTAACTGGTTATACTTAGGATATGTCAGCCCATTTCCATTGAAAATGCATTTTGCCTATTTGCTTAAGCTTCTAACAAGGGCTTTGCAACATATGCTTTGTTGATTTTATACAAAGTTTTAGCTTTAATGCATAAAAACAGCTGCTTGTTAAAGTGAAAAGAAAATGTATTTTTTTTTAATTTGTACCAATAAAGTTGTGCAGTTTTCAGGTATTTTGTCTAAGGTCAATCATATTGTCATTTATATTGTTCTTGCAAATTTTCTACCATATATCATGATAAATAATTTTGGCCATATTGCCTTGCCCTGCTTTCTCCATGGTTTCAGTTCTTAGCCTTGACTATTCCTTGTTGTGTGTTGAAGATTTTTCTGAAATGTACCAAATACAGCTGCAACATTCATCTTACTCGTCTGATTATTGTATAGCAGTTGCATTCAACCATTATACAAGCATGTACAAGAAAACCACATAAATGCATTGGTTTTAAGAAGTGCCTTCTCTCCAGTAACTCTGCACATACGCCACAAGGCTGCAGTTTTTCAGGGGACTGATATTACAATTGCAAGAACTGATCTAAGGTGATTAAATGTAATGACATTTAAAAACTGGATATGGCATTATCAGTTTGTGATTTACCATAGAGTGTAATCTTTACACTGTCATTTCCAGCACCTAGGACAACTTGCTTTTTGAAAAATAGTTAATAGTTAATGTATGAAGTTGAAATATGTATATAGCTGTGTAATATGCACATTTTAGTCTTATATCAAAATAGCCTGTTTATGCAAAGACTAAAAAAAGAACAGAACTGAGACCTAATCCTGTAAGAAAAAAAAACTAAATAGATAAATAAAAGAAGCACCCAGGTGTTACAGTGGCATTGGTCTATAAATGGCTCCAGGTCTATTTATAGATTGATGAATGTACTTCCCTCAATGTCACAGGGGCTTACTGACATAACAGGAGTCAGTGTGCCACTGTCGATGTGCTGCATTCAATGACAAGGATTCATTCCCTGAAAAAGGCTTCTGGTTTGTATAATGTTATTTCTGTACCTGGAAATCTTGCCGCTACATTCACCAGCATTATTCCTTCTTAGTAACTGTTCTGTCTTGTTAATGGTAATAAAAACCACAGTTGAGCAAAAACAAGCTGAAGAGTCTTTTTTAGTATCTATTTTTTATGTTTGCGTGGGAGTTTGAGTTCACACTTTCATGTATGCGTTTCACTAATTATAGCTTTGTTTCCTGGTAACACCTGCTGATCAAACTAAGGCCTTTTGAACATCAGCCTGAATGAACATTTCAGTCAATGAAAACTGGGCGATGTTATATTCCTAAATCCATTCATAAAATTCTAACCTGCATTTTCAAATATTAATAAAATTCCCCTCTTTCTTGCGGTGTTTCTTTTGTTTCCCCACATTTTAGCTGTAAGGATATGAGCACATACACATAACAGATATGAACGCATGCAACCAACTCCCATCCACCTCCCCTCCACCTGCCAACACGCATCTGTGATCACACAGTCCGATACGCGCCGGAGGGGGCGTGTGGAAAAGAGATCCATTATTTCAGATTCTGCCTGCTGCTTTTGTTTGCAGCTCAGCAGCTGAAAGGGAGTGATCAGCCAACCATAACAATTCATAATGGCTTTTCTGCCTCATCCACAAGTCTAGAAGCGTGCCTCCGGTCAGGGCTATCCCCACACCCCCCTCCCTCCTCTGCCTGTCCTAGCTCCAGCCTCTACCACCCTTGATGTCTGTGAGCATGTGTGCACATGCGGGTGGATGTGTAAGGACTTTGTTTGTGCATACGGGAATCCAGAGCCATGGCTGTGACTATGACAGCGGAAGACCCCATTGAAAACGAGTGAAGTCAGCCAGTGCCATCAGGGGCCCCTCAGACTGCCTGATCACGCAACAACAGGGGGGCACTGGGCCAGGAGTGATGCAGAGCTGGGTCAGAATGGAGGCTGTTACAAAAAGTTGCCATGTGACCTCAGCAGTGAAATGTACGTTGCCTGATTATACAATGCAGCCCAACAACATGTTTTTGTGATTACGAGCATGTCAATCAGATAGCTAACACAGCAGATTCAAACTAAACTTTTCAAAAGTCACAACATGGATTAATTGCATTTGGCATGTTTCCCTTAGAGCCTTGGCCTGTCAGAGCAAGTGTTTATACTGGGATTATATGATGTTTAGATTGCACGCAGGTGAGCCTTAATTTATTATATCAATTCTGAAGATAATTGGTAACACCGGTTCAACTCAGTTTAATTCAAACAACTTTATTTGTCCCTGTGGGGCAATCAAAGGCATGCAGAGTAGTTGTTGTAAAAAGAACGAGGTTACAATACTAGAATGATGATAAGAAAACTAAGAAAAGAGTGCGATAGCAGAATATTGTGTAGCTGAACACTGTGGTCATCTTTTACAGAACGAGATAGGAAAGGATTGAACACACACACAATTATTTATCTATCTAATTATTTAATTCTTCTGTAACAACATTCTTTTTTAAAGATTGCTTATTTGAACCTTTTTTTAAACATAACTGCAGGTGCAAAGCTTCATAAATCAGTCATCAGAAATTTACTTAAAGGTCATAGCTACAACATCTTTATCAAAAATGTTAATTTTTTTCAAAAATAAAACATCAGCAGAAGGGTGTAGAAAGAAAGTACATAACTGCACATAACTGCTTCAATCCAGGGGTGCCCAAGTCCAGAACTCGAGCGCTAAAATCCTGCACATTTTGGTTGCGTCCCTTCTCCAACACATCTGAATCAAATTAATGGCTCATTAACAGAGCTCAGCAGAGCTGAAATACATGTGTATGAGGGGATTAGCCATGTGATTAAGGCAGTTTTTCTCAATTCCGTCCTCAGGACCCACTGCCCTGCAGAGCTTCGATGTGTTCCTACTTCAACACGCCTGATTCAGATGAATGAACTTCCTCATCAAGTTCTCTGCAGTGTGTTAACGAGCCATTCATTTGATTCAGGTGTGTGAAAGCAGGGTTGCCTAGAAGTTACGCAGGGCAGTGGGTCGTGAGGACTGGAATTGAGAAACACTGGATTAAGGTGTGTTGGAGCGGGTAAAAATTGCAGGATAGCTCTCACGGACTGGACTTGGGCACCCCTGATCTACACTGAAGGGGTCTCTCTGGGCACAGACTGAGTTTAAGGTGGGTTAAACTAAAGATCAACGCAGTCAAAGCAGCTCATGCATGAGCACTACATTAGTGTCACTGCCACTAGGGGATTATCACGCTTACCGGAAGTTCCCGGTATTTGGACACTTCCTCTTCCGGGCCATGTTAACGACAGCCGTTCCTGCTCTGTTATACTGTTTAAATCGGATAAACTCCAAACATACTTAAGTTTTCATTCTAGACTGAAGTGATACTAAGGAAGAAGTGGATCAAAGCGATCGATTCGCCGCGGTGAAGGGTCGAACTTTATAATAAAACACACGTTTGTTTGTCGCCGGTGGGGCACAACACCGGCACTTCACAGCATGCTAGCATTAGCCAGCTAGCGTTTACTGACGTGCTTAACATTGTGCGTCCTAAAACACACAAACATCTGAAAATCGGGTCTGTACCTCCCCGTTTCCAGTAGAACAACTGGGGACTGCCAAGAAAGGAGACGCTTTCAGATGCTTGTGTGTTTTCAGCCGCACAAAGTTAGGCATGTTATCGAGCTGGCTAATGCTAACCTGCTAACACGACTGTCAGCCTGCCGGCCACAAACAAACGTGTATCGTTTTATTATAAAGTTCATCACCGCGGCGAATCGGTCGTTTTGATCCACTTCTTCCTTAGCATCACTTCAGTCTGGAATGAAAACTTGGCATTGGCGTTTATCCGATTTACAAAGTTTAACAGAGTAGTAGCTGGCGGACTACTGTTAGCAGGTTAGCATTAGCCACATTGATGACGTGCCTAACTTTGTGCGGCTGAAAACACACAAGCATCTGAAAGCATCTCCTTTCTTGGCAGTCCCCAGTTGTTCCACTGGAAACGGGGAGGTACAGACCCGATTTTCAGATGTTTGTGTGTTTTAAGACGCACAATGTTAAGCACGTCAGTAAACGCTAGCTGGCTAATGCTAGCATGCTGTGAAGTGCCGGTGCTGTGCCCCACCGGTGGCAAACAAATGTGTGTTTTATTATAAAGTTCGGCCCTTCACCGCGGCGAATCGATCGCTTTGATCCAGCTTTTGATCCTAGTATCACTTCAGTCTAGAATGAAAACTTAAGTATGTTTGGAGTTTATCCGATTTAAACAGTATAACAGAGCAGGAACGGCTGTCGTTAACATGGCCCGGAAGAGGAAGTGTCCAAATACCGGGAACTTCCGGTAAGCGTGATAATCCCCTCTTGTCGCCAGAAGGGGCGCGCTTCTGGAAAAAGGAACTTGCGCTGTACTCCTTTAATGGCTTTGCCTGATAAAATAAAGGTTAAATTAAATTATATTAAGTGTGTCAGTACGTCGCTTTACGTAAAACTACCTCTTTTTCCTCTGTCCTCTGCTGACCACTCCCTGGTGAACAGCATCCATTCAAGGGAGGGAAGAAAGACAGAATAATGGAGGAAGAGAAAAGGAGAGCGTGGAATGAAAAAAATAAGGTTATGAGAGAGAAAGAGTGTGTTTGTCTGTGTGCAAGCGCATGTGTGTGTGTTGTAGACGAGTAGAGAAAGTGAAAATAGGAGGAGAGGAGAAAGGGGGAGTCAACAGTGAAAAAGAGAAAAATGAAGTAGCCATCCGGTGATCATTTTACAGGCTGAGGGGAAGTGTTCCTGGGGAGGGGAAGGAGCCAGACAAATGACTGAATGAGAGCTAAGTGGGTGGTAACTCTGGCCTTTTACAGAGCATTAGTCCAACAGGTAGACGGCAGGAACCAGAGAGAAAAACTTACATACAACAAATACAAACAGAACGCTGTGTGCTTGTGTTGTCCAGATTTCAGAAGGGCTGTGTGCAGATTGAGAATAACAAAGACTGTTAAAAAAAAAGAAATCGTACACTGCGTTTCTAGCCAACATTTCGACTGAGGTTTTGCATAACAAACATATTTAATACTCAGCTGGAAAATGGTTAGAGCTTCTCACAAAGGGCACGTCTCAGTTGCAACAAGTCCTCACATATATGGCCTTGAAAGTTATTTGCTCAAAACCTAAAATATGATCCATGATTCATCCTCAAAACTAGCGTACCTACATGCAGCAGAAGCTGTTGTGCATCTCAGGTTTAAATGATCACACTGGACATTTCTTGTCACGTGTTTCCACACTGGAATCATTCTCATTAGTTTTCTTTGAATAAATTACAAAGTTATGAAGTGGGAGGTGGGGATGGATAATCCACACAACAAGGGCACCAGATCAAAATGAACTCATGACAAATGTTCTTATATTTTGTTGTTGTTTTATTGTTTGGTTTGGTTTTGTTTATCTTTTCACTTCTCCTTTGGCATTATGTTCATTAAAACCACAACGTTTCACTCAAACCCTTTTGACATTTCCCGTTGAGTTTACATGATCACACAACATTGTTTGGGTTAGAGATAAAGAAGACTTGGTAAGAATGATAAAATGATAATGAAAAGCTAATTTACATCCTTCCTATGGGGCTGCCACCACCTTAATGGCTGCTAATTTTACATTTGTCATATAGTTCAATCCAGAAAAACTACAGATCAAATATTCTACAGTAAGTGTAATTACTGTATGTGTCATAATTTCCCGCATGAACAAGGTTGTTTAATTTAAGCTCCCGAGCTTTGTGAACAGCCAACATGCTGGATTAAATTTGAAAGGAACAAAGTTACAGGCTTCTATACAAAGCTATTTTTCCTATTTTCAAGCAGCCTTGAAGTACACAGAAGTCAACAAATTCCTCAAAACTTATCTTTGGTTCATGACTTTAAAAAAATACAATTATGTAGTTTCAATTCCTGAACCATTTCCTGATCATAAATTTCTGTTGAGATAGTTTACTTTTCTTAAGCTGTCAGAACTGATTCCACCAACGCTGTAAAGTAGTAAATATTAGAGCACATTTGTGAATTCACAGCTACTGCAAGCGGTTTGGTTGAAATCAGCAATCTCAAATAAAGTTTACCCTTTATTTTCCTGTTTAGTGTGCTTTGGTACAGTATAAGTGGTGTCAGTTGGAGTTGGCCTGCTGAGAGTGTGTCAGAACTGAGATTACTGCATATTTTTAAAACCTAATGTTAGGACGCATTCAGAAAGCACAGTCCAGAAGATTCGGTCTGTTTGGGAACTCGGTTCGGCTGGGGGCAGGGGTGGTCTTCCGGACCGAGATCGTGTTCACGTTGCACCACAGCCAAACGGGCCAAACCTTTTGAATAATGTTCCCAATCTCAGGTGGCGCCGTATTCGGATTCACCGTAGGCAAGGACAAGAGGTACAACGAACAAGTAGGTTCTCACAACTTCCGTTTCCTCCACAAAACATTATTTTTGTGCTTACTTACGAGGAGCTGGGATATGCTTTCATCAGACCAAATATCAATTAAAGCTTTTACTTCCTTGTAACTCCACGTCTGACCACGAGCCATCTCCATAAGTACTGCAGTCCCACATGTGTATTTGTTGTTGTAGCGATTACCCACGTTGCCCGTTTTACTGTACCTATACAATGCCAATGCCATATGTAGTCCACTTCTGTATTTGGTCCACTTGAATCGGACCGAGACCCGCATTTGTAGGTGGAACAAGTGCTCTTGTTTGTTCCGGATCAGAGTCCGTTTCACAACTCCCCCAAACAAAGCGGACTTTCCGAGCAAACGGACTCTGATTTGAATCAAAAAAGCTTTGTGAATGTGCCCTTGCAGTGTGTAGGCTTGTTTTAAAGGTGTTATACTGTAGAAGATGGTTTTTTTTTCAACAATTTTTGCAATATTCGGTAAAATTGGGTTCACTACCCCATAAGGTATGATTAATTAAAAGCTTTAGATATATAAATATTATTTTATATCAGCTGTGAAAGTAATGGGGCTGAAAAAACATCCGCCAATCATCTCTGCATTCCTTACATTTTTCATTGTCTCTTGGCTTGTCAATCACTTTTACCACCATAGTAAGAGTGATTGACGGTCAATTCAACGGGTAAAAGGCGACTCTGATCAATGTGATTGATTGGTGAGAGTACAGTAATACTGCATCCTGGAAGCTGCGTGCTCGTCTGATGTTTACAGCAGGTAGCTAGCAACCATTTTGCTAGCAGTTAGCGGCGTTTAGACAGCGACGTTCTGTTTTACTTGCATTTGTGTCATGATGGGAGAATCTGTACCTGCTGTCTGCTAAACACCGGAGTGGCTCGTGCACGTAATTCTGTGACCGGAGGAGAGAGCTGTGAATCTATAAGGTTGGTCTTGCGCATGCGCATTATTCAAAAACTCGGTAACAGTCTCTGCTTTCTGAAATGCCAAAAACATCTTTTATAGCACCTTTAAAGGTCCCATATTATGCACTTTTCCCCCCATCTGAAACAATTCCTTGATTTCTTAATGTGATATAGGATTACAGTATAGTATATATAGGAGTATAGCATAGTTTCATCAAATCCATCCTCAGTTACAGCGCCTCAGCTGCACCGCATACTCTTTTTATCCTCCACTCAAACGCACCTCCGAGCTTCATTGTTTCTCATCTTTACCGGTGTTGTGGAGGACAGCATGCTAGTAAAGTCCTCTCTGAAGCTTGAGAGCGTCTCAGTCTCATCGGAGCGGCGCTAGTTAATCAGGTATGGAAGTGGATGGTGTTCCAGACTGGAGTGACCAGCCAGTAAAATGCAGAAGTCAGGCCGATCATAAAAAATGCTTCATTTAAAAGTCTTAAAGACTCTTAATAACTACGAAATTGTTTTTATGGGCATTTTTAGTCTCTTTGTAAGTTAAAATACCCCAGAAGATCATTTCAAGCACTTAGAAAAGTCAATATTCATAAAATGGACCCTTTAATCTTTCATGCATTGTTTATTGGTTGATATTTATTTTTCTAGTTTAGTGTAAAACTCAGTGGACATTTGCCAGCACTTTAAATGGATTTTAATCATTTCATTTTTTATAATGACACATTTTTGCATTCTTTTGCTGCCTGGAGCTTGTTTTATTAATTGAATTGTATTTGCACGTTTCTATCTATGGGTAACACTTTATTGGTCAATTTTACACCTGAATTACCTCATGCGCATGTCATTTAGCTCTGCAGAGGCCTGATAATGAGCCATTCATTTAATTCAGGTGTGTCTGGAAAAAAGTTGCAGGATTGTGGTTCTCTGAGGACTGGACTTGGCCACCCTGCATGTGAACCAGATGCAAAATTTATCATTAAAGAATTATTTGGACTATTTTCTTCAAATTTAGTTGGATTGCACAAGAATTAAAATCTTCACATAATCCTTTTGAGATGTATCATTCCTGAGGTCTCGGTGAGATGGCATTTTCTTTTGGATAAAGAAACATAGAAAGATGGCACTGCAGCCCAATTTGGCATCTTAAATTAATACCTCTTTTGAATTGAATTGTTTTAGTCACTGAACTCCCCAAATTATTCCCCTGTCATATAGACTTTGAGTTCCTGGGATTTGGGTCTGTGGTCTGTTCTTCTGAGTTTTCTTTCATTTTGATCAAGCTTTTAGAGGCCAAAAAGAGAATGCTGTTTACCTAGGCTACTGCTCAGCTAAGTTAACAAGTTTATTTCACTAATGATGAGCTCTTGATGCGTTTACTGGCAAATGGGAAATGGAATTTCCATCTTCTAACTATGAATAAAAGAAAGCCTATTAGAAGTCCTATAGTAGTGCATGGACCGTTTGTCTTCACTTTCTCTAGTCATTTTTCATGAGTCGATGCTTAATAGTCCCATTTGCTGACATGACACATACAGCAAATGGTGCACTTTAAGAGAAGGGGAAATCTGGATTTGAAGGAATCCATACAGATGTTACTGTCGGCAAAAAGACAGACGGCAGTAAAGGAAGTGAGTTTACATATGCGGAAAAAAAATATGAAACAGCTGGTCATTTATCAGCTAATCCCTCACTAAGCACCTTTTGCACATTTATACTGAAGCCAGATATGAATAACCTTTCCTCTGCTTTTCACATGAATATTCTTCTCCACATTGATGCTGTTATTTCTTTTGTCTTTGTGACAAATAAAGGTTGGATTAAGTTTCCTAAATCAGCTGATCTCATTCCCACAAAGATGTTCTACAGTAGATGTCAGAATCCTTCTGAACAAAGTTATCATTTCGGCAATGTTTGAAGCAAACCATGAAACTGAATGAGGTGTGATAATGAGAAATCTGAGTATTGGGAGTACCTGTCTTTAAAGAACCCGCCCCCCCCCCAACAATATTTTGCACTTCTCAGCAGGCTCATTGTCCTGGAAGCTGAGTGCAAGATGCTGAGGAGCATTTGGTTTCAGTGCAAACAGATACCGGTTAGAATCTAATAAAGGAAGTGCTCTCATCCTTTGGCTCAGGAAGACAGAATAATGCAGGAAGGTATCAGAAATTATTTCTGCCTGTCTACTGGTTTGGGCTGCTGGAAACTTTTGGGTAACACGTTATGGTATGGTTGTTAGTGTGGTCATTAAATTGTTCAGTTTTCAAATAAATGGACAGAAAAAAGCTCAAAATCAAAGAGTGCCCGCTCGTGTTTCTGTCTGTCAGTGACACTGTTTGTCAGTGATTTTGCTTGTGCTTGCATGTGCGTGTATGTTAGTTTGTGTGCATGCATGTCTTCTGGAGTCCTGTAAGGCCCCTGGTATCCAGCAGAGGAATGCAGCAGTCTCTTGAAAAGTAGTTATCAGCTAATGAGAATTCCACTCGGAGCAGGAAGGAAGGGCTTAGAATGCGTGTCCCTCAGCGAATTGGGGCGAATGTTAATCACGATGCCTCTTAGTGCACGCGCTTAGACACATACACATGTGCTTGCATGCATGCATGCAGTCTAGACCCAGCAGAGAGCTGCAGAGCCTGACACATGAACGGGCGTGGGGGGGGGGGGGATGAGGAAAGAGAGAGGATGTTTTTAAAAACTAGGCTTGGTGTTGTCTTCGTGGTTTGGAACTAATTGGTTTCAGATGAAAATCAGTGCACACAAACTTGAGAAGGCCCTAATGTTGCCTTGCACTTCATCTCCCTTTCAAAGAACGCCCTCCTCTTTTCTGTCTTTTCTTCACTTTCTCTTTTTTTTAACAGCTATTGGTCTTCCTGCAGAACTGATTGGTCAATGAATAAAACTTTATCTTGTTTTCATGTGATGATTCATGGCTGGAGGGAGCCGATATTCAAGTAAAGACCTTAAAAATGTAAAAATGTCTCACATATAAAGGATGCCTCTCTGCTATATACAATAATCCCTGACAACACAATGATCATCCCTGTATGGTAAAATTTGTATACCCCCACCATTTTTCTCCTTCAGCCCATCTCTGTCTTTCTTTCCTTGTCTCACTCTCTTACTGTTTTGCCATGAAGGACACCAGGGCCTCCAGAGAACCTGTCCCTCAGGAAGAAAGCAAGCGTCCCCCTCCCTCCTGTTTTTTCATAACCTATTATTTATGTCTGACAGACCTCCTCCAGACAAATGGCTGCCATATGGAGAAAGAAAGGCAAAAAAAAAAAGGGAAGGGAAAAAAAACTCTGCATCCTCTTTCTCTCTTTGGCCTTGCAAACTGTTCCTCATAAGTTTTGAAATTTAGATTTGTTTTGATGATGCTCCATTGACCGTGATCATTTTTCCGGCTTGATGGCTTCATTTCACGTGCTGCATGAATGCACGTACGTACGAGCTGTTTGCAGTCTCGTTGGCTTGTTTGGGATATTAGTAAGGGTGGTTCATTGTAAAGTGATGCAGCTTGTGTGGGCTATCAGCAGCAACCTCACCACTATCTCTGTCGACACATTTCTCACTTGTGTGAAGATTTCAGTAAGGTTGATTATATGGTCCAGCACTTGAAGTGATGTAACTTTAATTTTGAATTGTGAAGAAAATAAAGGTATCCTGAATAGTTTGGTGCAGTAGCTGCTGTGAATTCACATTATGATCTTAGAAAATGAGAAGTCTTTACCATTGGAGATGACATGTAAAAGTCCCACAGCAGAGAACACCAGACAGAAATGAGCAGTAACCTGCTACAAATCCTTTTGAAAATATGGGAAGCATAGGTCACTGATCACCCAGACCCAACTGTGATATCAGCGGGGGAGTTACAGAAAAGTAAACAGCACGTGAATCAGACTACATCCATCCTGTTTCCCTCTGAAAATTATTTGTATCCATGCAAGATGTTACAGATTTTACATAGAAACTTCTGGTCAAACCAAATTGAGAACTTTGAGTACTTCAGCCTTTTAAGAAGTGAGCACACTGCAGCTTCGGTTGATAAAACCTTTTTTTTAAGGCTCTGGTTTGATTAAAATTATATTTCTATACTGGACTTTTTCAACATTTTAAATGGTTGCTCCAAGTGAAAACTGTTGTTATAGATGACTATTCTCACAGGTCATAATCTCAAACTGCGGCTCTCTGCCAGATTGGTGGTCAGTCAGATACAAGTGAATGCAACTCATAATGTACGTATGTCTACATATTGTTCTTCATCAACACTTCTGTCTTCTTGGTCACAATCTTAGGCATCAGACTGAGGATGTGGGGACGGCAACATTTCACTTACAGTACAGGGATGGGCTCTCAAAAAGACTGGAATTTGAAAACGAAAGGGTTTCGTGTTGCATTTTTTAAAAACTTTTAAATAATTAAAGTCATAATTAATCTAATCTTTGCCAATTAGAAGGGGTTTAGAGACTAAATGTTTAGGTAGTAATAATCATGCATTTACCAGGCCCAGATCGCCGCTTTGAAAAGGTGCAAATGGTTTATTCCACTTCTGCAGCGGTAGATTGAGTTCTGTGTAACTGGACAGACAAGCAGGAGGAAGGGAACTGTCAGTTGTGACCAAGAAAGGGAAATGCCGCTACCAAGAAAGAAAACAGAGGGAGAGGCAATAAAGATGTCAATCTTTGAGAAAAGAGGTGAGCTGAACACCTGAACTGACACACAGGATTGGTGTTAGCATTAGCGTTAGCCTGCTCCCATCAGCAGTTATCTTAAGGCCCATTTATGCTTCACGCAAAGGACGGACTTTTCGTCCATCCTCTGGATCATTTATCTGCGTAATTTGGTCCATTTTCAGAGTTCCTACTCTACTCATCCATACCCTGACGTAGCAAACAGTGGGGGCAGTGTTGAGCAGTAAAGCCGATGAGCAGCCTGTGAAAAGGAACAAAGAAGAAGAGAGAGTCTTTTAGTTGCTGCACAGACCATCTCTGTCACTGCACTGACACTTTTAATGTCTCTTTCTGAGAATGTACATTATCATGATCTTCTCCACTATCACCATGGTTACTGTTGACTAAAACTGACATTCAAACTTGGAGGTTTTAACTCTGCACTGCCCTAAAAGGAAAAGTCAAGGACTTTTACAGGATGTGGTCTTCTCTCCTACCCTTCTTAAGTAATCTTAATGTACAAACACTCAGATCTGGACAAGGATAGATGCCACCACTTCTTATGATCTCAGATTTGTTCATTACTAGTTCCATGGCTAGAGTATTTATACTGGGACTTAGAAGTAGAGATGAAGATGATGACCGAATTATTGACTTAGATGTGTATCTGGGTAAATTGTATGTTGTTGAAATGTATACACTTAACTATGGTATCCTTAACAATACTTTACCATAGATCCTATTCAGGGTGGGGGAGGCAAAAAGGGTGGTTGTTGTTGCTTTGTTTTTTGTTTTTTCATTTTCATGTGTGTGTGCTATATTATTATGTTCACCAATGTATGTTCATTAAAGTGGAAAATAATAAACAAAGTGGGAAAAAAAAACAAAAAAAAACTCTGCACTGCCCTTGGGTGGATGTATTGCCTGACGACCATGCCAATGTAATGGATGCATGGAAGTATGAGAGTAGTGACGTTTGAAACAGACGTCCATGTTTACGCACATGAAGGGAACATAAATAGGCCTTCACAGTGGAGTTAGCAGGTTAGAATTCACTTAGGGACAACAGAGATTAATAATCAGAAATCCATCAACATCACAGTTTCAGAATTAGTACCAGGTATCGATAGTTTTACCGCACTACTCAGTTAAAAAAAACGTAATGATATTTTCACTTTTCTCAGATTATTTTTGACCTATTTTAGTATCAATAGAGTCCTTGTAATCTCAGGATTATGAAGATGCAACTGGCATCGCTTGATCTGAAAAACTGAATGCAACAGAAGAAAAAAAGAAAGTTAGAAAATAAAAGATCTACGAAATGATGTGCTTTGATTTTACAGAGCATTAAAATGAAACAAAGGAGAATATTTCAACTTAAAGAAGCGAATAAATGATGAATAAGACTATGAATTACTGTGGTGAATTTACTGTAAGTAAGATATAATGACTTATAAAGACTATTCTTGGAAAAAGGGCTGTCTTGTATTGACTTAATTCAGTGCATTAACTAGAAATCTAGAAATTCTCAGGGAGAACCATGAATTAGAAAGGTGTCCAGCCTGCATACTATAAGACATATTTGAAGTTCACAGTAAGATGTAAGGGCCAATACAAAACATGACATGCATAACGTTGTAGGTGTAGCCTTGAAAATGGTTTATTGCATAGAAAATATACAGCATTTGACTTATCGGTACCACTGTAAGATTATAATTTATCAGTAGAAGCAAAACTTAACATCATGAAGTACATGGTTGTCAGTTTCAGACACAGCAGCAGCAGCAGCAGGTCCATTATGATATCCAGATGATCATAGAGGATGAGACAAGGTGAACTCATGGAGGCAGTGAAGTAAACGTTTTCTTTACGTTTTCTTTAAATTGACCACTTTTGTTGTAATAATCAGTGAACTATATCCTAGAATCTAACCCCCTACCCCGCCCCTTTTTTTAAAAAAAAACAAACCACTTATTTCTACCCACATTGAAATAAAGAAACTTTTCCAAAGTACTGAATAAATGATAAACAATAGATAGCTAATACAAAAAAGGTCTCATTCACGTGTCACCCATCAGGATAAGTGCTCTTACTTGACCCTGTGCAAAATTTTCTAGACTCACCACTGGAAAGGATGCATTTAAATACAGAAGAACATACTGTAGAGCAGTCTTGAGATTTTCTTTGAATTTTGACCAAACTTTACATTAATTTTCCCACAATGATAATCAGTATCACTTTATTTCTGTACATTTCACACAAACAAGGTCAAATGACTCCTTGACTCCTTTTCGCGTAAAACACTATAAATTGAAACTCCTTTAATCTGGATGCAGTTTGGAAGCTGTAACAGAGACAATAATCACAAAGATGTGAGAGGCTTAAACAAACTGAAAAACTGAAGACAAACGATATCTCAAATGAAAATTGAAGAAAACTGGATCTCATTTCAAGGAAATCGCAGGTACTTTTGCATTGCCTGTTCTTTTGTTCAATGGAGCCATTGTATGAAAACATTTACAAAATGTTAAATATAATGCAATTTTCTGTCCTGATAGAAAACTAAAAGAAAACAGACAAAAATAAAGAACCTTTCATTTTGATAGTCTTGTTCAAACGGTAAAAGGATGGCTTACTGTGAGCAGTGGAAGAGCAGTCAAAAGAAAAAAATCCTGTTTGATCTGATGAAAAATATTAACTTTACAAGAAAATAAGAATAAATCTGTTATATTGTAGGGCTTCATTTGTCCCATCCTGCAGAATAGCATGACATGGATACAAATGGCAGTTTTATTTACTATTATAATTACTGTTTGTAAAACAGAAACCTCAAATGGGATTTTATCCCTTCTTCCTGCAACTTTAGTTACATCATTGATTCTTTTTTTTTTTTTTAAATAACATTCATCTTTCTATTAGTCCTGTGCCTTTTGTTTCCCTTTTTATTTATCCTCCCTTTTTTCTTCCCTCCAGAATCACTCTTCCTGTCAGAATTAAAGTGCAGCTCATTTCTGGTCCCTGAGGGAGCAGCTGGCCAGCTAATCCCTGATGGGGCCTTCTCCTCCTCCTTTTCCACCCGCCCCCTTCCCTGATTCTCCCTTCCTTCCTTCCTCTCTGCATCCCTGGTGTAATAGCTCCCTTGTTCCCACCGGACAAAACAGCACCTTTGTGTCCTCACTGACTCTCTCCTTCTCTCCATTTCTACACCCCCCCCCCTCCCTCCCACCCCAACCACCACCACCACACCCCGACTTTCTCTCTAGGAGTGAAGCAACATTTAAAGCAGGAGAGGGGAAATTGTAAACAGCAGGTTTTTGGGCCTGGAGGCTGAGGCAGAGTCCGGCAGGGCTCAGAGTCCAGCAGAGCAGAGAAACAGGCCTTTGTTATATGAGGATTAGTTTGGAACGTGAGGGCAGGGTTGCCACCTCCAGCAACCTCCTCACACCTCCGCCTCTAATCACCACCACTAGAACAACACACCAAGTTAAACACAGCTCAGAGTAAAGAAAATGTCCTCTCCCTACATAAAGCAGTACTGGACCGTAAGATGCTTTCCTCAAACAGTCCAAAAGACAGAAAACCCACCAACACTTACTAAAATTTAAAGTTTAGCCTGGTGCTATTGAAATTATCCCACATCAAATGACTCAGCAGTATTTATCAGCTTCAGCTCCAATCAGCAGTGGCGTAAAAAGAGGGGGAATAAACACCTGAGTGGACATTCCAAAATATCACAGTGCTGTTTTTTGGGCTGAAAAATTGAGCACAGGTAAACTGTCTTGAGGGGTTTCTTGAAGGTTGAAGGATATGTTAAAAAGCACTCTGGCTCAAACAGACTGTATCACATAGTCAGGATATGATTCAGTGAAGCAAGTCGTGTGCAAACAATTCAGGTTAATTCATAATGAACAGAAGTTGATGTTATTAATCCTAGCATACATTATCAATACCACAGACAGATCCACCAGCATTCTCAGATGTAGAAGATGTCTTCGTCTTTTGCCATACTTTGCAGACAAATGCACACTCATACACACAGACATGAAAGATCACAACAGCGTGTGTGTACCTCATACATCATATCAAGGAAGTAATCACAGTCAGAAGTCATAGTTGTAGTTCGGTTGTCTGGCTATGTTCACACTGCAGGTGCTGATGCTCACATCCATTTCTTTTTTTTTTTTTTTTTTTACCATAATTTGATTGCGTGGCTATTCATATTATCATTTACATGTGCCCTCCATCAGACTTTAGTATGGACGGCACACGACTCTGAAATGCAGCGGAAGACGTGATGTCATTCACCACACTGTTTACAGAGGTGAATATAGATGCTACACTTGTTAGCATATGTGTATGAGTTTCAAAGTTGATGTGCAATCATACAGTAGCTGGAAAAAAATACATAACGTTGTTCTGTCCATTGTTTACATTTGATCTCACCGTATCCCGTCTCCTCCGGTGCAGACATAAAATTTCTGTCTCACTTTTGTGGTGTTGAAGTTGGATAAACACCATGAACGTTCAAACTGTGGCTGCTTTGACATTGATTGGTTATGTAGCTGATTTAAGACCACATAGCTGTCATTAATGGTGCAACGATTTGACTCGGATGTTGGAAGTCGGAGGTGGAAATGCATCACATAGAGTACAAGTTGAGAGTACTTGTGTTGTCGAAGTGGGAAAAATGGGAAGAGCAATATGGATGCCACCAGGAAACTTTTTGTTTTGCTTGCTCTGTCTGTTCACACCAATTTATATATATCATATCATGTCCTGAAATATAATTACTGTAGATGCCTGATTAAGAAAACAAGCCTCTTCATTTCACCAATCAGTCATATAACACATTTAGTATGTGGCGATGTATTAGTCCAATTTCAAGCCTCACTGAAGAAAAAAAAAAGAATAGTCGATTATAAACTTGTAGATAAAAACCGAAGGAATCTCAGGCGAGAACAGAACAAAACTCTGTTTTTTAACGCTTGGATAAATATGGATGTTTATTATTAAGTTCAATAAGTGTTGATATGGGCACATCTGTCTTTAGTGGGAGAAGTGGGAGCTGATGAGTCTACCCCGAGTTTCTGAGTATGAAATCTGACTTCAACGGCTGTTCAAGTTGTTTTTCCAACTGGGAAGTCAGAAAATCTGACTTCCAAGTTCAAATTGAATGCACCATAAAAACCAACCATCACAAATTGCACAAAAATTTGAAATTGAGCTGCACTGTTAACGTAGTGAGAGGTTCTTGAAGGATGTCCCATTCTGTAAAGGAACAGGGAAGGTTATGATTAAAGGAGCTATACCTGATTTTATTTTAATCTCTTTAAGAAAAATGCTTTTTCTGATATGTGGTAATAGAAGTTATTTGATTTTTCTTTTTAAAAAAAATACACCTCAACCTCTGCGTTCCTGTACCGTATATACACTGCCTATCCCCCAAAAAAAAAAAAACTAGAGTACCTAACTGCAGTTACAATAGCCGATAAGGACGCCGCCATATCCAATCCATACAGGAAGTCTCCAGCGGAAGTTAGTTAAACACCACTAAGAGTTTTTATCTGCGGCTTGCAAACTGATGCGTTCGGTGTAGTCGGGTGTTTAGGGTTAGGAGAAGGGTCAGGGGTAGGGTTAAATTTTAGTAAGTTACATGAAGAACAAACTTCTGATTAGGACTTCCAGCGTGGATTGGATGTATGACGACGTCTCATGACTGCAGTTGGGTCCCTCTAAAAAAAAAGTCACCACCAAAAAAATGGTCACGCACTCTAATATTTCGTTGGACTACCTTTAGTTTTGATTAACACCTATTCTCTCTCCCTTTTCTTCTCCTATATTTACTATTTAATTTTTTTCTTCCTCCTTCTGCTTTTTTCACTCTATTTTATATCTATCCCTATCCCTCCCTTTCCCTGCCTCTCTTCCCTCCTCCTCCTTATTACCCCGTCCACATTCCAGATTTCCCCCCGTTTCCTCACTATCTTAGCTCCATTCCTTTATTCTCTTTATCAATATTCCCACATTCTCTTTCAATTATCCTCAAGACATTAACATCTATTTCTACATACCCTCACATCCTTACCTCATCCTCGCTCATTCTTTCTTTTTCTTTTTTTCTTTCTTTTTTTTTCAAGTTCTTTATAACAACAAGTTGGGAAAACTTCAGTTATATTCAGCTGGTTATTCCTCTTATGTTGTTTTTTGTTTCTCTTATTCCTCGTTCCCTGAATTGCTAGAATTTTTTCTCTTTAACCAGCAGAGCAAAACATAACCTCCTTTTTTTCTTCCTCCCCTCCTCCTCCTTATTCCCTCCCAGCAATATTTTCTTCTCTTTCCTCCTTATTTCACACCCCCCCCCTCCTTCCATATTATTCAGCTCCAACATCCAACACCACTACTGAGTCACCACACCTCCCCCCCCCCCCCCCCTTATTGTTATCTATTTTTTCTCTTCTATTTCCTTTCCTTCCCCCCTCTGCTGTTCTTTTGTTCTTCCTCCTATTCCTCAACCCCCATTTCAACCCTTGGGCCGAGCCCATCCCCCCCCCTCACCGCCCCCCCCTTTTTTCCCCCCGATTGGAGTCCGATTATCCATCAATGTTTACAACCAGGCCCTTTTTTTCTTTTTTTTTTTTTTCTTTTTCTTTTTCCTCTGTCTCTCTTTTTCTCTTGCCCACTCCCTCTCATCTCACCTTGCCATTCCCCCACGCTCCTTTTCCCCCCGCCGAATTTTCCCCTTATTTTTTCTAATCCCTAAGCTGCCCTTCTCTCCATTCTTTTCCCTTCATAAGTGTCTCTCCGCGTCTTATTTGGCGTAAACTTCCTGCTTTTGTTCGGCTCCCGCTCCACGCCCCTCTTTCTTCTTGGATTTTATTCCTAAAACTATTTTTTACCATTTTTTTTTTTTTTCATTGGACATTTTTTCTTTTTATTCCTATTTTTACTTTTGGAACATTTGAAAAGCATATACACTCCTTTAAGGCACGCATTCGCTGTGGCATTGTTTCGATAAGCTTCTACAATGTCAAGATTGTTTTTCCATCCAGTGTTGCATTAACGTTTCACCAAGATCTTGCATTGATGATGATAGAGTCTGACCGCTGCGCACAGCCTTCTCCAGCACATCCCAAAGATTCTTAATGAGTTCAGGTCTGGACTCTGTGGTGGCCAATCCAAGTGTGAAAATGATGTCATGCTCCCTGAACCAGTCTTTCACACTTTGAGCCAATGAATTCTGGCATTGTCATCTTGGAATATATCCATGCCATCAGGGAAGAAAAGTCCATTGATGGAATAACCTGGTTATTCAGCATATTCAGGTAGTCAGCTGACCTCATTCTTTGAGCACATACAGTTTCTGAACCTAAACCTGAGCAACTGCAGCAACCCCAGATCATAACACCGCCCCCACAGGCTTGTACAGTAGGCACTAGGCATGATGGGTTCATCATTTCATCTGCTTTTCCAGCCACATTTCTTCCTGGAAGACGATGGGTCCCCACTATCCTTCCAGGTTTTATTTATGCGTTGGGCAGTTCTTAACCCAATTTTAGTAGTTTCTGCAATCTCCTTAGATGTTTTCTCTGCTTGATGCCAATGATTTGACCCTTCTTAAACGGATAAACATCTTTTTCACGACCACGGGATATGTCTTTTGACATGGTTGTTTAGGAAATGAGAAGCAACTCATTGCACTAGTTGGGGTTAAATAACTTGTTGCCTGCTGAAAGATAACTACCCATGCAGTAATTACCTAAAAGGAGGCTCTTACCTATTTGCGTAGTTAAATCCAGATGGCGACTTTTTTTTGGCCAGGCAGTGTAATGCATAATGAAATTTACACTGTAAAGTGACTAAGTCACATTTGCATTTAGAGCAGAGTCAAACTCCACATAAAACAACAAACACAAACATCTTTACATCCAATCATCACTTTCAATCGCAGTGTCTGATTAGACCCAATACTTCCAACCTAATACTTTATTAGTGTGACAGTGTGGGGTTCTGCCACAATGCCTCCGATTGATCATGTGTCCTGGCTACTTGGCCACAGGGATGTACCTTTGGCTGACTGGTTAGCATACATGACTCTCATCCGGGAGTCTGGGGATCAAATCCCGCCCTGGCTCTCTGTTGTGTACCTTGCCACATTAGACTGGAATATCATTTTGTAACGTAGTCTCCTACATCATAACACATCATGATCATGCATCTGTGTACAAAACTGTAGCCTAGTAGTTATGCTACTGAAGTATTCAAGTATCATTTAGCTGATGCGCAGCCATTTACTGCAACCAATCAATTCACAGGAAGATGCAAGTTTTCTCTGGAAAATCATGCATGAGTGTGAGATGTGTGCATTCTTTCATGCACGTCAAGTGGGAGGAGGGCACAAAGGTGGAATATACCTGCTGTTAGCAATGCATCAACATATGCATCACGGCCACCGCACATTCCCAGCATTGTACATGAGGAAGCTTGTGTTGACGCAAAGTTACATGTTGTATGTGCTTGAGCTACAAAATCAACTTCAACACTAGCGGTGCTCATGTGAAAAAGAGCATGGATATGATGTCAGATGTAAATATAATGGTGGATAGTTTTGAAGAGCTACTCTCGGACTTTGTCCACAACTACCAGCATCTTTATGTAGAAACTTGGCTTTAGCCTATGCTACCACTAAGTGCTTCCTACTGTTGTCCCTTGGTGGAAATAACACTAGACCTAACTACAGTCCTATGAGTACATATGAATCCCTTGGCATACTGAATATAATCTTAAAGGAGCCGTATCATGAAAAATTGACTTTTAAGAGCTTTTCAGTATGTTAATGTGTTATTTCCTCATAAAAAAAACTTCATTTAAGTTGTTTTTTTCTTGATTTGTGCATATTTTAGTAACATATATGAATATTCAGGCCAAGCTCTAGCTTCCTTAACATGACTGACTGACCACCAGTATACGCAACGAGGTGGCACCAATCATGAAGCGTCAAACACGCATGCGCAGCATCGTAGCAAGACGCCCTCTTTGTTCAACAGAAACTCAAGGAGAATCCTAACCTGTTTACACTCTCTGAGGAATAGACTGCAGGAAGATTTCCCTTAGAGACAAGCAGCCATCAACTAACAGACGTTTGCTCCAGAGTTCAGAAGAAAAGCTTTTTTTTTTTTTTCAGCTCTAGAGGACGGCAAGTTGGGAACTATGTGGTCGTGTTTAGCGTGGGAGTTTATTTGTTGTACTGGACGAATCAACTTTCCAGAAGTGGTTGGATTATATCTTCAGGAGCAGAAAAAAAAAACCTCAACTTTGCGTGTGAACTTCACTCCTGACAACTTCATGAATCTGGCAGTAAAGTGTTTTATCTCAGGGGATTATTTCTGAAATCTGACGCAGTTCCCCACATAAAAATGCCTCATGGACAGATAACAACACCGGTGAGTGAAAACATCTCCCACCTCAATGCTAACTGTTAGCCTGTGATTTGTTTGCTAATTTACTTACTTGTCAGGGTCTCTGTGGTACTTCTGTGGTACTGCGTGTACTTCAAACTCCATATCAGACTCTGGGTCGAGCGCATACAGTTCCATAACAGGCTGCTCCATTTTATTCCATCAATCTGAGTCCGATTATCTGTCAATGTGTACAAATAACGTCCACGTGAGTGATGAAGCCGGTGCTAAAAACAATTCTGTGACCCTTTAGAATCAGTGTCTCTTCCAGGGTAACGTCATGAAATGGGCGGAAAACATGTTGAGATTGGTCAAGAACTTCAGTGGTCCAGTGCAGTCAGCCATGCACCTGCTAAATAGCCTAAATAAATGACTGCATGCTAATGTTGGCCTAAAGAATTTGAAAAACCATAATAAGCAAGAAGAGAAAGGATTTTTTTTTTTTGTATTATTATTTTGTGTGTGTGTGTGTGTGTTTTTTTTTTTTATCATAATTCAGTAAAATTATATTATCACTTAGATCAGTTACTAATATACTGATGCTTTTATGTGATTTGTATTTGATGGTAAAAATGCAAATGATTTGAACCCTATAGACAGCATTCATGCACAATAACCAAACATAATAAAAAGACAAACACAAGTACAAATAACAACATGACTGCTAAAGTTTTGAAACTGAGATGACTAAGTGAGCAATCATGACATACAGATACAGGTAATCAACAAATACAAATACAGCATTTTTCTTCACAGCTTATAAAAAAATCTAATTTCACAAGATTTTATCATGTGTCACTCATAAGTGAAAACTATATTAAGTAGTTTTTATGAGCTGAAAGCAATTTTGGCAGAAAATGCGGCATGACAACTTTGATTTACAGCCATTATTTAAAAACACAGTAGGTGTCTGCCTTTGTGCCATATGATTCAGCTGAAGCTTTAAATCTTCAGCGGATAGGTGTACAAAAGGTCAGTCCATCAGCTCTGACTGCTGGACCTACTTTAACCAAACATCAATACCTCTCTGTAAATCACAAAATGACAGTCTGGGGTCTAGCAAAGAAATCCTTAGCATATGGAGGGAAGGTGTGTGCACTAAAAACACACGTGCAAACCGGCGAGATCGATCAAACACCGCGGCCCGGCTTGATGTGCTGTGGAGAGAATGACAACCTCATGGTGAAGATTTAGCATCGAGCTGAAAATGCAAAGTACGGCACGCTTGTATCACTCTTTGATGACAGATATCAAATGGCTTTTCAGGGTTTTCCTCCCCTTGCCTTTTATGTTTTTTTTTCTCACTTTTCCTCTCTCTCTCCCTTCATCCTCTCACTATCTCAGTGTTGGTTCTGTACTGAAGTTTCCATCGACAGCCTGCCTCTGCCTGTGTGTGTGCGCTTTGAACTCCTCAAACTGTTCTTTGAAGGGCACAGTCATAAAATGTCCTTTTATGCAGGCTCAGTCTCTTTGATGGGGTTGTCACTTTGTACAATGCTCTGCTCAGAAACTCCAGACAGACATGGCCACACCCACACAGGCCGACGGACAGCCTGGCAGGTAGTCCTTATGAATGAGGTCTATCAAGTTTGGGGACTTGATAGATTTGAAGGCAAGAGATTGAGAAGACTGAGCACAGACCCAGTACATTTGTCTCATGAACCGTTGGTTCAATTTGAATGTGCCAACTCAAGTCTTGCCATCTTTTTCGCTTAGATGCCCTTTAAAGGAATTCTTGTAAACCCCCTAAGTAGGGCACTGGTGTCGCCACCATAACTCATTCAGAAGTCAAATTAACCCACCAAGGCTGCATAATGTTCCTCTGGTATTATGACTGTTGCCGTTCAGACATCATGAGCGTGATACATGCAGTAAGTCAGGTTCAGTCTTGTTAAATTATGTTGGCAAAACATTGTGGAATAGCTCCACAGTGCTCTTTAAAACAAGACATGTATACATCCTGTCTGATTAATAGAAAGCAGTGTATATCTGATATGTGCTTTGTAGAGATGCTGGCCAAACCAAACGTCTAACCCAAAACTAAACAGTCATTTTGAGAGATGGGGTTGCTTCTTGGCTCTAAATCCAAATTTGTTTACCATTTGGGATCTGTGCTGTGGTATTGAACCCTGCCAATACTCCACATCTATCTATGCCTTCTAAATTTTACATTTGTTTTGTCATAGTTTACCTTATATTTGATCATCTAAAGCCTCTGTTTTGTGGAATAATGCTACTGTTACCACACATTACACCAGCTGCAAGATTTTGCTTCGTACTTTTTATGGTATCTGAAAGTACATGTTTACGTGCTCAAGAGATGCTAAATCACTGAAAAGCCGTGCTGTTTTGCTAGCAACCCGAAGTTCAAAACTATCAGGAAGAAGGTAACACAAATCAACTCCCGTTCCAAAAGCAGGCATAACACAAATCTCATTCTTATCATTTAAATCCGTGTATCATTCGTTCTTTCTATTTTTAATCCTAAATCAAAAATCCCAAAATGAAATCGTGGTGAAACTATTTTGTTTTTTGTTTTTAATTATAACACAAAAAAGAAAAATGGCATGTTTTTTTATATTTTGATTTTAGAATCAGATCAAAAATACAGAATGGAATAACGGGACACAAGACTAAATTCGATTTTAATATTTTATTGTTCGGGGGTTTGGTGACCCAGAAGTTTTGTAAGGCGTTAGCAAACATTCCAGCCATCCGCAATCTGACCAGCAGCTGGGAGCCTCAAGTCCTATCAGCCATGAGCGACCTGCACATGGACCTCGCGCCCGCATTACTGCTGTCTGTGTGCTTTTTTTCTTTTTAATAAATACATTAATCACATTCGATTTTCGTCTTTCTGTGTTGGTCACATAAAACAACTAAAAAAATACAATCATGGTGGATTTACATATAGGAAAAAGACTAATCAAGATCTCCAACTTTGATGTGTGATTTGAAAATAATTTGTTAGCTCACACAGATTGAAGGAACTGTGAGATTTGCACTCAGGATTTTAACTCTTCCTGTAACGGTGGCATCGGGTAAGCGAAGCTTTTTAAAGTTGAGACTAACCTTATTAAAAAAATATTTGCGCACGTAACGGACTGTGCAGGTTTGCACTATAGCCTATTCGTTAGAAATGTAATAAGCCTACATTCAAACTGGATTATAAAGACTGAGTATTCAGCGAAGAAAGCAAGAAAGTGATGGCATGATCAATTATTGGGATAGATTATGCATGGTAAGTAAATTGTTAAAAATGTAAAGATGTGAAGCTGTAGCCGACAATAAATGATCATATATTATGAATGAAACGCGTCAGCTGGTTTAAGTTGGACAATGAAGGGAAAAGTGACTTTATGTAGGACATTTATTGCGCGCACACACCACTGACATTTATTCAGCCCCCTATCATTATCATGTGATCCTGCAAATGTGATTTATCAGATTTATCTGGTGGTAGCACGAACTGCAGTCGCAGGCGCGCCGTGTCTGACACGGTTGCGGTGGGAGCTGCTGCTCTGTAGAGGTCGGAACTACACCGCACCGCAGCCGGTGGAAATCCGCCTTAAACAGGGTTTCCCAACCCTGGTCCTCAGGGGGTCGCAGGTTCATGATTCAGGACATTATGGTTCTTAAAAACGCGTTCTTTCCTGAGGTAATCTGAATAATCCTCCAGCAGCGCCAGCGAATCTGGAGCATTACGCACGGGGGTAGACGCGTGTTCATGTCTGTCAGACTGTTTCCACCTTGACAGACTGATATTGTAAATCAGTGGAAGACGCTACAACGATGATGATGATGTGACAGTTGAGGGTCCTTCATCATGTCTCTGGAGACGTCTCTTTGGCTGAATGGTCAGCGCGTGCGACTCACCGGCAGACTGCGGTATAAACCCGCCTGCCCGGCGCATTTTGCCTTATACCGCACTGATAGTAACAAAATTATTCTGCTGCTAACAGATCTGTAACATGAAATATTTAAAGAACAAATGAATATTGTGTAAAAATCAAACATTCAGTCCCTCCTACTGCAGAATGGTCTGATCTTTGCTTGGTAACCACACGTTGAGACTAATCGACTTACAGTAGAGACCCACAGCTCCCCCCTTCCCGCGCCATTGGGCAGGGGTCCCTGAGGACCAGGGACCCCTTTAGGACTCTGCCCTAAAGGAAGAGGACATGACTACCGAAAAAATAAGCAGGATTTTCCAGGTATACATTTTCACAAAGAAACTTTTGGGTGAGCTGCCACCATGGTAATAGGGTAAACCAGTACAACTACCGTGCGCAAAGCCGTTTCGTTTCCGGGTCACCAAACCCCGAACAATAAAATATTAAAATCGAATTTAGTCTTGTGTCCCGTTATTCCATTTTGTACTTTTGATCTGATTCTAAAATCAAAATATAAAAAACATCCATTTTTCTTTTTTGTGTTATAATTAAAAACAAAAACAAAATAGTTTCACCACGATTTCATTTTTGATTTTTGATTTAGGATAAAAATAGAAAGAACGAATGATACACGGATTCATTTATCATGTCTTTATTTATTTATGTTTTTTACATATTATTATGTAATTTCAGAAAACAATAGAAAAGCATGAAAAATGTAATCTTTAAGGCTTATACACCAAATCTTCCATTACGGGTTCCAAGTTGTAAAACTGTGGCCATTACTTTTTGGGTTGGGTTTCCCCATAAGCATCCCAACACTGAGACAATCTTTGTTCTATTGTAAGACATGAGCACTGAGAGGCTTTTGGGAAGCTGGAACCTGGCTGTTCCCAGGCTCTCTTTCACCTGAGTTGGAGAAGAACAGTGAGAGAAGAGGGAGTACAAAGAGAAGCTGTTGGAGATCAGGGATACATGTGCACCCACTCATTCACACAAGAATAGGAACACATATGCATGCAATTATCATACTTCCTCTGATATATATTAACACTATTGTTACACAAAACTTTGTTGGAAAAGTTTGTCATTATGGAGTTGTTTTCTACTGTATGGTAGCTGGAAAAAGTCTTTGTACGGTGATGTTTTGAGTTAATTTCATTTTTAAAAATTGCTAAGGAAATTTGGTCATTTTGCTGTTTTATATTGCAGTCAAGTGTGTTTTATTATGTTCTGGGTAAACATGACAGATCACTGGTGCAGTCCCCTTGGGGCAGGAACATCCATCCATCACTGTTGCAATAAATCAGGTGAAATATACAGTCCTGTGAAGACGAAAGTACTCCCCCCTTCTATTGCAATGATTTCCATACTGTATAAGGACATGATGAAAAAAAAAGGGGGGGGGGGGGCACTTGCCAGGTTTTAAAATAAGGAAAATATAACCCTTATATGAACAAAAAGAAAACAAATTACATCATCATTATTTATTTAAAAGAAATTTAAGTCAAAATGCTAAAATAGTGGGCAACCAATTAGCAGCCATGGATCAAAAGCACTTGGTTGATCAATCATCAGCAGGTGTTAGCTACTCAGTATGCTGATCTGGAGTGTTCAGGTGTGTGTTAACACAATGTCAAGACGAAGAGATATCAGCAATGTTCTTAGAGAAGCAATAATTAATTCTCTATTAGTCTGGGGACAGTTATAAAGACATTTCCAACCAATATGGAGTCCATTATTTTGCCGAGAGAAAACATGCTTGGAAAACATGCAAGACAGTTTCCAATGTTTAGGAGTACATGCGGCAAAAGTCATGGCCAAAATCAAACTTCCTGAAGCAGTGAGGTTTTACAGCCCACTGATTCATCAAAAGGTTCAATGCCCGAATTCATACAACACTACTCAGTAGCGACATCTGTTGGCCAAATTAATGGGAAACATCAAGATGCACCAATCCGATACCCGGATTGGATATCGGCTCAAATACTGAAAAATTAGCTGGATCAGATATTGGATTAATGTGGCTGATCCAGCATTCTGATCCAGTCATTTCTGTTTTTATTAATATCATAATAAATGTAAATTTTGTTATTTGTTAATAAATAATATTAAGTACAATTATATCTGTTAATATCTTACCTTTTTTTTCTATAAAACAAGGATAAATGTTTAAGTCAAGCCTGATGCCTTCACTAACATGGCAAGGTATACGGGTTATTCTTTCAACAGTAGTATCAGATCGGTATTGGGTATCGGCCGTTATGCTCAGCCCACGTATTGGTATCAGATTGGATTGGAAAAAACTGTATTGGTGTATCTCTAGAAACATCGACGTTAGTCAAGCTGCTCAAGCCGCCCTTCATTATCACTGTGCTTGGGCAATGTCATTGACTCAGTGACAGTTACTTCTAAAGCTAGGTATTTGTTCTTTTTTTTTTTTTTTTTTTTTTTTTTGTTATACTTGTATGATCCCCCAGGGGAAATTAGGGCTCTGCATTTTACCCATCTCTGTACTGTGAGTATCAGAGAGCAGTGGGCTGCTACTTAAAGCGCCCGGGGAGCAGTTGGTGTTGAGCAGTTGACTTTGATAATAGAATAAATTATGATAGATGAGTGAATTTGTGTGATGGGATACAGTGCTTGGTAGATGGATAAATGTGATGGGTGACATTATCTGAATTACAGTGATGGATAGAGGTTGAAAACATGTAATAGGGGATTATCATGCTTACCGGAACTTCCTGGTATTTGGGCACTTCTTCTTCCGGGCCATTTTAACGACAGCCGTTCCTGCTCTGTTATACTGTTTAAATCGGATAAACTCCAAACATACTTAAGTTTTCATTCTAGACTGAAGGAAGACTAAGGAAGAAGTGGATCAAAGTGATCGATTCGCCGAGGTGAAGGGCCAAACGTTATAATAAAACAACACACGTTTGTTTGTAGCCGGTGGGGCACAACACCGGCACTTCACAGCATGCTAGCATTAGCCAGCTAGCGTTTACTGACGTGCTTAACATTGTGCGTCTGAAAACACACAAACATCTGAAAATCGGGTCTGTACCTCCCCCTTTCCAGTGGAACAACTGGGGACTGCCAAGAAAGGAGACGCTTTCAGATGCTTGTGTGTTTTCAGCCGCACAAAGTTAGGCACGTTATCGAGCTGGCTAATGCTAGCCTGCTAACATGACTGTATAGTCTGCCAGCAACAAACAAACGTGTGTTGTTTTATTATAAAGTTTGGTCCTTCCCCGCGGCGAATCGGTCGTTTTGATCCACTTCTTCCTCAGCATCACTTCAGTCTGGAATGAAAACTTGGCATTGGCGTTTATCCGATTTACAAAGTTTAACAGAGTAGTAGTCGGCAGACTGCTGTTAGCAGGCTAGCATTAGCCAGCTTGATGACATGCCTCTACTCCGTTCCCTTCCTTTCAGACCGATGTTTTGATTTGTTTTTACTATCAGACATTACATGATATCTTTCTGTGTCCTGCCCTCCCCCCATTCACACTACCTTTTTTTTTTTTTTCTCCTCTCTTTCCTTTTCGTTTTCCCTCCTTCCTTCTTTTCTTTTCTTTCTCCTTTCTGTGTCATCTTAAATTATTTTGTATTGTTTTCATTTTATTTTTGTTTTATAGTAATGATACTTCACCGTACTCTGGCGGAGCCCCGGACTGGTTCTGTACCGTTAGTCGGCTGCAGGACAGCAGGACGCCTCATCTTCATAATTATATCACTCATTTTTTTTTTTTTTTTTTTTTTTCATACATAAAAAAAAATATAAAAAATTCATATTAAATATATTTTTCTTTCACAATAGTTTGTTTGAATCGGCCACCCTAAAGAGATTTTAAATTAAAAGTACATCACATTCATATAATTTTCTTTCCTTTTTTTCTTCCCCCCATGCTGAGCAACACTCTACAGCACTTTTTTTTTATTTCATTCCCTCCTCCGAGCCCCGGGGCGGGTTTTTTTTTCCCCGCTCTTATTATTTGAATTTATCTTTCCCTGAAACAAAAAAACCAATAAAATCCCACAAAAATTTCTCTCTTTCCCTCCATTCTTCTCCTCCCACATAATCCAAATATCCTTAATGGGGGAGTACCAATATTTTTTTAAATTAAATTATTTCCTTTTCTTTGTTTTTTTTATCTCACTAGAAGTCGCGAAATATAAGGAATCCCTTTTTTTTTTTTTTTTTTTTTTTTTTAAATTATTATCCCACCCCTTTTTTTTTTTTCCCCGTTTTTCCCCCCCCCCGGTTCTTTTTTTTAAAAAGTAAATTTTTTCTTCTACATTTGTATTATCGGCAGACTAGGCGCTGAACGCCACGTGCTTCCGTAGTGTCATAAACTTGTATGAACGCTCATGAAGGAAGTGCAATGTTCTACTGTTTAGGCTATAAAAATATACTAAATGATGTAGTTCCGAATAAATTATGGAAGCTACCCACTCAGGACGCTTGGATTTTTAAAAAGTGCTCCACAGTCTTGCTCAGTGTGAGGGTGAGTAGAACATGAAGGCACATCATTCTGTGGGTGTACTATCACTTTAAAAGTTTCTACAAATAAAATGGTGATGGACAGAATATGGACCAACAACATATAATGGACATACACACAAAAAATAATAATCCAAGCGTTCTAAGTATATTAGTTAAATATTATATTTTTCTTTGACTTCTGTCTTTTCTTTTCCACAGCTTTCTTACATTTTTACACCCTACCTAAAGCTGAAGTAAAAACCTGTAAGATGTAGACATTTTATTAAACTTTAAAGCATAGAGCATATTTTCCAAAGAGCAATTCACTTGAAAAAAGTTTTCATGTATTTTAATAAAATTGCTGCATAAAATCATTTGAAAAAGCCCCCCCCCCCCCCCCAAAAAAAAAACAACACAAAAAGACTAAAAAAAGACTCCAAGCTCCTGTCATGTGCTTAAAGACCAAAAAAAAAGGGTCTTTTGTATTACTCAAAAATAACATGATGACTTTTAACTTAACAATGTGATAATAAGGCAGAAGGGGTGTCAAACTATTTTATGTCATTTTAAAAACTCCCACAGGCTAGATGCCATCTGTATAACTGATACCTCCTCTTTCCTGTCAGCACTTATGAAATTAGAGGGAAATGAATGTATATGAAACTTCCTCAGTGGGTTAACTCATTAAGCATTAACCTTTACAGCTGTGATGGTGATGTTTTTCTGGAAAATAAAACTCATGGTTTATTACTATTCATGTCAAGGTGTGAGTTCAAGATATATTGCTTTGCTATAAAAGTGAAATATGGTTCTTGGACCGGTCTTAATCCTGTGCCAAAAAACCGGTCTTTAAAGAAGCAGAATGTTTGTGTGACAAGACTCCACAAACTTCTGAAATATCCATCACCCTCACATTCAGAGTTCAGCGGAAGAGCTGTCAGGGCTGAGTATGTGAAACAGATCTCCAAGACAAGATCTTTGAACAAACATCATAAGGCCTCTGTTAAACCAGTTTGATCATCAACCTGTTTTCTTGTTGAGCTCGTCTTCCGCTCTTTGGTCTGTGAACTGTGGCTTTTGTGTGTGTGTGTGTCTCTGCAGCAAGAAGGTCTACAAAGAGGTAAATCAGCCTTTCAAAAGTATGTGCTGTGAAAACATCCTGAGTGCACACTGAGATATCCATACATGCATGTATGCACAGAAACACAAATATGAGAAACATGTCCATTTAGGATGGGTAATAATTCAACAGCTGGAATGCAGGAACATCTAAAACTTTAAATAAACTGGAATCAAACTATTCAAATATACATCTACCTAGCTATAGATTTTGATGTGACAGGCAGTGTAGCATTGACTCAAATGGTACCTTTTGTGCTTTTTAAGTATGTCTAAATATAAATTGGCAAACCACATCAAATACAATTTACAAGAAACTTTTATGGGTGAGCCACAAACTCTTTATCTTAACATATACTGACACTGTCTTTTATCAGCAAATCAGGCCACAGTCACAGTGTGTGAGTGTTTTGTTTCCATTTTCCTCACCTCGGAAACTTATTCTTCGGTTTCCCATGTCAGTGTAAGACAGCTGAAAGTGCTGCTGCCCCACAGAGCTAAATATAGCACAGAGACATCTGTGGTAAGAAGCTTTTGAAATCATGCAGATAAGTGCTTTGCAGAAAAGTGGGCTGAGAAAATGTTAACGTTGCACTTACTGCAGGATGACTTTCAGTTCAAGTTGGTGAGCAAGGCAAAGAATATCATTTAAGCCCCAAAGACATCCAGGTTACATCGTTGAGCAGCGCAGCTAAATTGGGGTCAGAAAACTGAGCTACTCTTTGTGTGAAATATAGCCTACTTCTTTATTTAAGGTATTGAACGATATATAAAGCCTGCATATTGTTGCGATTATGAACCAGCAATGCGCTTCGATGGCTGTCAGAGACCAGTCAAGTCATGGGTCAGTGGGTCACATAGCAACAGGTCACAGGAGAGAAAAAGCAGAATGGTAAAGACAAATTCTTATCGCTTGAGTGGCCTCATGTCGGCAGCGCCATCTCTGACTGTCACCACCTTGAGCGACACACTTCAGGACTGAGGGTCAGCAGAGGTGAAGAGGTGTGATGAATGTAGTTTTTGTAAACTTCCTGTAAGAAACCTTTAAAGCAGTCACTAATAACTAAAGGAAAAGTACTTCAATTCAAATGATATCCAAAGGGCTTCTTTGTTTTCTGCATGGTACTCATGAGTGGTGGTCATTACTGTATTCGACCTACTGTACAAAGGATTGTTCACGGTAATTGCATTTCCAATTGTCAAGCAAATTTGTAGGGAATTTCTGGCATTTGTTGAGTCTCCATTAGAGTTTTTTTTTCCAAAGTAAAAGCAATATTTTTAAAATGTTGACAAAGTACAATTGCAATTTTCAGGTGCTTCCATTGAATGGTGTTTAGTACATGAGCTGTTCTTGTGCAATCTCATCCTGTAATACTCCACTTTGAGAAGGATGGAGATCAATCAATCAATCAATTTCATTTCTATAGCCCTTTACAGTACACGAGGTAACCAAAGTGCTTTCCATAAAAACATCATAGAAAGAAAATAAGAACATGAAGAAAATAATAGACAAATGCAAGTAAATACAAATAAAGTATGAAAATATATCACCATGTTACTGGGTGTTAAAAGCCAGTCTAAATAAATGCGTTTTAAGCCTGGCTTTAAAAAGGCCAAAGTCTGTTATAGAGCGCATGTCGGGAGGCAGTTTGTTCCAGAGTCTGGGCCCAGCGTTCTGCAAGATTCGCTGGGCTTGCAAGATTATGCAAGTTTCTGTAAAACTGCATTTCACTGTTTGCTATCAAAGACGGTGGTTTTATTTTTCTCTTTAAGAAACCAAGAAATGCACAAATTCTTCCAGATTACCTCCTTATTGTTAAAAAAAAAAAAAAAAAGTGTAATGCTCATTTGCTCGAATTGCTCATGTACAGAAGTGTCCCCTAAACAATGGCGGACGGTCCACATGCAGAGTTTGCCTGGATTAGTTTATATAGGAACAAAAACAGCTAATTAGTAATTTGATTAACCATGTGTAAAAGAAGTTATTTGTCCAAAAACAACTAGTTCTCAAAATGTATTTCCATCTGCCCTGATCCACAGTAACTTTTTTATAGGACAAAAACCAATGTGAGCGTGTTCAAGCAAGTGTAATAACTTTTTTCCCTTTTTGCCGATTACATTGTTTTTTAACACCACCCCACCCCCCCCACCCTCCCTCCTCCCAAAAAAAAAAGACTTTCAGAAGCAGGCCAACTACGAATATCAATACTTCAACTGGAAAGTTTTATCTCTGAAGCAAGGCAGGAACTGTATTCCTGTATGTAAAGTTGTCCTCCAAAGAGGGGGTGGTGGGCCAAAAAAAAAAAAACCTGTATTGCAGGAACATAGTTGAAAAGGAAGTAAAGCCCCTGAAAAAATCTTTCCAAAAGATGTTGCCATAATTTGATAGTTGAACTCCGAGACCAGGCTTCAAAATATGTTCACCTCTGTGGATGATTTACGTACAAAGACACCCAGTTAAGTTGTGGTGAACATGAAAAACAATTAGCATTCCCACGACAGCTGGCTACCTTCAGATTTATACTTTTGTACTAACCAGTGACAGAGATAAATAAACTATTGTACTCCCAACATGCTCTGTGATAATTCATTTTGTGTTATGATATTTCTGAACATGACACTGGGGACACAGATTTACTGTGTGAGCATTTTTTCAGAGTTGCATAAAAATCTATTATTCCATGGCTATGTAACAAGACCTTGAATACAACTGTAGTGACTTAAAGCAATAGTGCATATATTTAAGATTTTAAATTGGAATTTAAAAAAAGTTGTGGTCAGGTGAGTTTGAATGCAAAAATGCTCCTTATGCTCATTCAGAAATATAAAATTTCCTTTGCTCTTAATCTATGATATTTTGTTTTCAGTTTCTTATGTCATTTTCAGGATGAGATTTCAGTAACTTTTGCAACATTAATTACATAAGGCAGTTATAATTAAATAACTGGCAGACCATTAATCTGCGATTTCATGACATTTTGATCTGCCACTTGTGTAAAGCACTTTGCGAAATATGTTGTTTTGTACTATTTAAAAAAAAAACGCATAAAAATGAGAATAACGTAGTTTGTTTTCCCTTGAATTCTCTTTCAAACCCTTTTTTGCAAATTGGTTGTGCCTAATCAAAAAAATAATAAGAAAGAAGTCCCCTGCAACCTTCTTCTGTGCCCCTGCAGTAATTCATAAGAGCCAAATGTAGGAAGATCAGCCCTGCATCAGTGTGTGCTTAAACACATCTAGGTGACATTGGTGAAACACCTGAGCGATGACAGAACTTTAGCTTGGAGTAGTGAGGTCTACAATCCTGACCTGTTGTGCAACAGGACACACAGTAAAGGTTCATTTCATGTGTTAAATGAACACATTTAGTCTATAAGAACAATCCATTCATTTCTGTGTTTAATGTTATGTTTTACAATTAAAACAAACTAAAATAAAGAAAATACATTTAACCAGTGGTTTCATTTTCATTACATAACTGCTTATTTATAAACCTTGATTATAAAGTTTAAGAACAAAAATTTTAAAAAGAACTTTTGGAGCGCATTTTAATTGGGCTGTGCCCTTATGGGATGATACAATATAAATATAGATACTGTTGTGCACAAAAGTTTACACACCCTGGCAGAATTTTGGGAGTTTTGGGGGTATTTTTTTCAGATGGTATAAATTGGTAAAAAAAAAAAAATCTTATACAGTCATGGGTGTTTTGGTGAGAACATTTATTATCAAACAAATTTTTTTCTTATTACTTACACCCTCCGAAAAATGCCCACAAAAATCTAAAATTCTGCCTGGGTATGCAAATTTTCAGCACAATGTATATAGGGTACACTACAGTTCAGGAATGATACATTTTCAAACAGATCCACTGATTTTGATGCGATATGATGCAGTCCAATATATAACAAATATTAATTTTACTATGTAAATAGAAAACAAGCATTTTATATATACAGTGGGATATATAAGCTAATGGGAGCCTGGGGAGTCAAAAACTTGTGTTACTTGACAGTATAAGAAAATTTGTATTTAGCTGTTCTTCAACTTCAGATTAGATTTTCTTTGTATTTTATCAACTGATCTAATAAAATTGGTGAAATTCTAAAGTTTAAATTGTTTGCATCATTTGTGAGCAGTGCCAAAAATACTTTTACAGCAAATTAAAATACATAGCTCACAGCAGTCAGATCATCTAAAGAAGGACCAGAAGTGGTCAGGAACACCTCTTTCTATTTCTATCTGCATGTATATGTGCTGGTGGGAGGGGGGCTCAAAGTCTACCAGCCCCTTTGGAAGAACATCATGATGGTGAATGGGGGATGGTGATTGGACGCGACAGAAAAAAGGATAGGTAGGGGGCGAAGCAGCAGGTGGGAAGTGTGACCACTGTGAAAGGTTAGGCTACTGTTAGCTGGGTGGAAGCCGCGGTGGAGACTGGAGATGAAGTGAGGGTGTGACTGACACATGGATAGAGATGACTAGCAGGGGGTGGCAGGAGGTGGCAGGCAGAGAATAATAGCGGCAGGATGCTGGAGTGCTGCATTGACAAAGGTGTGTGTGTGGGTGTGATTGCGTGTGGGGGTGTGTGTGTGTGCAACTTGAAGCTATGTCCTTCATGTTATTTCAGGTGTCCATACAACCCCCAGCAAACCAGCAGGCCCTGGAGGAAGGACTGGCAGCTCATTAGCCTGATCAAAGACTTCACTTCCTCCTCAGGTTTGACACAAGCACACACATGCACACACACACTGTGTTTACTTGGCTAATCCAAGGCTAATCTACCTGATATGCAGGATGTGGAGATCAATTAAGGAAATGAAGGTGTGGTGATGAAGGGAAGGGTAAAGACAAGAAAAAAAGAAAAGTCTACTTATAATATAATGTTTGTTTATACAGAGTAGCAAACGTCAGGTGAACAGTGAAATGTTGTGATATATAATGAAATGTAGTTATTTGCTGTTTATACCTTTATAATGCTGGCAAGAGACTGAAATAGTGTCTCAGACATATTTGATTTTAATAATCATTTTCATATATATTTTGCAGCTGTTTAAAGCTGATCCATTTATTTTTATATAAATGCATTCAATATATTTACAGAATGATTTAAGATTTCAGATATATTTAATTTTAATTTAGTTATTTATAAAATGTAATGTGATTATTGCAATGTCTTAGTTTTGTTTCTTTTATATTCCTTTATTCATTTTTTAATGCTTCATCTACACTTTGAATTGTCTTGTACATGAAATAAACTTGCATTTATATGTATCATAAACAAAGTACATTACAATGGCATCAGATTGAGACAGAAAACATATTTTGATTAAATTGTAGCTTTTTTTCATTATCTTCTTGTTGCAATGTTAATGATCCCCTAATATGCTTTGTTTCTGTTGGATTTTATCAAATTCAGCGTTAAGTTCGATTTACTGTCTAGTGAGTTACTGCTGTCAGTAGAAACCAAGTTGCTTTAATGTAAATAAATGCATTAGGTTGCACTTGTCAGGCAAAGCAGAAACGATCATCTAACGAGACGTCACGATCACTGACTCAGTACCTGCAGCTGGAATAATTCTAAATCACGTTGTGTAAAAATAGACTTTATAGTGATGAAGAGTTATTTATTGTTATTGTCATACTGAATCAGATCCTGATTCATATCCTGTCTTGACTCGAACTGTGTTTGGAAATCAACCACCTCATCATCCATCTCAACAAAAGAACCGGTGAGTCAAAGCATCCCTCTTGAGCCACATCCTTTCAACTCAGGAGGAGATCTTATTATATTAATCAGAGGCCTGTGAAGCACACTAGTCACTTCAAATCTAGACAAAAATGCAGACAAGGGCACACTCCATATACAGATGTACAAAAGGCAAACCATTTCTATGCCATAATCCAGTATAGAAACCATAAACTTGGAAAAATGGAAGGGGAGCCGTAGTTCCAGTGTTTTTTATCCAGTATGTACTCATGACAGTCTCCCTACAGTTTGTAATGTTTATCTGTGTCCTTGGACAAGAATTATCCTTTTGTTACCACTAAACGAATAAAAGAAAAACAGTACCAGAAACTGTATTTTTATGTGGAGATAAGTTAAATCCCCCCCCCCCCCCCCCCCCCCCCAAAAAAAAAAATGAGTGGGGAAAAAATTAGGACAATTCATGTTCACCTGTTTAAACGTCTATTCTCTCACGTATGGTCACAAACAAGATCACAATGGGCAAATGCCGAATTCAGACACCAAGGAGTTCTGATTAGGGATGGGCATATCGATACCCTGGAGTCAATACTTCAATACCAGCCAGAAAAAAATTTCGGAATCAATATTTTTTTGAGTATCGTGATACCACTGTACAGATACAAAACATGCCATTTGTTTCAACTTCTGAGATTTTTAGGTAATAAATTGATGTGTGAAAGCAGCCATGTTCTAGCTTCTGTATCACATGATAGTGGTAGCCTCAGATGCCATCAATCAATCAATCAAATCAAAGATACTTTATTGATCCCCAAGGGGAAATTCATGTTTCAGTACAACCCGTCCAAGACACATAGACAAAAACATAACAAGACAGGATCATGATGCTGCTGCTACTGTTAGTGATGATGTTTTGGTATTTTTCAGTGCTTTAATGCAGGTTATTGCACATTATGTTTTGGAAAATATATATATTACCATCACATTTTATATTTGAACATTTTCCACTAAATAAATTTAAGTCATCTTGGCCTGGACTTCAGTTATTTGATAATTGAAAGAAGTTTTTAATCATATTTTTGTTTAATTTGCTCATCAATATAATTATTGTTTTAAAAGCATTTCTTTCCAGTACTTCTGTTCTTAAGTTTTACTTGCATCTAATACTGCCCTTGCATTCAAGATATTAATGAAAACTGTACAATCATGTGATTTTCTTTTAAGGGACAAAAAGTATCGGTATCAATATTGATGAAAAAGTACCATAACCTCTTAACTCCCACCTTTTTAAGTAATCCTCGCCTATTTTGCATACCCAAATGGAAATGCAAATAACAGAGGAACTGTAAGGCCAAATTACTTGTGTGAGACATCATTTGAAAGCTTACACCTTCTAGTGTCTGAAAATATAAATTAGAAAAGTGTGACTAAAACACAGCCTGGGCGCCGGCGCCCAGGTGGTTTTAAACAGGATAAACTACTGGTATCGACATGAAAATTTTCTATATATAGCCCATCCCTAGTTCTGACTGCCTGGTGTCACATTAAAATGCGACACATTTTCCATCTGCGGGTAGTGTTGGAGACCAAACTGCTGTAGAACTGATCATCCTCTTCTCCATTTAAATAAAGGAGAGCTTTCTTGGGGCACATTCACACCAAAATAGTGTGGGGGACAAGAAAATGTGAAAAAGTTCACACCTTCATTTAGTTTGGCTTTCTTTCACACTGCACTTTAATCAAGCAGACCAAACTGCATGAGCAGCATTACACAGTTACAACAAATGCTTGCTGTGATATTTTCTGAAACAATCACTAAAAATGGAGGAAGAAAACCCAGATGGTATATTTGCTTTCACACTGCCTGGATTAACTAAGGGCACCTTCACAAAGCTTTTTTGATTTGAATCAGCGTCCATTTGCTCGGAATGTCCGCTTCCTTAGGGGAGTTGTGAATGCACAAACGGACTCTGATCTGGAACAAACAACCGGACTCGGTCTGCCTGCAAACGCAGGTCTCAGTCCGATTCAAGTGAACCATAGACAGGAAGTGGACTACAAATTGCATTGGCATTGTGGGTAAAACGTTGGACAACGTGGGTAAACGCTACAACAACAAACACACGTGTGGGACTGCGGTACTTTTAAAGATGGCTCGTGGTCAGACGTGGAGTTATGAGGAAGTAAAAGCTTTAATTGATATTTGATCTGATGAAATCATATCCAGCTCCTTGAACAAAAATAATGTCGCTTTGTGGAGGAAACAGAAGTTGTGAGAACCTTCTTGTGCGTCTTGTCCTCGCCTACGGTGAATCCAAAAGCAGCACCACCTGAGATTCTCATTCTTGGCCCGTTTGGCAATAGTGTAACTTGAACGCGATCTCGGTCCGGAAGACCACCCCCGCCCCCAACTGAACCGAGTCCCCAAACAGACCGAGACTCACGGACTACGCTTTCTGAATGCGCCCAAAGAAACCGCTGGTTTTCAAGCAGACCAGCGGTCACTTCTTTGGTTTGCACCAAAGTGCGACTGCACATTCATGCTATTCCAAATGAACCATATTAAACATGGAAGCGGACTAGTTTTAAGTTTTAAAGCAAACCAAACGATGCCAGTGTAAATGGCAAAGTGTGCTGTGGTCCATTTCTACATGAGGACTTCTTTAATTCTTATCTTGTTCACTGTCAGAATTTGACTCCACTGACTCAGTCATCAATCCATTCTCTATTGCTTGTTGGAGGGGTTGCACAGGCAGTATTTTCCAAGTACTGTATTCTGGCATAAAGATCTGGGCATGAAAAAAGTTCCCCTTTCAGCCGACTGCCAGCCACTTGCCAGCCACTTATCAGCCACTTTTCTGCTAATTCAATCGCACAGAAAAACGGCTGTGTGCCCCGGGTAAATGATTTCAGAGCATAAATGAATGCCCGGACAAGGATGTTTCCACACTCCAAGTTTGGACACCGTACGTGATGGCGTATTTGCGGGACAAATTGTTCAGCCAGTGATAGTGCAGTAGTAGTGCACTATTAGTGCACCACTTCTGGCAGAAAAAGAAGGAACTTTTTCATGCCCAGATCTGTATCAATCAGGACTAAAGTGGACAGCGTATGTGTGTAAAGCTAAGCAGCCTCAGTATTACAATATCCGCCTGTCAGTTTAACACAGCACATTATATTAACGAATATTTTATGTATGTTATACCAGGGAATACAATATAAGGTCTACTACTTTTTAATTTGGGTTGATGGGAGACAAAACTGCAACAAACCACATAAATATTTACAATAGAAGCAAGTTTTCTCTAAGTATGGATCACCGAGAGCATCCGGGAATTTTCGCCAAATTCGTCACATCCGGTTAGGTCCGAGGTGAAAACATTGTTTCGTTGCATAGGAGAGCCATTTGATTACCTGCTTCACTACTCGTCAATATTCGTTTATTCTACTTTGGAAATACGGAGAAGTCCCGCTGTGTATGGCTGGCATAAACATAACTACCACACGGACAAGAGACAATGTTGTTCCAGTTCCCAAAACAACAGAAAAAGTCCCGAACAACATGCTAAGTGGCTAGCAGCTATCAAGCCCATAAATGCTGACAGTTCACACTGGAAACCATGGAAACATCTAACAATAAGTTTGGATCACTTTGTGACTGATAAAAAAAGCATATTGTGGTCTCACTATTTAAACCCTGGAGCTGTTTTTGTACAGATGATAGAAAATACCATTAAATTAATGGATGTACAGAAACACAGTGCTGACCGCTGTTCCCGTTCTCCTCAGAACGGACTGTTAAAGATCACGTTCATCCAGATTACTGCCATCAATGTTCCCACATACGAATAAAAGCAGAAAAAAATGGCAGACAAGCATTTGCAGCATTATAAACATGCATAGTCATTACCAGTAAAAAAAACTATGAGTTTCTAGCTGCCGGTAATTTATAGCTTTATTAATGAGAGTAAACTCCTGAGAAGGACATCAAAGAAATACCACCATTTCTTTAAAAAAAAAAAATCCGGAGGGAAATTAATATTCTATAAAGAATTAATGGTTTGAACACGGGGCTTACCTGATGAAACCAAATACATCATGAGAATGGGAAACTGATCATCAGGCCGTTATGTAGGTTCGTCTAACCAGGCTGTAGCAGCAGAAGATGGGCATCACTTAGTCCAACAGATACTAGTTTTGCTTCGTATCTTCTTCTAGCGTCGGCAGTGAGACTTTCAGTATAACTGGACTCTACTTCGTGTGAGTGTGATTTTTGTGAAAATATTAAAAAAGTAAATGAAGAGTTTATTTGCAGAAGCAGTTAACTGATTTTTCTAAATGGTGGTTAACTGTTTTTCCAAATGTACTCTTCATATAGTTAATATGATTGCAGAAGCTGTGCTTTTAGCTGTTAACATGTAAAATCCACTTGAGCGTGATGAGTGCTCTAAATGAATTTTGAAATTTGAAATGTATTAAATGGATAGACCCTTGAAATGCAGCATCTCATTTTCAAGGGGGTCCATAGACCTCATTGACTTTTGAATGACATTGAATGATTGTGCCTTAGTGACAAGTATAGCCTAGAAAGTACAGCTGGATGCGTGGCGAGACCAGTTCTCTTATGATCATGGGAATCTTGTAAGAATCCATCTGATTCACAAGATGTTAACACTGACAACATCAGTGCAATCTGGAAAAACGATTCATTAGCAACCTCATTGAGTGTTCTTCAATGAGATACCACATGACTTGCCATTTTCCTTCAGATTATTTGTTTCTATCTTGATTCGTTAATTTTTGCCAGAAAGTTTAACCATCTGCTCTGGTCATGCAATGAAAATTTTCCAGGTTTATCCACACAAAGCCTTTCGGGAGGTGACTCAACCATCAAACAGTGCTAAGCAGATAAAGAATAATTTAATTATAATGGGCCTGAAATCACCAGACTGGAAGAATATGGATTTAAATGCCTTTGATAGACATTCAAGTTTTCTATTCTTTGATTCAAATTGAAAGCATCATGAGAAATTTAAATTGATTATTTCTAGATTTTAATGGGACGATTCACAAGACTCTCCGTTCTGTTCAGCTGAAATTCCTGGAAAAAAGTTTAGTTTTCACTTCACGGCTTTCCTCTAAGCTGGAAGAAACCTGCTGGGCAAGAGGAGGAAAGGAGAGCTCCGGTGGAAGTTAACCTTTGATCTTTCTTCAGTGGAGTGACAGGACCCCGACTGCACTCCGACCCCAAGGGACCAACCAATTGCTGAAGCGTGACCTGCCATCATGGGCGGGACAACGAAGGACCTCATTGCTCCTCGCCGCTTCTCGCATTCTGGGCATACCAAGAGTCACTACGGACACATATCATCCAAGCACCTCAGCGATGAACACACACGTATGCCACACACAGATTCAGTGATCAAAAATAAAAGGTGGCTTTACTCAAGTGCAGTACTGCTTATCATTTCATTTCAAATGTAATTCTTATCAGAGACTCTCTAAATAAATCTTTTAAACATCATAAATATTTGAACATGATCCTAAGAACTTGGTTGTCGGTTTTCGTGAATATTCTATCACATATTACATTTTTATCTTTTAAAATGTTTGAAAAATGAAAGAAAAAGCCTGCACACTTACTCCCAGCTGCATTTATTCCAACGTTTCGCATCACATCGGATCTTCCTCAGGTCAAACTTTTTCTGGGCATGCCCCTCCCACATATATAACATCTGCTCCCTAATTGGTCGGCTCATCCAAAGGGACACAGAAGGAGTTAGGCATACACATAAATATAACATCAATGGTCATACCGAACCATTATAACCTTAAGAGAATATATTTCATACCAGCTGTCTATACATGAAAAACATATGAAAAGATAAGGTTAGAAAGTTAAAATCATAGATCTCATATTAAAAGATAAAGCTCGTATTACAGAAATTGCTTAAAGGTACAGTATGTAAAATATCAAATGTCAATGGCAGAAAAGTGTGACATCAATTTAAAACAGTTTCAATTGATGTGTAATCGCTGCACTAGAATAGCTGCTATGTGTTAAATTTCTTAGAATGAGTCATTTTTATCTACTTGCTGGGTGGTGCACACATGGAGGCTGCCATATTTGTTCCATCATTTTTACTACGGTGTCCCTGAGTGGACAAAACACTGTGTATGAAGTGAGAACCCTCTGAACTTTAAAACTGTTGTACCCGCTTTGTTTAATGGGAGTTAGAGACTGTTTGGGATCAGTAATGTCTTAAAAGACACTAAAAACAGTTACTAATAGTACAGTCGTAGCTACACCTGAGACCACTGGATCCACTCACAGATGAAAACATCTTTATGTCTGGGAGAATTTTGGCCACTAACGGCCACTGTACATCTTTTCTTTCAAATATCCATCTTTACCACTAGATGTCAGTAATTCTTACATACTGTACCTTTAATATCATAATCTTGGAGGCCTTCCCTTTGTAGAAGCAGCCTATTAATGTCCCCTCCTAAGATCCAAAAAGTCCTCCAGGTAAACCAAAGTTTCGACTATTGGCTCCCTGGAAAAAAACACTTCAAGTTTTGTAGATTTTTTTCATAAAACCATTTGTTACCACTCTGCTTTCCTATGTTAGAGACTCGGTCTATTTTTGAATGCTTGTATGATATAGTTTGATATTGTATATTTGTTTGATATTATATGTGTTTGATATTATTGTATTGTTATATGCTTTGGCAATATAAGCACTGTCTTATCATGCCAATGAAGCTATTGAAATTGAAAAAAATTACTCAATTGACATGATCAATATCCTTAAAACATTTATTCACTAATGTGGAGCATAAAGGATGCTTAGAAGCACCAACCACTTTTTTAAACCAAAGACCTCCAGGAACTGTTCCCTCCACAGAGTGTATAAGACAACTGGCAGAAATAGTGCTCTCTAAAAATATCTTTATGTTTGGAAAAAGTGTCCTCTATTTAGAAGCAACGTAAAGGTACAGCTATGGGAAGTAAAATGTCTCCAAACTTCAGCTCATTGTATGTAGCCAGGTTTGAAAATGAAGTTGTGCTTAATCAGAGTAATCCGTTCTACTGCTACATTTAACTATGGAGAAGATATGTGGATGATATTTTCATGATTTTTGAAGGTCCAACTCAAAGTCTTTTGGACTTTTTTGACTTCCTTAGTAGGAGTCATCAACACCTCAAGTTCACTCTAAACACAGTGAATCTGAAATCAGTTTCCCTGACATCTGTTTGATTTTTTTTTATATTTTTTTTCTTTTTTTTTTTTTTTTTTTTCTTTTTTTTTTTTTTTTTTTTTTTTTTTTTTTTTTTTATATTTTTTTTTTTTTTTTTTTTTTTTTTTTTTTTTTTTTTTCTCTTTTTTTTTTTTTTTTTTTTTTTTTTTTTTTTTTTTTTTTTTTTTTTTTTTTTTTTTATTTTTTTTTTTTTTTATTTTTTTTTTTTTTTTTTTTTTTTTTTTTTTTTTTTTTTTTTTTTTTTTTTTTTTTTTTTTTTTTTTCTTTTTTTTTTTTTTTTTTCTTTTTCTTTTTTTTTTTATTTTTTTTTTTTTTTTTTTTTTTTTTTTTTTTTTTTTTTTTTTTTTTTTCTTGGCTTTAGTTTTTTTTTTTTGTTACCGGAAAGCTTCATGACAAATGGTCTTTTTAACATGCTGACTCTTTTCACCCCCCTCATTTGAAAGAAAGTCTACCAGTAAGCCAGTTTCATCATGCCAGAAGAATCTGCACTACCCAAACTGACTATGTGAGGCAAGCAGACAAACTGGAGAATCGGTTTAGAATGAGAGGCTACAAGGAGGAAAAAACAGATTTGACTCTATCACACAAGAGGACGCTTAAAACCAAGAAGGACAGACAGACAACAACTGTTACAAGATGCTAAAATATTCTGCACAAGGACAGGATGTTGAAAGCATTTTGAAAAAACACTGGCACATTGTTAGTACGGATCCATTGTTGAAAAACATTTTTAAGATGCTCCACAGGTGGTCTTTAAATGGCCTCCTAACCTAAGACAAATGTTAGTCCGTTCAGATCTGGTCCCACCAAGAAACAGTAGATCCACCACCAGGCAACTACAGATGTGGATCCTGCACACAGTGTAACTTTACAACACCTACTATCATCCACAAACAGGATGGACATTCAAAATCAACGGGACAATTGCATGTTCTACAAAGAATGTAATCTTCTTAAAGCAGAACTCAGTAACTTCAGCTCGGGGCCTCTCCCTAGTGGCGTCCTTTCACTGTCGTGTTCAACCCCCCCCTTACACCCCCACAGCACACAGACGGCTTCTCTACCTGTCTTTCCTCTTTTTTGATCTCTGGATATATTTCTAAGCTTTTTCTAGCTTGTTGATGCTACTTTGCTGCGTTGGTAGCAGCACCACGTCTCCCTCTGCTCAAAGCAAAGACCTGTCTCTTCTGAAACGGGACATTTTACCCGCGATTTGCGGGTAAATATGCCGTGGATTATATTTTTCTCTGGTGTTGGCGAGTAGCAGGTAAGAATACGAACTTTTATTTACTTTTTGCGGACGTGACAAGTGATTGTTGAGCCTGAAGCAGTGATGCTTCACCTGGCGCCCAGGCAGCGCAAGCTACGTGAATCACTCTGGTCCAGCAAAGAGTTGGTTATGAGAGCCAGGAGCCGTGTTTAGGTGGTGTGAAGCTAAAGAAATGTTTTCTTCGAATTAGCGCTGGTAGTCTGGTTCAGATCAGAGCTGGAAGCAGCTCGGTAGATAGGGGACCTGAGTACCGTACAGCGGTTTCTGTTGTCGCAAGTTCTGCTCGGGTCGGCGCAGGCAAAGTTGTATTTAGCTGCTCGCAGGCCAGAGGCCCCGGCGGGAGGGGGGGAAACATTGAATCGCTCCGTAAACACTTTGTTTAGCCCCACGGGGATTCCGAAAAGCATTTATTGAGGTAAAAAAGTTACTGAGTTTCCCCTTTAAAGATAACCTGCTGTTTTACATACACAATCCTTCTTAAATTATCTTCAAATGAATTTTTCATTCTAGTTAGGTAGGACGAAAATTTTATGAGCTCAGTTTAACCTCTTTTTTATCCCCAACTATTGTTTGTCGCGAGAATACGTATGAGAGTTAGACCTGTCTGTAAGCGCGTTCACGAGGCAAACGTCAAAGCCAAAACAAAGTTTTATCAGGACAGAGCAGGTGAAGGAAATGATGTCCCAACAGAGAAAAACGTGATAAAAACGTAACGGTGCGGTTGATGGAGAGAATCCACGGAGTAAAAGGGCTGGACTCTGATGAATATAAGGAGTGGACGTCTGACGTGAAGTTAACCAAACAGTGTTAGCTTCTGCAGCTACATTAGCAGCTTGTCCGTTCATCAACCACCGTTTACTGGTCTCTTACACAAAAGATAATAAGTTACACAAGCAGCAACACTTACTGACTGCACATCCTCACTGATAAATATAATCCACTGCTCCCTGGTAGTGCTGTCCCTCCTGTTAAAGCACTGAAAACTGCTGAACTTCTGACGAGGCAACTCAGCATGGCAATCTCCCCCCGTCCTCCTACTTGTCGCCAGCGTCCTTTCTAACAAAGCTGGTCTACTCCATGGCAGGTAATCAGCTGCCTTCAAGTGGTGCTAAAGACGCTAGCTTAGCAGCTCGCTTGCAGCCTTTCTAGTTCACATCATAACAGCTGATCATAATGACTCCGCAGCAGGTAATCAGCTGCTTTTAGGTGGCGCTAAAGAGGCTAGCTTAGCATCTAGCAGCCTTTCTGGTTCATGTCATCCGGAGAAAGAAATCCAAACCGCGTACTGTGGAGAGCGCGTGCTTGTGGCCGATTCTGGTGAGAAGAGAGAGCCCGCACTCAAAGTTACTTTCACTTTCCGGAGTTTCTGGCACGTTATAACTGAGGTCCTGTTCCAATACACATGTTTTAATGTGAAAAAGTGGGATTTCCGGGTGGTGACTCCTTTAAATGCCCCTGTCGACTGGGTTATGTTGGAAAAACTTCACAGTTATTAAAAACTCAAATAGCAGAACATAGATGCAACATCAGAAATGGAGACCTAAGAAACCCAGGGGCTGCTCATTTTAAGGGAGCCCAGCACCCTGTCTCCTCTCTCAAATATATTGGAATTGAACATGTAAAACTGCCAAGACAAGGAGGGGACATTAACAGGCTGCTACAGAGGGAAAGCTTCCACATCTTTAGGCTTTGGCACCTCGTGGACGTTACCAAGATTATGATATTAAGCACTTTCTGTAATATTTCTCTCTTAATGAGATTTATATTTTTAACTTTCTTACCTAATCATTTTCATGTGTTTTTCATGTATAGACAGATTATATGAAATATATTCTCTTAAGGTTATAATTGATCGGTATAACCATTGAAGCTACATCGATTATGCGTATGCCTAACGCCTTCTGTGTCCCTTTGGATGAGCTGACCAATTAGGGAGCAGATGTTATATATGTGGGAGGGGCATGCCCAGAAAAAGTTTGACCTGAGGAAGATCCGATGTGATCGAAACGTTGTTGGAATAAATGCAGCTGGGAGTAAGTGTGCAGGCTTTTTCTTTCATTTTTCATGCATACGGCAGTAGCCTTGCACCAGGTGATGTGCGTATGTCTACAGAGTTATATCTGTTAAAATGTTGAATTAAAGAAATATAATTTCTGATTCATATTTTGATTAAGTATCCAATGTTTATTTATGAATTTCTTTTTTTTTTTAATGAGGAAAGTTCAAAATGGATGTTTCTGGGTGTCGTGCCTCGGTGTGGTTTCACTAAATGTTCAAACCCCCAAATCCTTAACTTTTTTAAAGAAACTTTAAAAAGTTTTTAATGGCTAATCTACATAGTGACCATAGTTCACTCTTGAGAAACTGGAAACTATCTGAAAAGTTTTCTGCTTGTGAATGATCTTCCTCACTTTGGAATATTTGACCCCAAACTGTTTAGAAATGACCTTATAACCCTTCCCAGACTGACTGGCAGCAGCAATTGCTTCTTTAAGATATTACTGATGTCTTACATCTTTGGCATTGTCTGAATGCTCCAGACCAGCAAAGTGCCAAAATCCTGGTTTTATGGAGGTGATCACATTGCTAATGATCAGTTAAATGAAGTGTGTTTAATTAGCAGGACTTGGCTGCTGCTTACCCTCTTAATTCTTTCGAGGTTAGGGTGGATTTTACTGACTGTTTTTTTTGTTTGTTTGTTTTGTTTTGTTTTGTTTTTTGCTTGATTTTGTTGAATGAATAATGTGTAATATGTCACTTATTATGTTTATGAGATAAGATCAGTGAAGGACCAGAGTTTTACTTTATTATTGTCATTATGTACTAATATGCAAACCAAAGAAACAGATACTTTGAATACTATGAATGGTAGAAGCAGTAGGTGTAGCAGCAATAATTAGGCAGGAAGTGCCATAGTAATATTGCAGTTAATAGTGAATACCCAGATTAAAGGGGTATGTTTGATAGGATGTATGTAGAGGGTCAGGCAGATCACGTGTGAAGCTCGTGTATGTCTGAACTAATTTTCAGGTGTTGCATCCTATAAAACATACCCCTTTTAATCTGAGCGGACTATTTAAAGCTAGGGTTGGCAATGTTGGAAAAACGGTTTGAGGAAGCGACAGTTTAAAGAAACATACCACCCGAAGCCATGTCTTCAGAATGCAGGGACGTGTGCGCCGATGTTTTACGAGCAGGTTAACATTAACAGCCGAGTGGATAGCTCGTTAGCTTGATCGTAAACAGCTGACAAACCATGTTTTTAACAGCTTTAATCCACTCACCTCCAACTCCTTCTGCAGTGTAAAAAGTCCACACTGCAAACGTCAACGCCTCCTAAACTTAATCCTTATCTGTTTTGTTTTGGTTTGTTTTTTTGGCGCGGCAGCAGTTAGCAGCCCGTTAGCTATTTTTGTTTACAGTGAGCGGAACACAGGGGGTCACATGGGGAACGGAGAGAGGGAAGGGACAGAGACAAGACATAAAGGTGTAGAGTGGTTCTTTCTATACGTTGCAAATTACCAATTCCTGCCTTTCGGTGCGAATAGCAGGGGTTGGTCAGAGTTTTTACAGAACTACAGCTCTCACAAAGGTCTGACTTTTTTCCTTCCTTTTTATGAATACATGATGTATTGACTTCTGTCAGGATGGAAGGACCATTTCACCCAGTAGAACAAAAAGTGTTTCTGAGCAGGATTACCAACTCTGGCTTTAAGCTGCAACATTCCCATCCCATCCTCTGCTACACCTACTGCCACTGCTGCATCCAACTGTTGTCTCTGCGCTTACAATCCACTCTTTACTCCATCAAACTTTTCTCTAAGGTTTCTACTATGGGGAGTAATGGAATCAGAGCCTAAACACTAGACCTCAATCATATTGTTTCATGAAAATGTATAAACCTTAACATGTTCCCTGATGGCATTCCTTTACAATGTTACAAACACACCACATTAAAGACATAGACAACTCTATCGGCGGCTAAACTCGTATCCATCTTGTATCGTACGTACCTGTACTGTGAGTCCACTCCAGCCAGTAAAAGCTGTCTTATCAGACAGTCTTATCTTGACTCTTGTTCTGTCTCTTCCTCTCTTTTTTTTCCCTCTCTTCCTCTGGTAATGTTTCCTTGCATTTCTTTACAGAGTCCAACTTCACTTGAATTTTTCTGTCTGTTAAGCGCCCTGAGGCGACATTGTCATGAATTGATGCTATACAAATAAAGTTGAATTGAATTGAAGTGAATTGAATGATGCGCGTTCAAAACACCCGCGCTGTTCATACCTGGTTCGCATCCATTTGCTAGTAAGTAACATGGTGCTGCAACCAATAGTCGGCTGCAACGTCACAGTTGCGTCCCAGATGGGAATCTTACATACTGCTGTTTCTGAGCCCCAGGACGCCTCTGGGCAGTGACGGCTCAAAAATGTGCATAGTGAATGTTTCTGTGCCATTAAAATGAGTCAGAAACGCAGATTTTTAAGATCTAAAGGTTATGTTGTGTGTCTTTAAATATATATATATAAATATATATATATATATATATATATATATATATATATATATATATATATATAATGCAGTCGTCCTCAAAATTGTTCATACCCACCCATTAAAAAAAGGTTAAATTCACAATAGTAATTCAAAGAAGAATAAACTAAAGTAACTAATAATAAGCAAAAGTTTACAAAAAATATAGTTATGTGAGATAGATATTGTTTTTGGATTTTGTTTGGAAATAATGATAATATTTTTTTTTTTTTTAAACAACCAAACAGAACTGTCCCAGAGTTATTAGAGCACCTTGTTTATGAAAAGTGGACCAAAATACTTGTCAACAGGTGTAGCAGTCTCATTGAACATTACAAAAAAAAACACCTGATTGCCTCAAAGTGTTGCTCAACAAAATTTTAGCTTCAAAGCCCCATTATGTTTGTTTTCTTGTTTTATTTTTTGTGTTTGCTTTTGATATCTCCTTCAAACTACAATACAAAAGCAATGTCATGATTTTCATAGAATTTTTATTTGTCATTACTTTTGTCAATTTCATCTTATTTCACTGACAACAGATTCTTGTGTATATTTTTATATATATATATATATATATATATAGATATATATAACATGCTTTTAAAAACATTTGGTGTGTTGTGTCAAGTAGACTGTGAATGCATTATTGGTATCCTCCTGATGCCATTATAGTGAGCTTTTTCCTACAGGAGCTCTTCAAAACACAAAACATCCGTTCCTGTCTTTAATGGCCCAGGATGTTTTTAGTTTTTGTTTAAATGTTTTTGTAACATGTCATCCATAAAGACACGTAAATCCTTTTTCACCTTTGATACATTCTGTTCTCGTTGGGACTGTCAACCTTAACATTTCAACTACATCTTAAAGGCAAAACCCTCTGTTTATGTCACTGTCTGTCTGCCTGCTTAGTTTGGCACATTCATGAGGTCAAATATGAGTGCATGTGTGTGTCTTGTGGCTGCCTGGTAAGGAGCATTGCCCCATTTTGGTTGTTCTTTGCTATTTATGTATTTTTACATGCATGTGACTGCTTGTGTTTCCTTGGCACAAACCTAGAATAGACCTACTCCCTACTCTCAGTGTGTGTGTGTGTGTGTGTGTGTGTGTGTGGGTGTGTGTGTTCGTGCATGGGTTTTTAATTGCCCTCTTTGTGTGGTTCAGCTTTGAGTGGTGCTGTCCCATCCTGTGGCGCTGGATAACTTCAGACCCAACATCCACTAACACACACCTACATATATACGCACAACTCTCGCACAACTCTTGCACATACACACAGTCTCGACACTGACCCAGACAGAACCAGACCGAGCTACACACTAATTACACGCCTGAAATTAGACATAATATCAGCCAACCGGTTGACTATGGAAACAGTGATGGCAGGCCAAGTTGGAGTGTGTTTGATTTCTGCTTTCTGCTTTCTTCATGAATGTTTATTAGTGTCTGTTGTTGTGTATCAGGAATCTCAGAAAGAACACAAAACTAAGCTCTCAATTCTGTTAAATTCAGTCTAGTGCCACAATGTAAGCTCTACTCTTGTGTTCCAGCTCTTCCATATTTACATTATTTACCAGTGTTTCCGGTGCATAGTAGACATGATGCCGTGGTTAAAAGTAGGTTTGTTCTTTGCTATCCATGAGTATCAGTCTAACATTGTTTTTAAAGAAAATTGTTTTCAAATCCCATAACTGAAAAGTTAAGTATCTGCACAAACCCAAAACCAAAACATTTCACACATTTGATCTGAATTAAATGCTGTTTTAAAGTAATTGGAGATTTTGTATATCTGTAAAACTGAAGTTAAACTGTTGTAACAAAAAAAAAAAAAAAAGTAACAAAATGTAGGCAAGTTCCCAAATGTAGTGAAAATACATGAGATTAGCTTATGTTGCTCCCTTTTTTAGTTTGTCAACTTTTAGATGCTTTTTTAAAAAATTGATAAACATGTTAAATATTTTGGCTGATGTTATTGTCTGGTGTTTTGAGTTTCTATATGTTCATAAATGGCAACGTCTTTCATTTTGGACACAAATTAAATAAATGTATTTACTGAGAGATGCTACATAACCTGGTTTAGAGATAACAAAGTATGTTTACCTATAGAAGCGTGACTTAAACCTCACACCCTCTGGGTTTAACTTAATGAGAATGAAAACTATGTTCATGAATTAACCGGCAACTCTGTTAACTGATGGATGCATTTGCAGCCCCAATTAAATCAAACTGAAAACAAAACTAAACTAAACAAAAAAAAACCTTAAGCATTAATCTTTTGTTTCAACGTGTAAATCTGATAAATGTCACAAGATACAGTAATGCTTCGGTTTTATTTTTCCCTTCGCCATGACTCAGACACTTATCTGGGTTGTTCTTACAATGTATGTGCACACAAAGTAAACTTCTTATTTAGCATCTATATAATTGTTATAAAGCAGCTGTATCCATTTTTTAAATTGTCATGTTAAAATTTTTGCTTTTAACTGCTGCTAGCAGCAGTCAGAGTATTTATCTGACAGATTATAATACAGAAAAAAGAGTGACAAAAGATTTTATATCTGGTTTTAGTGCACTGATTTTAAAACTCAACATTTCTACATCAGTTTAAACATAAGATTTTAGGAAGTTTTTATGTTGAGTATTTCTTTTTTTTTTTTCTTCTTTTTTGTCATTTTTAAGTGGCTACTGCTTCTTTCTCATGCTTCTTTATTACAGTAATGCACAATGTCATGCCACAAAGCAAATACAAAACAAGCTCAGGCCCCTAAATCCTAAGCATATGATTTCCTCATACATGACAAATTCTGCAAATGTATCAGTGTTTTAATAAGGTGGCTTTATCGAGTCTTTTTAAGAAATTCCTCCATTGCTTCTGTTTAGACCAGCAGCCAACAGTTTAACATGGAGGGAGTCTACTTGCCAACATGGACACTTGCTTTGACTTGTCTAGTTAAAAATAAATGACCCAAGAATTTTTATCTTCAAGCATTGTTTCTACATGAACACATGAATTAGCTTTTAGAAATCTTTTAGTTAAACTTTGACCAGATTTAGAAATAATCCTCTCAGCTGCCTCTCTCAGACCAAAACTTCTTAACGGAGGGTTGGACACCCCTGCAGCTCTTATAAAAAGTCCAAGAGTAAAAATAATGCTCTGCTGGATGCTGTCTCAAGTACGCTAACAAACCCAGACCAGGTGAGATGATTTTACAGCACAACCTGTCATTATTGATGGAGACAAGACATTTCTCAAAAAGTGAATGTGACTACCCTATATACAGTTACAAAGCCCATTTCCTCCTGCACCACCATGTCCAATCACTGGTCATGAGTTTGATTCTTGAAATGCAAAAAGTTCATCCATAGCTTGACTGATATGGAATTAGGAGCTAACGAGGCTAACAACAAAAGCAAAATGTCCCAGTGTGAGAGGATAATGGAACTAATTTCACTTTGATGATGACATTTATTCCCATGGAAGTGAAAAGTAAAATCAAACGTTTCAAACCAAAAATATTTGAAAGGACAACAAACAAACAACAAACAATGGCAAACAAAAAAACCCACAACAAAACAAAGAAACTGAGCTTCTATCAAATTATATTTTCATGACAGTTATTCATTATTATTATTATTATCATCATCATCATCATCATCATCATCATCATCATCATCATCATCATCATCATCATCATTATTATTATTATTATTATTATTATTATTATTATTATTATTATTATTATTAATATAATAATAATAATAATAATAATAATAATAATAATAATAATGATGATAATAATAATAATAATTTTAATAATTATTATAATAATTTATCTATGTATTTATTTATTTAACTGCTCCCCGGGTGCTGTAATTGCCTGCCCACTGCTCTTAGGTTCAACCTGAGGTGGGTTAAATGCAGAGAAGAAATTTCCTAACTGGAAATCTAATTGGGATAAATAAAGGCCATTTATTATTATTATTATTATTATTATTATTATTATTATTATTATTATTATTATTATTATTATTATTATTATTATTATCATTATTATTATTATTATCATTATTATCCACAGGTACTGCTAAAGTGTAAACCAGGGGTGTCCAAGTCCAGTCCTCGAGGGCTACTATCCTGCACATTTTGGTTGCATCCCTTCTCCAACACACCTGAATTGAATGAATGGCTCGTTAGCAGGCCTCTGCAGAGCTGAATGCACATGAAGGAATTAGCCATTTGGTTCAGGTGTGTTAGGGAGAGTATGTTCTAAAAATTGCAGGATAGTCGCTCTCGTGGACCAGACTTAGGCACCTCTGAAATAATTAGGTTTTTACATACAGCTACAGTTGCTAAAATCAGCCCACCCCTAAAATCTGTCTGGTAGCACTGCAAGAACAGATAATCAGATCATTTACCTGGATGAATCTCAGATTCTCCAGTGCAAGTTACTATAATTTAGGATGAAATGTGATTTTATATGTTGTTCTATCAAGAGTAATTCAATTCAATTCAATTTAACTTTATTTGTATAGCGTCCATTCATGACAGTGTCACCTCAGGGCGCTTAAACAGACAGAAAAGTTCAGGTCAACTGAACAACTCTGATCCTCGAGGGCTGGCATCATGCAGGAATTTGGAGTTTCCCTGCTGCAACACACCTGACTCCAATCACTGGGTAATTGGCAGACTTGTGCAGAGCTTGTTTAATACACAAATACAAGAATACTGAACAAACACAGAAACCCTGGCTCAAAGCAAGAATTTGTAGATAGATAGATAGATAGATAGATAGATAGATAGATAGATAGATAGATAGATAGATAGATAGATAGATAGATAGATAGATAGATAGATAGATAGATAGATAGATAGATAGATAGATAGATAGATAGATAGATAGATAGATAGATAGATAGAAAAAGTTTCCCCACATAGGATCCAACTTAAAATATCATCATCATAACCAAAATTCATCTGCATTATATCTGTTTACACACTCATATTAGATCAGAGTACAGAGGAATTCAGAGGTTCTCTGGTCTACTTTAGGGGACTTTAGTATTTGTGCCGCAGTGATTAAAGACAAACAATGTCGGGTCATTCTAAAGCCTACTGAAACTAGTGTCCCCACCGCTGTGTGCTTGGTGAGGCCATCACGCTGGGTTCGCATGAATGTCATCCAAGCAACAGATATCAGGAAGAGATTTTTTAGAAGCTCTCAATTTACATGTGCCACATCTCCATTTGCCATCTCAGTCTGTGCCATGGCCTGGACTTTCTGAGAGCAAAATGAACTGACAGCTGCCTCACAAACTCATAAAATCGATCTCATCTCTTTTTGTCTTCAAGTTGTTGTCAGTTTTCATATATGTGAGCTATTATAATCTATAAATGTGTGTTATATACAGAAAAGGTTAACTGCGCTCAATTTTGCAGTGCAGCTCCCACTGAAAATTTACACCCAAGTCTTGTGTTCCTATCAATTCTAGTCAGACTTAAATGAATACCTGTGACTGTTGCTGAGCTATTTGATTGACTGAAGCACCTAATCGACATATTCAAAAACAAAATGTTGCATATCACAGAATTGTTTCACCAGGCTAAAACAAAAAGAAATTGTTACTCTGGTCATACAGGAAGTTTATTTGTTCAAACATTTGCTGGAAGTCGAATCAAAGTTTATGTAGTGTGATCTGTCATGCCATTTTGTGAGCAATTTATTTATGGTATTATTCTTATGTAATAATAGATAATGAAGCAGTGCTGTTTTTTAATAATAACACTTTAACAACAAAATCTGAATTTCCACATTACCCACAAGTGTTTTTTAACATTATAAAATTCTTGGGATACTGTTTTTTTTTTTTTTTCTTTAAAAGAAAACTGTTGGAAAAAGGTTTTTGCAGCAAATCCAGCCCATTTAATCAGCTTCAACGTTGTTTTTCCTTTACAGGAGTTTTTTGGGGGTCTCTAATGGCTCTAAATGAATTAAGTCTAATGTATCCTATTATGGTGCAATAAGGGCAGGCCAAAGTCATCAGACTCTTTATTTTGATGGATGTGGACACACAGACTCACACAACCACACACATATGCCCCCACCCCTCCCTTCCTAAGACTCTTACCACACACCTCTGCTGACTCCAAAGCACACAAACAGCTCCTGACCAGGCGGTTAGACAGGAAGGAAGTCAATATTTGAAGAGTTGAGCTACCTGGCTTCATGGTCACGATCTGCCTCTAACTGTAGGAAGACGATAGAGGTTTCTACAATGCAGCTCTCAGCTTGCTGAGTTTGAGTGTTCTTGTAGGTTAACACGTCATTACATTTGCTAAATCAGTTATCCTTGGCCACATGCCTAGCCCACTGTTAAAATGAAAAATCCACCCTTAAAAGCAACCTTTCAAAAAAAAACACAGCGGTGATGGACACAGCTGCTGCTTCCCGATGTTTTTTATTCTAACAGACCTATCAGATGAAGTTAAAGCGAAGCTGTTATTTTTACTTTCAATACTTTGTTTTTATTCTGCAACTCCACCAGTATATTTTTGTGATTTAAGTACAAAAAGAAAAATCCGTATGTACCTTATACTGGTCTTTTATGTAGCTCCTTAATTTATCTTGTGTCTTATACTGAGCTAATTGCCTGTTTGTTGTGTGACATAACAGCGGAGTTTCTCTTTAAATCATTAACCATTTATTTTTCTTTTATTTACAAAAAGTCACGGTTCAGCTTTGCTCTAACTGTAGCAGATAAAACTGTCATTTTCAGATAAAAACAAGCTTGTAATGAAATATAAAAAGAAAATAAGAGTATAAAAGTAATAATGCCAAAGATTTTAAGCTGACGCACTCATGACAGGTGATTTCTCTGGGAGAGGAAATTACCTTCACCGTACCTAAGCATCAACATCCTTTTGTAAATTTGACTAACAAACACTGTTCTCCACAACTGGGCGCAGCTCCATCATGTGCAACTGAGTTGTTTCGATGTGTCGCTCCACTGAAAGTACCAAAGGTCCAGAGCCCACAGCTAGAAGGGGGGGGGGGGGGGGGGGGGGTTGTTTAGCTCCCCTTAACAACACAAATATTTACAACAAGCAGAAGAATCCTGCCAATTCTCCGAATTACACAGGAAGACAGAGTTTTCTGAGGTATACTGTTTCATAGGAGAGCTGTGGGCTTTCAGACATAATGACCCAGAGCAACATGCACTAAAGATGTTCACAGTCTTCAGTAGTAAAATCCCACGATTGTTAATTGGGGAGAAAAGCTTATTGTGAAGTGTCACAGACGGAGGAGAGCAAAGTAAATGAAGGCTTACCTGAAACAGGAAGTGTTTGATGTAAGCTGAGAGTGCCTGTTAGAATTATCACTGCAATTTACATTTCAGCACTGCAACCTACTGTAACAGTACTCCTCTCACATGCATAGACACATGAACACACACACACACATACAAACACAGGGATTGGACCATTTCCCACTTTTCTTAACCTAAAAAATTAACCTCAACTGAATTTCTAATTATTAAAATGAAGCAAGTTTGATCATCACCATTAAAAATGATAAAGAACATGTCAAGTTTTTCGATCTACTGTATGTAAGAAAGTCATTTTAATAACAGATACATCTAGCTGCTCTAGAAACAGATGGGGCTGTCCATTATAATCCCAGCAGTAGCAAGCAGATGTGGCATGAGGAGAGGCAAGGAGGGAGGACTCTGGAGAGGGAGCTGGGCCTTCCCTTCTGTGCATGTATGCCTGGATGATCACACCGTCGAGAAATCTACAATTCAACAAGCGCTTCATGTGGGCTGCGCGCCTGCAAGCCACGCAGCTGCAGACAGAAATCTGCAAGTATCTACAGTATGTCTCTGTGTCTCTCTGCACATCTGTGTGAGAGAGAGAAAGAGGAAGACAAAAATCAGAAGAAAAAGGCCACTGTTTCCTCGTATAATCACCAAAGCTTCCATTGTTTCAGAAGTCCTAAATACCTTCTTTCAGTAACTTACTGAAAATTTTCCTGCAAACAGAGATTAGATAAAGAGGATTACCAGCACTTCAGCACTACATTGTGTTTGTTTCATGAGTTAATTTCTTATTTTATTCTGTTATTTTTAGCATGAACTATGTTGAAGTCTATTTTCATCACAGAGCTCAAGAATGACAAATAATTTGTTTCAAAGGTCTTTAATAGTTCCGAACTGCAAATCACAACAGGGGCTGAAAAAAGCATCAAAACCTTAACAAAAAGCCTGCATTGATTAGGAAACTCAAAAAACAAGCAGATATGCAAGACAAGAGAAATACAGAAAGATTCAGAAACCTTTGCCCACATTATTTGTCTTTCTGTGAGTTTTTAATGAATGTTAAGTGGTTTGAATTGGGAAATTTGTCATTTCTGAATCTTTTTGTTTTTTTAAAGATCATAAAAACCCATAGATTATTAAAACAACAAAAATTACATATTATTGTGTTTGGATTTTGTGGTAATATTCAGGGCTGCAATATTATAGCAGCTTTTTTAAATTATTATTAAAGCACCCTGATCTTAATGGTAATTGATATCAGCACAGTAATTTGCTATAGAAATCACAAGCTTTTTATGTTGCAGAAATATATTAAACATATGTCACAAAAATTGAGCCAAGCTGTGTCTTACCCTCAGTTATAACACTTCCTTTCTATGTCATTGGACTTAAACCACAAGATAATTAAACTATTTAAGGTAAATTTCCCTTAAACCCATTTTTATGCAATGTTAAGAAACTAAAATTGACTGTTTATGTCTCATGTCGTCAGTTTATGATTCCAAGGTATGTTTTTTTGTTGTTGTTGTTTTGTTTTTTATTTTATTTTATTTTATTTCCATTTCCAGCCTTGTTTGCCGACATGAAATGACTGTATCTTGTCAGAGCATCCAAACTCAAAATTTCAAAAATGTTCACGCAACTTGGTGTCCTTTTCTGTCTGGCTTACTTCTAAAACAATAATACCAATTTGAGAATGCGCCGGTTGCCATGGTGATGAGTGAAAAAGGATAATGGGGCAAGTGTTAACCTTTGACTGGTCAAAAGCCCCAAGCAGGGGCTGCGGTTGGGTGTGGGGGCTGAGGGCTGTAGTTACACACATACACACACACACACACACACACACGTTAGGATGTCAGAGAGAAAGGAAATTCACACTCATTTCCTCTGTGTGGTTTCGGTACAAATCAACAACATCCTGTCCTTTTGTGAATCCTGCCTGCCCTCATGCTGGTTTGCGTTTCAGAGTGGGCGTTATAACCCCCCACCCGTTCTCCTCTCTTCCCCTCCTCCTACTGCCCCCCCCCCCCCCCCCTTCTTTTTTTTTTTTTTTTTTACACTACCATGGAAGCTGTAGTCATACCGTACATTGTTGCAGGGGAAGGAAGGGCACGTCCTTGCTCGCAATAAATGGCTTTAGATACAACAGCAACACAAGGGGAGCGGCTGTTATTTAGGCTAATCCAGCTCAGCTATGTGACCTCTGGCATTTTGACACCCTTGTCGAGAACACAGAGATTACAACGAATCATAACCTTTAACCTTCAAACGTCCACTGTTGTTTCATTCATAAACAGGCTTTAATTCTCACATTCGTGGGTTTTCTTGGATGTGGACTTTTTTCACTGCTTCGCCTTCCATTAGAAAAATCACCATCAATATAAAATGAGCCATAAAGAAACAAAAAAACAACAACCTGACGGCATCTAAAGCCCACTCACATCTCCATCTGTCTGTTACACAATAGGCTACAGCCACGTCTCCCCTGACACGAGGCAGCGGATTTATATTAATAATATAGATGGTTAAAATAAAGCCGGAGCCATGAGCCGACTTTTTATGTAAATCAGGCCTGACATTGCCCTTGTGACCAAAAAAAGCCCCCACCTCCTCGTTTCCTCGCCCCCTCATACACACAACTCATTCGCCATTTCTTCCCATTCATAAAAATCTGGGCATCGCGCCTGCGCAATGCTATTCGGAGTCCTCCCCATTCATAAAAATGTAACCTCCGCATTTCAGCCCTCCCGAGTCGCACTTCCCTCCCATTCACAAAAAAAAGAAAAAAAAAAGAAGGGGGGGGGGGGGGGTGAGGCATCTGCGCAGTGCCGTCCCCTTCCTTTCCTCTACCCTCCCATTCATAAAAACTCACTTCCCTCCCCCTCGGTGGTTGCAACATCATATCCACAGTTCTGCGTCCTCAACCGCAGTCGCCTTTTATGCACCAGCGAGTGGAGAATAGTGCAGGAGACCAACTCGCATTTCGCTCTTACCTTCTTCATATTCCTCCCATAACGTTTGGACTTGTCTTTACCCAACATCTGTGGAGCTACTTACCCTCTCTGACTGGACTAATAGCCCGCGCGCAAACGTCGTGCGAAACGAAGAGATGAGAATTGTGTCCTGAAACCACAGTAAGTGATCCCTGCTGGTGTTTTCTCCACGTTAATCGTTAGGAACTCGCGAGCGCGCGGCTGCACGTACCAGCACCATACTGTTCAGTCCCAGTTTGCTGCCGTAGCTTACACTTGACAATTCACCCTCAATCCACCGGATCGCAGGCACGAAAGCGCTCTTGCATACCGTATTTTGCAACAAGCTGTTTCCCTTGAGCCATGTTCGCTTACTAAGGTAAATATTTAACCATGGATTTGGGATCTAAAGCGAAGATACGGCTCAGATGGGAGAAAACGATGTTGTGTGTGTCGACACTGGCAGCAGACGTGCACTTTCAAGTCAATGACCGTCGTTATTCGACTCGTCTTTTATAGACTGTTATATGATAAAAAGCAACAGATCAGACCAACATCTGACTTCATATAAATATCCGTGACGGCTTCTTGTCTGGTGTCGGGCGGTTCAGCTGCGTGCGTCCTTCTCGCTCTGCAGCGATCGCCTGGTTGGCACACACACAACGTCGGTTGTGTCAGGTGTTTTTGCTATTACCTTTTTAAGTTTGTGCGTTGGCTTTGTTTTGTACGAATTAATTTCATCATAACATTTTTGTCGACTTTAATTAGTTTCTTTTTAACTGAAATAAACATCAGCGTCCACATGAACGCACTAAACTGACCACAAAAGAAGAGCTACCCCACAGCTGTCTGTCTGTCTGGTGGCACACGGTGTTCTGTTTTCTTCATCAAGCTCATATTTTTGTCATTTTAAAGATAACACGGGGAAGGTGTTGAATACATGGTTACGGTGCCTATATAAACAGGCTATTTGAGTATGCCGAGCGGCCGCCTCCGGTTTTTATGACTCAGTCCATTCACATATTCAAGGGAGGGGGACACACACACATACACATGCACTCATACGTGCACGCGTTCACGCACTCACACACGCATAGTTCCGGCTTGGAGCTCATAATGGTCTAGATTTGACGATCACAAGCGCTTGTGTCGGTGCCAGCAATGTCGCAACAGGTTTCTCAACCAGGCTTCTGCAAATCCGAGGAAAAGAATAACACGAGCAGAGCAACGTGAACTTAATGAAACATTTTAGACTAAAAAAAGATGATCAATTAGCAGGTTTATGTGCTTGATATGTCATATGGCGAGCATTTTAGAGTCTAGATAATTCAGGTTGCCAAGTGCAAAATAAGCGAAATTATAATTACCTTTTTATGGCCTGAATAATGCTGCCTCTTTTCCATAATCGGAGCGGAGAAGTGGGTTGCTGGATAAATCTGTTGCACTTTGCGTTATATGTCCTTTTTTTGTTAGTCAATGTGAAAAATAGGCCTCCTGACCGTGGAGCACTCACTAAAGAATTGGATGAAACCGATTTCACTGAGTCTTAACATAACTGGGGCGCACCGATTCATGCTTGCAGCTCCAAGTGCAGCCAGCAGCTCTCATTCACAAAAGCCTGCACTTCATAAAATCGGCCCCATTCACAACATCCGAGACGGCCTTGTTTCTCCAATTCAGATTTGTGTTTCTACAGAACATGGAATAAAATAAGACTGGAGAAAGGTTAAAAATGTCTTACTGTTTTGTGATTCTGTACAAATACCCAATTTCCTTTTCCTTTTCCTTTTACATTTTCTGGCAACCTTCTCATTTCTTTCATGCTCTGTTTTCTGCCTTGTTTTGCATCTTCAAGTCTTTTGCATGCAAACCCTGCTCTGTGGTGCTCCCTGCTCTTTGGAGGGGTGGGGGGTGTGGGGGGGGGGGGGGGGGGTGGTGAGTGCCCAACTTCTATTGTTCTAATGTCAAAGTTAGAATGGAGGAGGTTTAGACCGAATACCCTGTTGGTGCTCGGTCTAAAAATCACCAAAGCTCTGCACCTACATGCAATCTGAAGAAAGATTTCTGTTGAGGGGTTAAATGTGTTGCATCTAAAGATTTAGTAATTGCCTCGTGTGAAGTAAACTGTGCATAGCAAATATTGATGCATCTTAAGTTTTGGGTTCAAAGCTGTTGAACACTAGTTATGGGGTTTTACACCTAAACAAAAAAAAAGGCTTAATTTAGTCATAATACAAATGTCAGAGTAACATTTGGACGGTATAAAATGCCAGGAAGTGAAATTATAAACCTTGTATGGTTTAATTATGGGGAAGAATGTTAGTCTGTAATAGCTGACCTGCCTTTCAACTTTGGAGAGTTTTATAATCTGTCAATTTTGGTGTGAAATTTTGCCGTTTTTATAACAGACTTTATCTGTGATTCAAGAAAAAACAGATTTCAGAGGCTGACAGAGGGACGGTGTAACGGGCAGTGCAGCCGACCATAACTGTCTCTTTTGTATCTGTCTTTGCAGTATTGATAGATGCTGCTTTAGAGTGAAGACGTGCGAGGCATCGGCCGACACATGGAGTCCAGGGTTCCCCACCACATCCCCGGAGTGTCATCCTCCCTCATATCTTCGCCCTTGCTGGACAGTCGAGTGCCCTACGGCCGTCTTCAGCACCCCCTCACCATTTACCCCATTGACCAGATAAAGTCATCGCACGTGGAGAACGACTACATCGACAGCCCTGCTGTTGTTTCTCAGCAGCCCCCGAGCCAGAAGTCTGCAAACCGAAGAATCACCTGGCTTGGTCAGAATCAGGAGGCCTTCCTTGGTGCAAACCACAACCATCATCATAATCACCAACATCAGCCCCTCCAGCAGGGCAGGTGTGAGCCCCATCCTCACCAGGACACCACCACCCACCCTTGGATTTCCTTCAGTGGAAGGCCCAGCTCTATCAGCAGCAGCAGCAGCACCTCATCTGATCAGAGGTTGTTGGACCATGCTGCACCTACGCCAACAGTGGACCATCACCCAGTTTTGCACCCTCACCATGGTCCTGTCAACACAATCAGTACCCGAACTTCCTCTGAATCTAAAGTTCTCACCTCCTCTTCCTCTGCTTCCTCCTGCACCTCTTCCTCTAAATCTCTGGACCTCAAGTCTTCAAAGATTCCAGCAGGAAGCATGTGCTCCACTGGGGGCCAGCAAGGGTCTGTGCTGATACCTTCCTCCCCAACTGAGAAGAAACACCTCCTTCTCTGCGAGCACTGTGGGAAGTGTCGATGCACTGAGTGTACGCTCCCCCGAACCTTACCCTCCTGCTGGGTCTGCAACCAGGAGTGCCTGTGCTCTGCTCAGAGCCTGGTGGACATGGCCACCTGCATGTGCCTGGTCAAAGGGATCTTCTACCACTGCACCGAGGATGAGGACGACGAGGGTTCCTGCGCCGACAAGCCCTGCTCGTGCTCCCAGGCCAACTGCTGCGCACGCTGGTCCTTCATGGCCGCCCTCTCTGTTGTCCTTCCCTGCCTGGTTTGCTACCTCCCAGCTATGGGCCTGGCCAAACTGGGACAAAAGTGTTATGACAATGTTAGCAGACCTGGCTGCCGCTGCAAGAACTCGCAGGGTGGCGTGAACGTCCCGGTGTGTAAAAACGGAGGCATGGAAGCAAAAGTCGGGACAGAAAAAAAGCAGCAGGGTTCATGATAGTGGAGCAAGCTGTCTGGTGGTGGTCTTGCTAAAATAAGAATGGACAAGACCACGCAGTACTTGTTCAGTTTGTATGGAAAGGACAATCCAACACCAACTCATTAAACTACCCCATTAATCAGCTGGAAGAGGACTTATGTAAAACAAAGGTACTTAAATGGCTTCTTGACCTATGTTTGATAGTGTGGATGAGCAGAATGGGCCATTTAACAGAGCGTTAGCTAGTAGGAACAGCTAACAGGCCCTCTGAGATGTTTTTAATTTTATTTTTTGTAAGAGTGACTCAAAAAGATGAGACTAGATTGTGGAACTGGTGTTTTGTGTTATGCGAAAATGGCTGAAGGCACAAAGTCGTTGTACCTCTCTGCTGCTCAATATTTGTCAGCTAATTTTGTAATGCTAACTAACCAGAAGCTGGTCGCTGACCCTCAGATTAATAGGAAATTATTGATGGAATTAAATAGAAATTCGCCCCCCAACCACCTCCAAAAGCACAGCCCAGTGTTAAAAGATGAAAACAAGTAATTATCCGCAGAATAACGTGGCTTTATGATCTCCATCATCATTTCTCCTCTTACACCTTAAAGATGCTAGCTTGCTAACATGCTATTCCTAGGTTTTTATCTCCACAGAGGAGCTGTAAAAACAAACCTTTTTAGACTTTAAAATGATAGTAATTTCCCATAATTCTCACTCTGTATTGTGCGTAAGCAGTTGTGCTGCAAGTAAGAGATAATCACTTCACAGCGTGTTTTCTATTTTCGGGTGGTGAAGCATAGACATTCTGAAATATTCTGAATGCGGATCACCAATCACCTCAGATGTAATGCATGTCACGATCTGCATGCTCTAGTCTAATGGTTACCCACCGTGCTAGAAGTGGATTCGTCGTAGAGAAATGTGTTTTAAAGAAAAAAGTCAAAAAAGAGGGGAAAAAAAGAGAAAAAGTACACCCAACCTTCTCAGGGACTGTTACAGTAATCTTCTTTAGAACTTGGCCTACTGCATGTTGATTTCTAAACTGCCTAAGAGCCTGGTCTACTTCCTCTTTGCACAAAAAAGGCAAAGAAACATTTAGGGGCAAAAAGGCAATCGTGAATAATTTAAAGCAAGTAAGCTAAGTGAGAAACAAATGGGCCAGAAAATAATGTTTCCGGAGGAGAGAGGATGCAGGTGATAGAGAGGGGAGGGAGGGGGAGGGAAGGCTTAGCAAAGTTGTTGTACTCCAGTCAGCCTTTGTCAAACTCAAACCTGCCACTTGCACAACCTTTTTAGGACCCCTTAAAGGATGTACTAAAGCACAGTATTGATCACCTCAGCTATCTCACATTACGTTTGTCTACACATGTAGTCCAAACACCCCCGTTCCCCTCTAAACACGCATCAGTGTCTTTATTAAATTCAAATCAGTATGCTGCATAAGTCAGATAGTCTAAAGTCTATTTTTGTGGCTTGCATGACGTTCTTAGGACATTGCCAAAGGAAGCCATTATACGGTAGCATGTTTTCACAGTCTGAGTGATCACAGTTGTTATGCACCCTTGCCAAATGGAGTTGACGGCAGTTGGTCGTTAAAGGCGGGCTGCCCTTTAATACAGATGGCCGATTCTGTTTGGCATAAAGGCATACTGTCTTTGTTGCTCCATAACACACGCCTCTCTGGCAAGTCGGGCCCTTATCTTCCGTAGGGGTGCCTAACTTTGCTCATACTTGCATTTGTCTTGTTGCACAAAGCTGATATCATGCAGGAAAGAAAAAAAAAAAGAAAGAAAGTCAAACAAACATGGTCCTTGGTGTTGAATGTATGAGGCAATATTTTCAAAACCTAGCAATTCAGTCTGAGAGAAAGGTGCCAAAACTGAGAACGAATGTGTGACTGGGCAAAGGCCTAGTTAGGTGTAGGTCGGCAGCAAAAATCACAAATGTTTTGACAATATATTTAGTAATAGAGCTATGCAGGTAAAATGTTATTTGCTGTAAATAGTTTCACAACATTTGTGTTCTTTAGAAGAGACTTTTAAATGTCCTCGAAAGATTGCATGGTACATTATAACTACAATTCAGTACAAAGTATATAGAGAATATATTAGATATATATTTTGAGGGTAAGAATAAGATGTATTTTGAGGTTGCAAGGAATAGAAAAGGAGGCTGGTGAGAAGAGGATCTGGAAACAACAACAACAAAAAGGACAGTCTTTATCATTCGCACTTGATTTTTGAAAAGTGTGCCTGGCAATAAAAGTACAACTAACAGAAAAGACAAAAAGAAGCAAAATGATTTTAAAAAACAAAACAAAATTTAAAAAAAAAAAAAAAACTCCTGCTGTTTCTGCTAACCATGGCTCATTAGCAGTCGAGAGGCTAAGCTAATTCCCTCTCCGAGTCCTAAAGACTGTGGACTCATTGAATCCACACAGGGAACACAGTCTACCCCTATCAGCCCATTTCCTGCTGTTACTGCTCAGTGTCACAGCTCCTTTTCTCCTTTTCTTTTTTGTCCTTCCTCTCTTCCCTCCTTCCTCGCTGAGAAATAGTCCAGCAAACACCCCTGGCCTGCCTTGATTGACAAACACAGCTGCTGTGCATAAACTTGTCATACCACAGAGACAGACGTGTCTGACTCTTTCTCCTCCTCTCCTGCCGTTTTCACTCCCCTCCCCACCTCTTTCCTCTTTGCTTTTTCCCCCCCAGAGTTGTGTTTGGTGCCATCTTTATCACCAGTGGACCTCTTTGTTTTCAACAATCGCGGCCTTTCTTTTCAGTTACTGCAAAAGTAATCTTCACGTTAGCTTTATACTATCACTCTTGCTCGCTAGCCTGTTTTAGGTCTGGAATAATCACCAACAAGGACAAGTCAAATGTTATAACTTTAATCTTTTTTTTTTTCTTTTGCTACAGTGCTGTGACTCTTGCACACCCATACCCCACAGATTATTACATTTAATTTTCATCCCAAACAAGAGGAAAAGTCTCTTACAGTTGCTACTCCATTCCTTTATACCTTTGCAATGTCATTGTTGGGGATTTTAAAAAAAGAGATCTCTGCTTTTTTTTGTTTAGATATAACAAAAAAAGAAAAAAATCTCATATAAAAGGTTCCCTTTATAGATATATTTATTTCGAAGTTCTATTTTATATAGTATTTATTTAGATGCCAACTTTTTGTTTGTGAAGAAAGCTTATGTTGAAATGGAATGTACATTGACAATGGAAATATATATTGTTAAATATACTGGGCTGGTGTGTCATTACTATTCCTATGTAGTTTTCAGCCACATAAACATTTCACTTTCAGATACTCACAGTGATATTAGGTTGAATCTCAAACAGAAACTCACTTTCAGTGTAAAGATCTTCACTTATGCCATCATTTTCTATTTTTTTTATTTAATATGAATAAAAGAGAGAGACATGAAACAAACATTCAGTACTTTTCTTCACAGAAAATATGTCTTATGGTCCATTCCAGCTAAGATATTTAATCTATTTATTATTTCGTTGTAGAACAGTTTGTAGCTTAGATGCTTATGACTTCAGCTTCAGGTAACTACACTGCGCTCTATCACACTCGCAGGATCCTAAAGGTCAAATTAAGCTGCCTTAAAAAGAAAAGAAAGCAAGTATGACATAAAAAACAGTCACAGACCTCCTCTGTACAATGTGAGACACAAACAACTCACCTGATCACCTCATATCAGAGCTGAGCTCCACAGCTGCTGTGTTTGTGTGTGTTTGACTTGCAGGTTAAACTGACTTCCTCACAGTGATAGGGGTGGTCTGTTATAATCTGGATGTGTAACATTCCTTTCTCCCCAAAGCACCACCTTAAGAAGCCAGAGCTTGCACAAAACCTTCCTGTCACACACACACACTCGTTGTCGTCACTTCCCACCCCCTGGCCCACCTGTGCTGCTGCTGTTACCCTAAGGCAATCCTTCTCCCTTCATGCTCCCTCCTGCAACCCCCACTCCTTCGTCTCTATACGCTTGTTTCCTGGGTGTTTACCTCAGTGCCTGAGTACACCTGGGAGAAAGAGGGTGGAGTGAATGAAGAAAAAAAGTAGAAGAAGAAAAGAGAGGAGCTTGCTTGGCCTTCCAGCATCACATAAAGAGCTTGTTTCCGCTGCAAAAGCCCTGCAGGCGCTGCCGTGTCTGCTCCAACAGGTGAGATCAGAGACCAACCTGCCTGTTTACCTGCCAGTCTGTCAGCAGCCACCTGGGACAACGCATACACACACACACACATACACACTTACAAAAACACCTGCATTGACTTCCTCCACACCTACATTGTCATCTCCACCCCACTGAGCCACATACATATCATCAACACAGGAAGCTTCAGCACAGGCAGGTGGAAAAGAAACCATTTATTACCAGCTGCTATTACAGTACAGAGGCTTCACAGAGGAACCAGTCACGGGTCAGAAACTGTGGATGCAAATCATTGTTTATGCTGTGGTGTGGCCCACACGAAAAACTATGCAAGGTCATCATTTACCTTTTAGACGTTGTTTTTTAACTTATATTTCCAACATCTGCAGAAAATACTCAGCAGACATTCAGAAATCGAAATGCAAATTAAAGTAAAATGACTGCTTTGATATAAAAAGCAAATGCTTTTTATGCTGAGGACTGAAGGAGAGATAAAATGCTAAATAAAAGAAACACAGCTCTCATTTTATTTTGTAAAAGTGTCAGTGGCCCTCAGGTTGCAAGATGCATTCTTCTAGTGAGGACATATGCAACCTTAAGCGTGTGCTGGAATTATTCCACCACATTCGTACGTTCCCCACATAACGCAGAAGCAGCGCTGCAATAAGACAGAACAAAAGCAAGCGGCACAATCAACCTTGACCCATCCCACGTTTGTCTTCTTATCTGCTGCGTGTCACAACCGGCAGAACTCGTACTGCCAAGTCACCGTGTCAACATGCATCAATGTCACCTGAGATGCTACAAAAGGGACAGTCCACCACTTTTCCCAGCCTGATTATGCATAAAAGCAACATATGTTCAACTAATGACTGGAAGATGTGGGGACATTCTTCTGCAATGAATGATGTTTCCTCTCAGCTGGTTTCCGAATCTGTTTGAGATTTTCAAGAAGCTAGCTGGAAGTTTGACTCTCCCACACTTATGTGCTTCAAGTCAGCTCAAGCAAATCCCCTGCAGTTTGCTGTTTATATGACATATTGCAAAAGCCATTTTCACATCTGGTATAGTGCTCAAGTGAACCCCCTTGCACCCCTGACAACCCCCAGATACGTAGTCGGACGCAGGCTTTCTTCTCTTTCTTTTTTTCTTTCACCCCATCCCTCTCCTCTGTCTTTCTCTGCTTTGAAAGACTATGACTTCAGATAGGAGGAAATCGTGCCAATCTCTAATAAATCTGTTTTGATTTAGTTAAAATGTAAAATTAAAATGCAAAACAAAAAAAAAAAAAGCATGACAAATCGTCCTTGTCAAATAAAGTTGCTGCTAAAGCCTGGACTTGATTACAGAAAAGACATGCTGCACGCAGAGCATTAACTAGAGACACAATTACTATTTCATTATGTTTAATTTCAGGGAAATATGTTATTCTGCAATTCTCCAATACAGATTTCTGATTCAGTTCCCTGCTGACTGATCATCTGGCTGTGCCATGATTTGTCTCTGCTCCACATTACAGCAGTCCCATCAACTAACATGAGAAAGTGGCCATCTGGAAATCCCAAAGCAATTAGCCGTTTCCAGCCAACATCATATGGGAGGTTGTTTTACGGATGTCTCGTTCTCAAATATAAATGTAGCATTTTGGAAACAGGATTCACAGAGAAACCTGCAGACGAAGATCAAGTTTCAAATTTAAACAGAATTGACCAAAAACAAGCTTTAGTGCTTTTCTATCTGCACATGTATGCTTTTGCACAACTCTCCTTACCTTTTATTAACATTGCACTTTCACATGTTGATCTGTAACTCATCCACAAGTCAGGGCAGTGCTCAGAAAATCCACACACGAGACCTTGTACAGGTCTGCAAGGATGCACGCTCTGGGGGCAGAAATAGCAAGTGCATTGCTGTCTGAAAATGGATCCCCTGACATTTAGGCTGCAAAATGATGTCGCCTCCCATCTCCCTCACACACATGCATACACTCTCCATTAAAAACACTCGCAGTATCCCCTCCTCTTCCCTCCTCTCTTTCCTCTGTGGAATTCAAACTCGAAATTAAGCAAAGTGTGACAAGACGACTTCAGCTGTTGCAAAAACACATATTTAGACAGTTGGGATGAGGACAGGAAGGAGGGAAGAGACACACAGGAGTTGATGGGACAGTCAAGAGGAGGAGAGCAGGAAGCAAAGGAGGTGTGGTTGTTCACGGTCCGGAACAGCTTGTTGGACTAAACGTGCTTTTGTCCTAAAATGGTCAGAGATAGTTTCAGCACTGGAGCTGCAGCTGTCGATATAAAACAACAAATATTTAGAATTTTTTTTTAATTGTTTTTTTTATTATTATTATTTTATAGGTGAATTTTGGCCTCAGCCACTACTGACAAACATTCTTTCTTTTGCTTTCAGTGTGTCAAAAACTAAAATTTCTAAGTCGGAGCTTCTGAGTTCCTTTTGATTCCAAAAAGCAAAAGAAAAAGAAATAAAAGACAGATTAGCAGCAATTTTTTTAGAAAGGCAGTTGCCTCTCTTCCAGCAAGTCAACCAGGCAGTCAGTCTGTCCACCATGAAGCCACTCACCCAGCCAGCAAACAAGCCAACCGGTCCATTTCATTCAGTGGGGCCACTGGCATGGGACCAAGTAATGCCACTAAACAAAGAGCTACTGTCTTGCATCACTTCCCCTCAGAGAGGCCAACCAGGCTGCAGCCTCTTATCACCAGGCACTGCCAGTCTGAAGAACTCTGCCACACCGTGCACCCATGGGAGGGTTTCATTTCAGCTTTCAAGAGTGTCAATGGAAAGGGCAGCACATGAAAAGAAAAACAAATTAAACTAATCAGACAACATCTTAAAGTAATTTTCATTCAACCTCCAAACACAAAACAGAACACGTCTGACTTGTTTTGATTCCATGAAACAAGTCAGATTCTACATCATGCTTCCAGAGCATGGAGAGTTTAGAAAAGCAGCGCAAGAATGCACAAGACTGCTCCCCATTTCTGGCCCTGAGACAGCAGTTTTTGTTTGCTGCATTTAAAATGGGGGGGAAAGTTGGACATTTAAGGACTGCAATGTGTGATTTGAAGTGACTCTGCTCTCTTAAACAATAGTGCGTTCCACTGCAATCCTATTATTTTTCTCATTGCAGGAGTTAAGGAGTGAAAGTCTGGAATCTTAATGGGCAGCTTTGCTCCTCTGTCTTGATAAGTATTCTGCTGGTGTAGTTTGATACTTCCTTCCATTCCACAACTTGTGTGCCTGTGTGTGTGTCATGGGTGCGTGTCTGTTTTCAACAGGCCCTGTGGCTGCCTAAGGGGGGGCGGACATGTGTAAAGGAACTGTTGCATTCCTCTCAGATCCTCCTCTCAAAAGAAAACACACACACACATACTCACATTCAAATCTATACAAACTCACAAGGACACACAATCGCTCCTTTTCTCCCGTCTTTTTCTTTCCATTCCCTCTCTTTCTGAATAACAACAGGGCAAGTGGGTCCCCCAAGGCGGTGGAGGGGCCTAAACTGGGCCGACCAAACTTGGCTTCCGACCCCGGAGCAGCGACACGCCCACCTGGCGGCGGCCTGCAGTGCATTCCTGGTGAGAGCACTGTCAAAGCGAAGCACTTCCTCTGGAGCACGGCCAGCGGCACCGCAGCAACATTTCATACATTTATGGATCGGGACACACTCTTTCACCCAACGCTGAAACAAACAGACGACACGGTCACATAAACGTAAATGCACAAGATAGTAAGTTCATGTATAGCCACAGTCATGCAAAACACTGTTTCACATCTGTGCTCTCATATCACCGAGCCTGACATATGCTCCTATCAGGGTTCTTTTTCCAGTCTTGTTCTGCCGTTAAGCTGCTCTAGCTTTTCCTCTGCAGAGTATTCGTTGCAAATAACATCATCAGCATGCTGACCGCCACATGTTATGGGATACTGCTGATATCCTGTCCTCTTAAAACCTCAAGGGTATGTTTACATGGACTCTGTAAACTTTCATTCGAGTCTGTGTGTGTGTGTGTGTGTGTGCACTAATTATTTCCTTTTCTTGCAGTTTTTTTTTCTTTAAGTTTTTCTAAAATCAGATTTATATGTTTTTGGGGGAAATGATTGTCATTCGGCTCACTGCATTTTTTTTAATACTACAGGAGAAACCACATGGATCTAACCTGCTACTGCCTTAATGATCAATTAATCCTGAAATTATTTTCTTGATAAATGAATCTATTGTTTAGTCAATGAAATGTCATCAACTGGTTAAAAAACCTCTCAACCTGATGAAGCCTGAAGTCTAAAAGAAAATAATCACATATGAGGAGTTTAAACCTGCAAATGAATGAAAACTGTTAAAACAGCATTTTCCTGATCTAGATACAACTGACTTAATGGAAAGTCAGTAAAAATTCTATACAATATTGGGGGGGGGGGTGACGTTATTGTACAAATACTCTGAATTCTGGGATATTTAGAGCACCTAATGAAGTTATAGAAACAATAAAAGATAATAAATAAAGCAAAATAAAAAAAAAAACCATTTCATTCTGTTGGTTGCATTCAACCCTTAAGATAACAATTACAGCATACACAGAATAAACTAGTTGCCATACATCCCTGGGATGCTGCATCAGTACCACTTCCCTCTCTGGAACAAACAGTTATACTTTCAACATTTCTTGAATATTTCATATAATTTTTAAAGATACACAAATTAAATACATTAGTGCTAATTTCGCATTCAGAGCAAATTCATGAGATTTACAAACTTACAGTGTGGGTCCTCTCCTTATTCTCATATTGGTTTGGTCAACAGGAACGGCTCTCACTGTGCATTTACTGTAACCTCCAAAGCAAAGGTTTTAAAATCTATATCAGGGATCTTCAGTTCTGGTCCTCAAAGGCCACTGCCCTGCAAGTTTAGCTGTTGCCCTGCTTCAACTCTCCAGATTCAAATGTGGTAGACTTCCTCAATGTCTTGTTGTTGGGTTCCTGAACAACATGTTCTCAATGGAATTGGAAAGGTCTGAGTTAGACTGTATGTGGTCAATGAAATATCTAAATTCATGTGACATCACATTCACCTCATTAGTTATTTGTGAAATTAAATGGTGGTTGACCAAGCTCATTGTAGACCAGAATGTGAGCAGTGAACTTGTAAAATGAAAGTGCTGATGACACGTTTATGACTTTTTTTGCCATGTTTTATAGACCAAAACGTTCTTCATGATGATCTATGTAACGGAAACAAGCGCAGCTGCATAGATGAGTTTTTAGAAACATTGCTGCATTTCAGCACATTTGACCAGACTGGCACTGTTTGCTGAAACCGGACGTGACGTCTGCCAGAGAACATTCTCAGCACATTTAAAGGCAGGGTAGGGATCCTGGAAAAACGGTTCGAGCAAGCAACATTTAAAAAAATACCCCTTCGAAACCACACCTCCATAGCACAGGAGCGTGTGCGCCGATGGTTGTCGGCGAACATAACCAAGAACAGCTGAGTGGCTAGCTTGTTAGCTTCCCAGTAAACAGCAGAGGAACCACGTTTCCTAAAAGTGATAATTATTTCACCTCCAACTCCTTCTGTGGTGTAAAACAACCTCACTGCAAACACCAACACCTGCTAGACTTGATCTACCTCTGATTTTTTCTTTTTAAGAGCAAACGGCATCGATAAGAGCAGCAAGCAGCCATGTTTTTCTGCACTGTGAGACACTCACGGTGAGTTGCAAGCGCGCGCAGGCACATGTGGGGAGGGTGGGAGGGGAACAAACGGCAGTCGAGTTTGATGGACACATAATCATACAATCAATAAACATGGGCCGTTAGCAGTGGGTGGATGGGTTTTTCCAGTCTTGTTCGTTCCACAGGTGATTTGTTTTTTTCTTTTGTGTGTCAGAACATTTGATTAATTGGCTGCAATCGGAGTGTGAAGAAGACTTTAAGCAATATAGTAAAAAATGCTCCTGGAAAACATCATTCACCCTGTCTTTAACATTGAAGTCAATGGCTTCATTGTGTTTTTTAAGTTCCTTTTCCAGTTTTACAGACAAACAGTAACAACTCAGCCTTTAAATTGTATTGACAGTTAATGGTTAAAAGCTCGTAAGTAGCTACTGCATTAGTTTATTTAGGTTTCCTACAGATCCAGAATTTTATTTTGAAGAGGATAAAGAAGCAGGTTGGACTTACTGGTCACCAGCGGGAGCCTCTGCACATCTCTCCTGTCTGCAGATTCTGTTTACTGAAGCTGTTGAGACTTCTAACCCATGAAACTGCGATCATGCCCTCTGGAATATTTTTTTTTCAACCTCATTGCTTCATCAGATCGGTCATACAGCTACTGTATAGACTGCTCGGTTATATGAGGATGGCTCCAGTCATCAGATCTCTTCCAGCTGCTTCCAAAGATGCATCCTTCCCTCCATTCTCATCTTTATAAACGGGAACTATTTAAAACTCAACTGGAACCATGTAAGTTGTTATCTTCTCATTTTTTAAAGGCTAATTATTTGCTGCAGCAAGCCACGAGCTAACTTTCTCTTTCTCTAACTCTCCAACTCTGCACATGCGCAGTATCATTTACCGACAGATTTTATATTAACTTTTTACATACTACAATCCTTATTTACAGGGGTACTGAAGGGGTGACATAAACATTTGAGTCATGGTGCAAAGAAGACCCAGTTGTGCCCACAAGGCATCATGGGAAATAATGTAGGTGAAGAGGCGTGGTCATCTCACAGCAGCTCAGGAGGGCTGCTGTCTGCAAAGGGACAACAGTAAGTGAGTGCCGGGAAACAGGGGGGGGGGGGGGCAGCTCCTGATGAACGGGTGGAGCGATATAAACTTTATCTGTCTCCATGATCACCAGGAAAAGTCGCTAGATTGGTTGCTAGGCACTTTTTTGAAAATAAATCACTAGAGGGGTCTGAAAAGTCGCTAAATATAGCGACAAAGTCGCAAAGTTGGCAACAATGCTAACTCGTTTCTGGTTAGCTGCAAGCTAACGTAGGGAATGAGTGCCTCTTCTCTGTCACGCCTGGCTTTATGTCAAACCAGTGCAGCTCCTTAACAGTTGTGGGTCTGCTTGTGTTGTTCTGGGTCCACTACGGTCCTGAGTCCACTCGGTGTGTCGGCATTGCAGGTTTTTAGCTGAACCGAGTGGACCTGAGGCTGGGAGACAAACTGTAGGCAGCTGACTACAGTTCTAGTTCGGTTCTAGCTTGTAAAATGTGATTTTCCCAAATTCCTCATCATTATCACACTCACTGGCTGATGATCCACCACACAAACCAGTTCAATCTAGTTGTTCTGGAGCCATCTTTCATGATTTCCACGGCTTGGATATACATGTAAATCAATGAGCCGACCGTAAGTCCTTATCTTGCCGACGTCACATCCTGGAGGCTAGGTTTGCTCTCGAAAAGCTATTAGCTCTTAGCTGCGCCTCTTAAACATCAGATATTTATGTAAATACACGTCTGATTTACTTCTAACTGCACAGAACTACTTATTTTGTCTTGGTTTGTTGTTGTGTGGCAAAGTTATTTGAAGTTAAGGTTGTGTCATCAGCACCTTAATGTGTGAGTGAAGAGCTTAGCAGCATTAACATTAGCTTAGTACCAAAATAATGCAACTCCATCAGATTGGCTTTACTGAATGTGTTCAAAAAAGAATTTTACTGAACACAGACTTATTTGCATGAACTGTAAGCTTTGCCATGGCCCGCTGCAGATAACGTCAAACTGAGACCAATAAACCATCAGACCCATTGGAAACAACCTGAGCCGCATTCACCTTGAATTTCGTTCTATGATCTACCCCTCTCCCGGGGAACTGTTTCATTTTGCATTCACACATGGTAGGGACTTGATAGGAACCGATGCGATGCATTAGTCTGTGACAGTGACGTGTTACTTTTGCGCCCCAGCAAAATTAAAAAAAAAACAAACATGAAAAGTAAGAAGACAACACCACTGTTAATGTTCTGCATGATGGGCTTATTAATCATGGACGATCACATCAGGCATCTAACAACAATGCTGGAAAAGTACAGAAAGAGCCAGGAGAATAAGAATCGAGTGGCAGGCGATACTTCTTCGTTTCATGGAGGAAGAAAGAGGAGCAGACATGTAAATTTAACTTATTAAACATGCGGCAGTTGAATCCTAGTCATATGGAAACATTTAAGACTTTATTCTATTGTTTGCGTTTAGTGGTGACAAAATACGAAACGCCTTCGTCATGTTGGTCCCTGTGGAACCACGAAAAGCCCCTGCCTCAGAGTAGGAGCTAAAATGGTTATCGAAACTAAGGGCGGTGGTCCCTAGTTCCTGTCTGTCCAAATGTGCAAAAAAACAAAAGGTTAAAAAAAAGGTCTTCAAAAGGTTTGTTTATTAGACAAAAAGGTTGCCGCTGTTGATGTTTTCTTTATTTCTTTCATATATTTATTTTGAACTGAAGTTAAAAGAAAATGCTCACATTTGGCACACAAAATAATTAAAACATTATAGCTTGAAAAGGACTTCTGGAAAAAGTTTAGAAAAACTTATCAGGTCCAAAACACTTTCGTCAGACACAACTCAAATTTTGCATTCATTGTAATTTAATAAAACTTTTTGACACAATACAGCATACTTGATAAGAACAAAACTCTCAAAAATTATAGTCCTCAATAAACGTATATTGATTATTAATAATACACAGTAATACTTTTGCTCTCTTTTGTAAATCACAATACAACAAAGTTTTCACTATAAATCATAATCCTCATTAATCACAGTATAATGCTTAATAAAATGCATACAACACAATGCTTAATAATAGTTAACAATAATTATTGATGTTTAGGTACAGTATCATATCTAAACCAATTAAAAAGTATTTTTCTTATTCAATCTAAAAGAAAGTTTGTACTCACCACACATTTTAAGCTATTTTTTATCAAGATTTTTCTGATGCTTTAGAAATAAATTATATTATTTGCAGTAATACTTTTGAAAAAGTTGTCTGTGGGTCCAAATGGATTTTGGTACACATTAAAAAGTCACGGTTATGTTAAGAGAATATTTACTAAACTAAATAAATTTCCATGATAATCTACAGGTTTACCAAATTCCGTAAAACACAGAAATTGTCCAGAGGAGATTGAAGGAGTGTTTCTAAGTTTCAGCCAAAGATCAGTGCTGTTACAGAATGCTGTAATGTTCTTGTAAGCAGACCAGCAGGCAAACAAAGCATCGCGATACTCAATACAAATAAAAGTGACTCGGGACTTGACATGGACTTGCGAAAAAATAACTTGTGAGCATCTCTGATATACAATATATTTCATTAATACAGATTACAGTATTTGGTTTGTTACGAATGAAAAATGGCTGTTTATATTACAGGACACTTGGTAATCATACCAAAATAGATTGTGTGTGTGTGCGTGTGTGTTTAACTTTATTCCTTTTCATTCTACTTGTTTTTGGTTTTGCTTTTTCTCTTACAGGTAACATCTGTATCATTCTTGTGTGTTTGTGCATTTATTTTGTTCCTCTTACATAATTAGTATGACCTCACATGAGGTAAGCAGCATTGTCTTTGTGAGTGTTTTCTGTTCCGTGAATCTGTGTCTGTTACACACATGAGAGCACATGTGTAAACCTATTCATGTACAATATTATGATAACATGCATTTTGTAGCATATGAGACAATCTGCTTAATATGATTCCATGTGCATGTTTGTGTGTGAGCATGTGTGTATGCAGGAAGATTGCTCAATGCTGTGCAATGTGTGTGTGTGTGTGTGTCAATGTGTGTGCATGCCTTTTGTGGTCCACAATGAGGCTTTGTTGTTGTTGTATTCAGAAGGAGAGGACACATGAGGACAAATTTTGAGTTTGACTCTTCAGTTTCAGCTTTCTGTGTGTGCTGATAAACAATTTTAACAGCAAAAAGTCATATGAACACTCAAATATGTGATAGACTGTAGTTAAATATGTTGTTGGTATATTGGTTTGATACGTCTCCTCCTGCATACCTACAGGTAAATGAAGCAGATTCTAGAGAGAATGGTGGGTATTCTTTTATCTGTCCTTTCATTTGAGTTGTGAGCAGTTGCAGACATTAATACATTTTCTTATCGCAAATGAGTTTTTTTTAAATAGTTGTAAAATGCACAATGTCAACTTTCCACCTTCTAAAGACACATTGACAGTCCACATGGCCCAGTTTAAATGATCATTGTGCAGGAAGATTTCAATCCTTTGTGCAACTGTTAATCTGCCTCAGGTTGTTATTCTATCAAGTGAAAATTAAAGCAACACAATGTAGTCTACTATTTTGTGTCACACAGATTTTTCTTTCTCTGTGTGACATGACCATAAATTGAAATGGACTTTTTTTGTAAAGCAGCAAAGTCCATCGTCAAAAAGCTGTTTCTCATTTCAGGGTCTACGTAGGCAACAGAGAGGCCTAGCATCTAGAGCAATAATTTCCCAAAGTGTGCCAGTCCCCTGTTGCCTAGCAACTGAAGATATGGTAGCGATCTCATGACTGTATTCTTCCCGCTATTAGACCCTTTTTGTAATTTATTCATTCGTCACTCGCATATGCTTCCAACTGCTGCCGGAGAAAGCTTTGGAAGTCCATTGGAATAGAATAGAGACTGGTCTTTACGGGGTTAATCACAACAAAGCTGGACACTTTTTGCAGTAAATGGCGTAGTTTCGAGTAAATTATGGACACTACCCACTCAGCACACTTGGATTACATTGGACGAGCAGTATGGAGGAATATTAACAAGTTTTTGTGGACTGCTAAGGAGCTTGTTGGTTTGGGCTCAATTGAACTCCATTATGTGAAAGTTTGGGGAAAACGAGAAGTCATCCTGATATCCGGCTGCATTTGAGATATTAAAAAAGTGTTCCAGAGTCTTGCTCACCATGAGGGTAAGTGGAAAATAAAGTTAAATCGTTCCGTGGGTGAAGTATTCCTTTAAAATTGGACGCTTTCACCACAACACCTGCTCAGCAGCCTCCTGATGGCGTCGTGGACTTTCTGTGGAAATACTGTGGGACGACGAGAGACAACAGCACGAGTAGGTGGCGAAAGGGAAATTAAGGTAAGCACGGCACCAATCATTTTTACTGTGTTTGAAAACGTAACTGACCCATTTCTTTACAAACGCAACAACTTAAAAAAAAAACAGAGGGTAATGTCCTCAGCCGCCACCGTCAGCTGAAAGTTCCCCGTTAGCACAATCAGGTAGGCGTTTACAGGTCTTTTCTTTTCTTTCTTTTCTTTTCATTTCTTCCTCCTTTTCTTTTCTAGTACTTGAGAACCGCGACCTGGACGGTCGCTGCAGTTTGTGTTTAACTGCAGCTTACCTGCCGCAGTTAAACACAAACTACATTAGCTGAGGCAAGATTGTTTGTATAGCACATTTCATGTACAGGACAATTCAAAGTGCTTCACATAAAACATTACAAGCATTACAGCGGGGTGCAAAGGGGGGAAAAAAAGATTATGCTGATCTGACATTGTATGTTAAACTGACAGAACACCAGTGCTTACCTTCATAATTTACTGGAGCCTGTGTCTCTCGTAGTCGTCCAGTTTTAACACGGTGACTGCACAAATCCAGGCCAATCGCTGTTTCTTCTGTTACTTCTTAACTGAATAATGTCAAACATATGCATTTTCTGCAGCAAAAACTCTCATTTTAAGCTTGACTGTGCATGTCATATCATTGACAGTCTCATTTTTATATTTTCCACAGAGGCTAGCTGTTGTTTTAAGCCGGTAGAGGCACTTTATTTAACACTTGAAAATCCACGAGTGTATCAAATATTACACTCACGCAAATAAACACTCGTAAGTTGTAGGTTTTAAAGGTTAACTTTCTTTTTTTCAACCTGGACCTTATTTCTAGGAGTATATCCGTGCATTTACTCACCGGCAAAGTTTCTGCATCACTTTGAGTCCTTCGGAAGATATTACGTTGAGTCGCCCTTTGGTGTAAATCAGTAAAATGGCGGAGACGGGGCAGCCACTATATAAGACATTATCTGAAGCAAAAACTCATATTACTGGATGCACACCGAAGGGCGACTCAAGTTATATCTTCCGAAGGACTCAAAGTGATGCAGAAACTTTACCGGTGAGTAAATGCACACATATACACCTAGAAATAAGGTCCAGATGGGAAAAAAAAGAAAGTTATCCTTTAATTGTTAAGGCTGCATTTGTTGTGATTAACAAGTATCAACTAAATGAGCCAACTCATTCTTGAGTAGAGGAGAAGAGAGGAGACGCTTTTTTTTGAGAATCATTGCAAGTGTAATTTTCACACAGTCAAGTTTTCTTCTGCAGTCGCTTGCTAATGTTGCTCTGCGCTGAAATGCCGCTAGTCCTCCCTGTTAACATGTACCTGTTCAGCTTTTTTCATGACCAACAAGAGAAATCACCATAGCAACCCATCAGAAACAACCACCGACTCAGCACATCTCACATTAACACACCTTCAGGTAAAGAAAAAGGAGGTCAGGTCATCATGTATGTGAGAATTGTGTGCATGTCAGTGGGTGTGTATGTGTTTGTGTACGTGTAGGCCGTCAGGGTGGGGTGTCTTGGCATGTCTCACCACAGTTCGATGTTTCCTTTTAGCTCAGTTGGCACTCTTGTGTTCCTGTTGGCTGACCTTTTCACTTCCTGCGAAGTTCCTGTCATGCATGGTCTGACGAAGGTCACAGGTCTGTTAGCCGAAGCCAGTTTTGCTGTTAAAAACATTTGAGAGAAAGGTTTGTGACCCCAGATATAGACAACATTTTTTAACAGTTATCCCACGAAATAGGAATGTTTTTGAAAACTTTAGCAAAACAGCAAAAATGCACTTTGACGCAATAACCACCACAAGGCAAATTGCCGTATTTGGTTCCCTGAAGCTTTCCAAATAGACACAAATTTCCTTCCTGCCACTGTGAAAACTGATTAAGCTTATTGTTCTGAAGAAAGGGAATCTCGTCGAGCTGCAGCGGCAAGCTGGGCAGAACCCACACGCACACAGTCCTGCACTGACATACAAATACTGCTGGAGGTATATGAGCAGCAAGTCTTGTAAATTTTGTGGCAGGAGTGTCTGTGAGAAGTGGTCTGGCTTGTGAAGACCTCTGGCTCTAAATGTTGCTCCTGTGGCTGTGTGTGTGCAGCTCAGCCAAGGAAGTGGTTGTTCTCACTAAAATTCTTACAAGCTGGATCATTCGGAGACACCAAACCAGTCATTGCATGTGTGTTTGTCTTTTTGCATTAGTGTGTGTGAAGAAAAAAAAAAAAAAAAAAAAAGCTCCTCCGTCCAGGAGCATCGGATATTGGATTAGTGTTAATCTCCCATTCATTCTTTTCTTACATTCCTCCATCCCAAGTCTGTGGCTGTGTGTATGTGTGTCAGGGTGTTTGTGTGTGTGATTTGGTAATTTTTATGACAGTACTTCCTCACAGCTTCCATATATTCCCTCCTTTCCTGCTGAAGGCCTATGATTCTGTTAACAGGAGCTCCATACCTCTGTGTCCTGACTACGGAGGTCATGATGCAAAATGGTCAGAAAACCAAAGAAACTGTTTTAAAAGATTTTAAAACATGTAAGAATTCATTTTAATTTAACAGAGTTGTAGGAGGTTTCAACAATTTAAATTTTGAAGCACCAGATGAATGCATTTATCTGAGAATGAGACACAGTGCAGCAAGATGTGTCTTCATAGTCATCATTTCTGGAACAGTGTGAAATGTCTAAAACTTAAAAATCATTCAGCCCAGTTGACAGGACAGTTAAATGGAAATATAGATGCAGGTAATGCAGTAGGCGACAGTAGTTCAGGTGAAAGAGCAGTCATCTGCCAACCGGTATACAGTATATATTAGATTGAATTGAGTTGAGTTGAGTTGAGTTGAGTTGAGTTGAGTTGAGTTGAGTTGAGTTGAGTTGAGTTGAGTTGAGTTGAGTTGAGTTGAGTTGAGTTGAGTTGAATTGAGTTGAATTTAAATTAACTAAATTGAATTGAATTTAACCAAATTGAAATTAAATGAATTGATCTATATTGAACTGAATTGAACTAAATTAAATTGAGTTGAGTTGACTTGAATCTAAATCAACTGAATTGAGGTGAATCTAATTTTTAAATTAACTGTATTGAATTCAATTCACTTCAATTCAATTGAACTGAACTGAATTGAATTGAACTAAATTGATTTTAATTGAACTGAACAGATGGTATGGAAGGTTTTGATTTGTCGTACTCAAGAAAGACACTGTTTCGTGTGTGTGGTTGTGTGTGTGTGTGTTGGTTTTCAAAAAGAAAGACTATTAGCCAGGATTATATTGTGCATACAGTATGTATGGTCCAATTAATAGACTGTTTTAACTTTCTTCCTCTTCATTTTAGATGCTTCTTTACCCCGGGCAAATGTTTTTCTTAATGACTAAATATTCAGTGATCCAGCATCATAACCATGTTCATTTTGCCTTAAAGATTTTTAAAAATCCTTTAAAAAAAACACAAAGTGAAACATAACAAACATGACATGACAGTGTATGCTCTATTTTCTGTCATTAATTTGCTGAAGCTGACAGTTCATAGGTTTCATACCAGGATGCTATCCTCGCGCATGTGTGATTCCATTTGTTTAAATGTGTGTAATGAAGGGAAAATCATTTGGAGGACAGAGGCAAGAGGAAAGAAAAGAGGGACACGAAAGGGAACAGAAACAAAGCACCTGCTCTGTGACCTCGGCCCAGACAAAGACACCTCTGTCCCGCAGTACAATGATGTCCGGGACACTGTAACTTCCTGTGTCTGGTGGGACGACCAGACAGCACAGCAAGCCTGCTGTTTGCCCAGGCTGAATCTATTCACACACCCTAACACACAACAGTGGGTCGTAATCATATTCAAAAGCTCTATTCAGTGGTAATTCATCAGAAACAAGTGTTTCTGCATATATTTTAGATGGTGGTTAAAGGAAAAGCATTATACAACAACTGGTAATCGACTTGAAAAATAAATGAATGTAGTTTTTAAGCAACATCTAACAGGAACTTTGCATCAGTTTCATTTAACTATTACAGATTTGATCAATTCTTCTTTTGTTTGTAAAATAGAAAAAATTTGCATTGAAGTAGAAAGAAATTAATTTATTATAGAACACAATAGTCATCTGCTTTCCCCCTTCAGGACCAAACTTTGGATGCTAAACTTGAGACTGCAATCGCCATGGAAACAGGTCTGCAGCTAAAGAAGACAGGTAAGTATTAGCATTTCTCAAATTCTGCAGTTACCATTATGAGGTCAAAATGAGAGACATCGCTTTAAAGCTCACTTCCAAGAATTTTTCCTTTCATTCTTTTCATTGGCTCCTAAACAGTTCAGCAACTGGTCCATGATATGGATAATTATCCACATCTTCCACATGCTTATTCCTACTCTTACATTAAGGGCAGCTCCTTACTTCAAAGTTTAATTTCATAAAGCTAAAGAAGCGTTAAAGTAAATATGCATTAGCAATAAATTTACTGACTGTTAACATAAGTGCCTTGATTGATTTGTTTTCACTTAAAATTCTCTCTAAACTACACAAACTCATGATGTATCAAACAGACACAACTAATTTTAATCTACTGTATAAGACAGGTAAATAGATTTTTGGCAGCTCCAGCTTCCTCTACAACACTGAATGCATGTCTGTGATTATGACTTTGCTGATAGGTTTTTATTGCAAATGCTGTAAAGCCATTACATACATTCCAGCGCAACCAAACCCTGTAGTAGCAGAGCTGTGTCACAGTCATTATGGCACAAGATATATGGGAAAAGAACAGGGTACAGAACCTCAGCAATAGTTCATCGTGATTGAAGTTTGATCCCGGCTACCAATTATGCGGTTGCTATGTTTTCTCTGTTGCTACCCTGGTATCTTCCTTTCACACGCTTTAGAGGTGGAGGACGACAGGAGGAACAGATATTATGAACAGGCAAAAATATATCACTGATTGACCTAAAAATGTTTTTCCTGTAAGTTTACAAAACACAGGCAGAAACTGAGTGACGTGGTTTATGGCAGATTGATGTTTTCCTCTTAATTTGTTGAATACTCTGGGGAAAAAAATCTGTTGACTTGTTTACTTTCCATTCAGCCAACCATTAAAACTATAGTGGACTTTTGTGGAATATGTCATTTTCACAGGAATAAATAAATGAATAAATGAAAATGAAATATTAATGAAATAACTAAGTGAAATAATTTTTTTTTTTTTTTTTTTCAAATAGCAAAACAATGTTTCGGAAAACATAATGTAATATCTGAAAACATACAATAAATCAGTTCACAATGTTAGAAAATAAAACACAAAACAGAAATATATCACAAAATGCTTTATATATTTATTTATTTTATTTCTATTTGTAATTTTTTGTGTAGTACCACCATAATACAGCTGGTATTGACCACTTGCTTATTTGTATAAAATAAAACAAAGGTTTTATTGGTACTTAATAAATTGTTCAATCAGATTTACATATTTTTTATAAGTTTCTGTTTAAAAATAAATTAGAATAAAGTAGATGTACAATATATTGTCATAATTTGGGGGATAGATTTTTCTAAAATAAAAAACAATTAAATGTAAATATTAATGTAAAGAAAAAAAACAGGCAAATGAGTTCCCCCTGTGTGTATTTTCAACTTTGTTGCTCATTTTTTAGTAATTACTTGTTCTTGGATCCAGTTCAGTCAAACCACATGAGCCTCTTCATTTCCTAACCAATCAAAATTTGACACATAAAACCTCAAATATGCAGGAAGAATTTTTGACATTGGGAGGCCTGCACAAGCCATGGTTAGCCCCAAACCCACTTTTCTCCCGCTATGAAAATTTCTCTGTGCTGCAGCGTTAAATCTGAGCTGTGCCAGAGGGGACTTAGACTGAAAGTCATGTGACAGGTCCTGTAGTTGGATATTGGGGAATATTTTTGTTTGTATTTATTCATTCTGTTTGTGCTGCCACATGCTGTTTTGGCCAATGAAATGTTGTTGGCTAGCGATGTTTATATCCAAATAAGAAGGGGGGTGTTGTCAGTTCTCTCAAAACTGTATCTCAATTTTTTTGCACCTAAAATGACCTCAGTGGGTTGAAGAGCAATATGCTGATTGACAACCTCAGTGCCTGAAAGTGTAAGAACTCATAGTCTGAAATATATAGCAATATATAGCAGAGATATACTGTATAACCTTTATAGCTGATATATCAGACATTAAGAGCTGTTTTCGTGCTTAAGAGTGCTGTATATCTTGAAAATAGAAAATAATACTTAGCAGTGACATAGCATAAATAGCAACATAAGTTTCCTGGAAGCTGAAAACTAGCACGAATTTAATAATTGGAAAAAGGTCCATTCCACACAGTTTAACATCAAAAAGATGGAAAATGAAAATGCACCAGCACATGAGTCCATGAAGTTATCATTATAACCTCGTATGGATGGTAAGCAAACTCATGAGTTAGGTAATAATTATTGCTAACATTGTTTTTCAGAAAGCTGTAAAGTTTAGTACCATAGTGAATGTCACAGAACACAAAATAATCTATTGTCCAACGATCAGCTGGTGAGCAGTTAAGTCTCATTTAAGCTCCCTTCACGTAGGTATTCGGTATATCCATGTCAAATCTTGTCAAACACCACTTCTCAAAATACACTTCCGAGCGTCCTTAACGTTGGCGTGGTTGTTAGGAAATATATCCACTTGAGGCATTTCAAAGTTTAGAGTTCATCCCTGATGATGTCAGTGTCAGACATTAGCGAACATGGTGAATTAAATCATGATAATATACATTCTCAGAAAGAGACATTTTAAAAAGCAGCGTATAGACGGCAGTGGTCTGGAAAGCCAGTCAATACATTTTCTTCTTTGTTCCTTCTGCTGGTTGCACATGAGCTTTACTGTGCAACACTGCCCCCATGCTTTCAACGGTACTCCCTTTTCTCCATCTGCATTCGCAACCACAAGCCCTCTGAAAACAGACCAGAATACAAATATAAAGGACACAGAAGACAGAGAGCTCCCTCCATCTGAGTATGCATATCCAGCATAGGGCAGGGGTGGCCAAGTCCAGTCCCAGAGAGCCACAATCCTCTAACTTTTAGATGCATTCCTTCTCCAACACACCTGAATCAAATAAATGGCTCATTACCAGTTCTGAATGGCATACAAGCATTAGGTATTTCAGGTGTGCTGGAGAAGGGATGCACCTAAAAGTTGCAGGATTGTGGCTCTCGATGATTGGTCACCACTGGCATGGAGCATAAGGAAGCTTTTGTCACCACACAATGCATAAAAGGGGAAGATAAGTTTTTCGATACCAAAAATTTGAACACTTACAACAGAGTTCTCGTCATTGTCAGGAATTTCTCAGCCCTCCTTCAAAATCAGTTCCTATGTGTCTTACGCTGGTGTCCTGAGAGTCTGATGACAAAGGAAACATCCATCATAAGTGGCTACACTGGTGTGTGCTGCTATCTCACATGATTATTAGTTTACGCATTCTGTCCAAGACACCATAAAATATTCAGGTACACAAGTGCCCTTTCTAAAATGAGCATCACAAATGCTGTTTATTGTTACAGGAGCACTGGCTGTAAAGCAGAATTTCTTTTCCTGCAAAATACAGGTACTACCCAAAAAATTAGAATATTCTGAAAAAGTTCATGTTTTTTTTGTAATTCAACTTAAAAGGTGCAATTTACATATTGTTTAGACAAATAATATGTGAATCAATATATTTCAAGCTTTTGTTTGTTTGGATGTTGCTAATTAGGACTTGCAGCTTAAGAAAACCTAAAAAAAAATCAAAAATTAGAATACTGTGAAAACTCCAGTATTGTAGGCTCAGAGTGTCACAGTCTAATCAAGCAAGTAATCTAAAACACCTCCATAAGTGCCACAAGCCTTTAAAAAAGTCCCTGTCTTGGTTTAGAAGAATTCACAATCATGGGGAAGACTGCTGATCTGACAGTTGTGCAGAAAAACCATCATTGACTCCCTGCACAAGGTGGGAAAGACACAAAAAGTGACAGCAAAAGAAGCTGGATGTTCTCTGAGTGCTGTCTCAAAGCACATTAATGGACAGTTAAGTGGAAGGAAGAAGTGTGGAAGAAAACTGTGTACAAGCCAGAGGGCTGCAGCAGCCTGGAGAAGATGGTCAGGAAAGGGCCTTTCAAAAGTGTGGAGGACTTCAAAAGGAATGAACCTGTGAGTTTCATTAAGTCCAGCATAAATGCAGCCGTCTACCAGGACATTTTGGAGCACTTCATGTTTGCTTCAGTGGACCAGCTGTATGGGTATGCAGACTTCATCTTCCAGCAAGACCTGGCACCTGCCCACATTGCCAAAAGTACAAAATCCTGGTTCAACAACCATGCTTGATTGGCCCACAACCTCACCTGACCTGAACCCTATTGAAAATCTGTGGGGTATTGTCAAGAAAAAGCTGAACGGAAAGAGACCAAACAATAAAGAAGAGCTCAGGGCTGTGATTGAAGCATGTTTGTCTTCCATAACACCTGAGATATGCCAGAAGCTGGTCGCATCCATGCCACGCCGGGTTAAGGCAGTCATACAAGTAAAAGGGGCCCCAATAAAGTACTAAGTAGAAGCATGATTTTACTTTAGGAGGCCTGACTTTTTTGTATTTGAAGTCCTTTTTAAATTGATTTCATGCAATATTCAATTTTTTTGAGTTTTAGAATTTGAGGTTTTTTAAAGCTGCAAGTCCTAATAAGCAACATTCAAACAAAAAAAAAGCTTGAAATATATTGATTTGCATATTATTTCTCTATACAAAATGTAAATTGCGCCTTTAAGTTGAATTATTGTGACCCAAGTTGACCTGTTAACGCACATTTTCCTTAATTTATTTAACCCCTCAAATCTGGGTATTAAATCTTTGTGGAACGTCTGGTTATCGCCTCTGATTCTTCTCTTCCTGTAACAGAAGGAGACGTTCACCCCTCAGCAGTGGAAACCTCGGGACAACGAGTCCAATCCCACAGGCCTCTCAGAGTGTCAGCTCGTAATATTGCTGCTTAATGAGGGAAGAAATAGCAGTGGTTACCCATTTGGTCTAAGTCCTCTTTCAGTCTTTCAGTTTGTGAGTCTGCACATGCCTGAATGCTTGTGTGTTTGCAAAACTGCGCAGGAATGAATGCATTTGTGGGGTTGTGTGTATGTGAGTGTTTCTGTGTGTAGGGGTAAATGAATGTGATTGTGTTTATTTGCTGGCTGTGTGTAGGATACAGGAAACCTTGGGGGCCCAGGCTCTTGCTGTTTGTTATGGAGTGAGGAGGAAGTGCGTGTATGTAAGAGAGAGAGCGAGTGCAATACAAGCAGTGGAAGTTATGGCCGTCTCTGCTGTCTATAACTGCTGGGCATGGAGTCTCAGTGGAGCCAGAGCACGCACACACAGACACACTCTCACACATGCACACAGTAACAAATGGCAACACTTTATTTGAAACATATAGCAGTGATTTATAGCAGTGTAATGATCTACCGAGGCCCTGAACTGATTCATCCCTTATGTCAACTCTTACAAAGTTTTCGTGTTACATCTTCCTCATAAATTACATAAAACTGGAATCCTGCACCAGTTTAGCAGAAAAGCGGATGCTGCAAATTTCAGAATCGGTATAAAACAGTGCAAAGTAGCACTTCCTCTCAAGTTACCAATTCTGTGCCAATAAACTTTTCACAAATGATTTAAAAACATGGTTTGGCTCTGCTGCACCCCAGCAGATTTACAGCATGTTCTGAAGTTGTGGGTCATCCTGTAATGTCGGATAACTCCTTTTTCTATTAATCTATCACTGAAAGTCCCAACATTGATGCCTTTCGCTCAGTGCTTTTAGAAATTGATTTACCACTTATTACGATGCAATAAAGTTTTTTCCCTTCTATCTTACTGAAGACATGAATATAACGTGTATTTCTTTGTTTTTAAAACCCTTCTGTCTCAAACAGAATTATGTTTGCACAGCAATGATAAATGTAACTTTTGAATCATGTTTAAAATGTTATTTAAAACAAAGTGTGACATACATGTTAAAGGCAAGAATTAACGTCAAAATGTGTTTTTAAAAACATCTTAATTTTGAAATTGATGCCATCAAAATAGTTGGGACAAGAACAGGGAGGAAGAAAACTAAACTCTCATCTTATTACATTTGATCTTTGTGCTCTTTTTGATTTACTCTACAGCATTCCAACCTTTTTTTTTTATTCAAAAGTTGTACATAAAATTATATTAATTGGATAAATTCATCTGTAAAAGTACAGAATGTCATAAACTATTTGTAAATCACGTACTTTATTTAGACTTTCTCTAAATATGTATAGTAAGATGTAAATAAATAATGTCATGTGAACAATGTTAACTGATTATTGTTTCTTTGTATTTCTTTTAACATGTCAGGAGGAATACCATCATATGTCATGTTTTTACTCATTCAAGTCTATTTGTATTTTATTTACCTGCTGCATAAACACAAACGCATCAGGACATTTTATGTTAACATGCCAAATGTTTTGAGCTGTTTATGTTTAACTTGAGGTGGGGGACAGAGAGGGAGTTGCACATCCTTTCTTTCTTTTTAACGCTTGTTTCAGATAAAAATCCTGATGTTCTACATCTCATCAGAGCCATACGTAAAAATCACAGAGAAAAAAAAATCCTTGACATAGCTTTTGTCATTGTTCGTTTAAGAAAAAATGTATTTAATGAATTAAGTGAAAACTTCTAATCTGACCCAGCATGCTAAAAATGGCTGCAAGGTGACTATAGATTAATATAAATGAATGGACAGGCAAATAAACATGTCTAAAATAAGTTATAAAAACTGTTTCATTTGTCAGAAAGAAGCCAGATGACAAAAACAGCTCCTTTTAATTTGGGTCTTTGCACCAAATTACAGAAAAACAATCTCCTCGTATACAAAAAGCCTAATTATTTTATTCATAAATCAAACATTCAAACATGAGGGATTTTTTTTATTTCACTTTCTGTGGTTAAAATGCTGGTTTAGTCTTAGTCTATAAAATCATATAAATAAATACTTTTTAAAGTATGTAGGAGACTTTAATTCCTTAATTTGAGGGTTGAGGCCAGAGAGCAATGTAAGGAATGCATTCAACAAAGATGTCCTGCTGGCTTTGAATTGCCGTCAATGGTTAGGACTTTGGCTATCTTCAATACAGTGTTTTACACTTTAAAAACATTATAATGGAAATAAAAAAAGAGACTGTAATTTTGGGGATCTGCAGCATCTTGCAAATGTACCTGTATCTGTTTTTCACCCTTCAAAAATAAGAATAAGAGCTCCTTCTTTACCACTGGCAACTCTGTTAAACCATATACGAGTTCGCAAATACAGATTTGCTTTGCTTGTTTTGCATCATTGTGAAAAAAAAATGCTCTTGCTTTCTGTTTTTGCCTCCTGAGGTTTTGCTGCAGTTTCCTTAAGTAATTTGACAGTTTCACCACATCCAGTTTGGTTTCTGGCTGGTGTCTTAGCCAGGATAGCTTTTTCTGGAGCCTTCTTCTCCATCTACCCCCTGCTACAGCTCCAAAGTGCGGTTACATCTCTGAGGGCCTCCAAAGCACATGGCTCTCATCCCAGAGAGAAAGAAGAACTGAGATCCAAGTTGAGAGGGGAAAGAGTTAATAAAAGAGGGCATAATGAGAGCATTTTAAAAAAGAGGGAGAGATAAAATTACCGCAGGACATTTGTGTTTTCAAGCAAACAGACCGAAAAAATGAAAGCCATCATTGTTCCTTCCAGGTCGCCCTCCATCTATATCATCTTGAGAGCACGACATAAACATCAGACAGGCAAAGAGTCTGACCCAAAGAAGGAGAAACATTTCATTTAACAATTTGTCCTTGTGTTCCCTGGCCTCCAGTAACCTAACCTAACCCTGTGCTTACAATTCAATGCTGGAACAGAGACAGAAAACACTCCCTGCAGCTTCCAGATGAAGGGCGGCGTTGCCAGATGTGTTGTTTTACGGTTTAGATGCAAAAACAAAGGACATTTCAGATTATTGCTACTCAAACTTAAAATGAGAATGAATTGAGTGAGGACTGTATCTGAAAATTAACCAGCTGGCAAACATGCACACATATACAGACACAATAGCATGCAGTGTGTTTGTGATTGAGATTAAAGATGAATCAGGAAAAGAAAAATAATCACCTCTTGTGACATTGGTTTGCTATCAACAAATCTTAATTGTCATTATAAAAAATAAAGAGATAACTGCATCCCACAGCAAATAACTTTAAATTAATTCATTTAAAAAACTGATAGTGATGTAATGAATTTTTTAAATGATCTCAGTGGAATTCGGGCTGTTTTTGAGAATCATGAGCCTCACAGTGGGAGAGAGGGAGGGAGGGAGGGATGGATGGATGGATGGATGGATGGATGGATGGATGGATGGATGGATGGATGGATGGATGGATGGATGGATGGATGGATGGATGGATGGATGGATGGATGGATGGATGGATGGATGGATGGATGGATGGATGGATGGATGGATGGATGGATGGATGGATGGATGGATGGATGGATGGATGGATATGTCCACTAAGTGCAGAGCAACAGGGATTTTTTCAGTTCTGAACTGCGTTTTACGCCAATTTAGATGTAGAAACTTGTTGGTTTTCATCCTTTTGTAAAGCAAGCAAAGATTCATCTTAATAATTTAAACTTACGCAAATGAACTTTGGTCATTTTTCACATTTGGCCACTCCTGACAAAGCTAGTTCAGCATCCGTTCTGCATCCTGCCTCCTCTTTGAGCTCCCTCAAGCCAGTAAAAGTCAGTCCGGTGTGGACATTTCTTTTATCACTCTGTCACGTTCTCTCTTTCTTTTCTTCATTTTTCCTTGCATTTCTTTGATGAATCAGCCATGATGTCCATTCAAAATGGCCAGTGTGTTAATATCTAGTAGCTGGAATGTGAAGCGGTGCTGCACAGCAAAACACAGCTGCCACGCGATGCTCTGGGGGAAAAGGGGGCTGTTTCTCAACTTCAGGACGCTGCAGGGCAGTCACAGCTCCAAGAATTTTCATAGTGAATGTCAGTGAGTTTTAAGGTCCAAAAAATGTGGTGTACTGTATTTAATATATAACATCATATATATGTCTAAATATTAAATTATAAGTTATGAAGTTATGTTATTAATTTTATTGAACAGGGATCGTGTACAGCAACAGAGGAAATTATGATTTGTATCAGATTGTTGTTCTCTGAGCTAGTTTCTATCTCCAGTTCCTAAAACACAGAAATACTTTAAACGTAGGAAACATAGAGCATATATACATATACAGATAACAAATCTAAAAAAAGACTACATTACATAGTAAAATACAGTAAAATCTTAGAGAAGATACAACTCTAATAGAAAATTAACAGTATTAACTAACTACTATTTGTCTCAACAGCTCTCAGTCATAAAGCCTTCCTGCATCCATGTTTACCTGACAGACTCAGACATTCCAGGTTGCTTTATTTATGTCAAATCATGTTACTAACCTGTTGTCAATTAACTTCATTAGCTGTTAAGACCAGTTTTTAGGAATTTTTTTATGTTTCTTATCATTACAAAGTTTTTCCAGTCCCATTGCCCATCTCTGTCTAAAACATACTGTATTTGTTTACATTTTACATTGTGCCTATATTTTTATAGAAAAAAATGATTGCAAGAGGTCATGGAAAAGTGTGTACTGCTGCTGTTATAAGTGACCCAGAACTGAGAGCAAGTGAGGAAGAGGCAAATGGGAGAGAGGGAGGGGGGTGGTGCGTAATTTACACCAGGAAGTAATTATGTAAATTCTACGCCAGGCCCTCTAGTTTACAGTCCAGCCATAAACCCACTGTGATGTCTGGCTCACAATAAACATTATTTATTTCTTTGTTTATTAATGCTTCCACTGCTAGTCGCTCCAATGTTCCCGTGTTATTTTTTAAAAAAAAGAAAAAAACCACTGACTGGGAGGAACTTAGTTTAATGTTGAAACACTGGGCTCAAGTTTAAAAGCAAGGGAATAGAGAAGGGCTCTGCTAATGTAATTATTTTTTATGAAACAAACATGCAGCATTGATGTGGGTTCGTTGCATGTGGTTTGAAATGTTTTGTGTTGTAGGAATGAAAAGTTGGGGCTTCAGCGCTGGTAATAAAGGGATTTAAAGGCCTCCGGACAAAGAAAGTGAAAAGTTAAAATCAGATGAGCATAGCCTTCGCTGACCAGCGTTTTGTAATTTGTTGAAACGTCCTCAAACGACAAAAGAAATTTTAGAAAGGAGCGTAAAACTCATTATCCCCATGGCCTAGTACTGCACAATGACTTAGACAACATCCAGAGCTTCTTAAATTTGTCTTTTTCCATCGATTTTCTAAAAGACCTTTGGCAAAAAAGACATTACAAGAAATTAAAGAGAATTTTAGAAGAAGAATCATGTTAACATGCTATGCAGGAGTAATAATCATAAAGAGCAAGTATTTTTAGTCTTGACTGCTAAATCAAAAAGATTAGAATGATTGAAAAAATTATCACCATGTCAGTGAGTTCAAAGAGTTAACCTGAAACCTTCAATTTTGTGATACCATCAGCTTTTTATACTGGGGTTCATACTTTGTCCACTCCCATGTTTCATAACTAATATCTTGGTTGCCCCACTAAAAACATCTGCAACCTCCAAACACCAAGCAAAGGTTCAAGTCTGCAGAGATCCAGCAGCTTGTTTTCAACTGTCAGGGAGGTAGGATTCCTCAATGACATGTTGTATCCCATCCTAACTGTAACATCCTCCCCAAAGGGTAAATAAAAGCTCAAAGTTAGTGTGCGTGCGTGCGTGTGTTTGTGTGTAATCAGGAAGAGATATATGATCTGTCCTCCTCAAAGGAAAGAGATTCCGGTGACGTACAAGGACAACTAATGTGCTCAAAGCAGAGACACTCAGAAAGATATGTCCATGTGCACGAATGTAAATGAAAGTGCACGTTTTTACGTATGCATGTATGTGGACTGTGTGTGTGTTTGTGCATGTGTGCATGCACAGCAGATAGCCTCTGTGTTTATTTAGTTTGAGGTGACAGCAGGAAGGAAGGCAGGTTAACGAGCTGCCGGCTCCAGGCACCCAGGCACATGGTGATTACGCAACCCCAGTCAACTCCTCTTTCACACACGAACACACACGCACACACACACAGATGCATCCACCTGGGTGAGAAAACAGACCGGCTCAACAGTATGCAGGCACATTCAAGGGTTCTTACATCAGCTGAATGGGATTTTGACTCTGGACAATACTTACATAACAAAACAAAACAGGTGAATGTTTACCCAAGCTGACATGGGCGGCCACTCAAAAGCCTCACCTTGTAAAGTGAGGAGAGTAGTGTTATAGATCATATTTTAAATTACAAACAACATACAGAGCCTGTAAGCATTTTAATCTTTAATCCCAACTTTGAATAACATAAAGGTCTATTTGTTACCTCCAAACCAGTGAATGTAATTTTGATGTATATATGGCAGGATTTACATTTTTGGTTCATTTGTCAATTGTTTGGCCACATGAATGAGTGTCAAATGTCACTCAGTGATTGTCCACTTACACCTGTTTTAAGCCAGATTAAGCTAGATTAGCCAATTAACCCCCACCACCATGAATGTGGGTTTAAATTCATTTTGGCATGTAAAACTGAAAACGTTCCGGGCTGTTCCGTGATGTATCGTCATCCACTGAGCACATCCTTACTTTAACGTATAAGGTGCTTCATAAAGAGATACTGTCTGCCTGAACAAAGCGCAACTAAATGAGGAGCAAAAATGTAAAAAAATTCATCTGTGTGTAGAATGGAAAACAGAAGGGCATGACGGTACTTGGACGATGTAAAGAATGAGGCTGATCACAAGAAAAGGAAGGAGATCAGGGAGAATGTCAAAGATAAAAGAGGAGGATTAAAGCCATTGAGATTTCGGGTAGATAGTTTGAATTCACATAGGCCAGAGTTCATTTTGCAAACACAAACACCATGCTACGGAAACAGAATACTCAGAGCAGCAGAGGGGGGCTGGCATAAGTATGATAAGATATGTACATCCCCATATATATCTCACAGTTCTGATAAAAGATGACATTTCATTAGATGTCAATTAAATATGGACTTATGAGGAATATGGAGTTCATGTGATAGTTTTTTGTCGTTGTTCTTTTTGTTTTGTACTTTGATACATCTTTGACTTCTGTTCAAATATTCTGAAATGTCAGACAGCCTAAATGCTTCTTTTTATCTGAGTAATTGTGGAAAACATTAGTCTTAACACTCTTGTGTTAAGACCAAGAGTTACTTTGTTCCTCCATGGTAAAGACAACATTGAGAGAATGTTGTTGTCGGAGTTTGGCATTTTCATGATGTTTAAATAAATAAATTCAGTGGCACTTCACTTATAATGAAGCTTATTTTCCCCAATAGGAAATTTGGCCAGTGGAAATTCTGATTGGCTGGTAACTTCAGAAATGGGTATTTTACACCTGTATAGGAATGTATGCCTGGATTCCAAACATGTTTTTTATTATTATTATTTCTAGGCAATTACTCTTAAATGTTTTGATCAAACAATACAGTTTTTAATGCATTTAAACACAAGTAAACAGCAGCTGGAAAAATAACTCGGTTTCTAATTAAGTCAGCATTACTCTTGTATCTTCTTCATGACAGTTGTATGGACCTCCTTGAATAAAACCCCAAACCCTTCAAATGCAATTTTTTTTTTACATTAAATTGACAATCATTCCAATGACAGTCTCAGAAATGCGAGTGAGACTGTATATATATATATATATATATATATATATATATATATATAGAGAGAGAGAGAGAGAGAGAGAGGGAGATAGATAGATATTTGGCAATGTGTCCACATGCACATGTACAGTATATGCACCAAAAAAGAAAAAAAACTCAGATGTCTGGGGACAATAATAAAAAGATCAAATCTCTTGGTACATGCACAACATGTATAAGATTGTGCGGTGAATTTATAGAATTTAAATATAATTACATGTTAATATTAAAGCGGTCGGTTCTATTACTTTTAACTGCTTTAATCTGCTTTTAGCTGTTTATGAAACGCTGTTATAAATACGTCACATAAATTGACTCAGTTCCTGTTTTTTGTATGCCGACTTCCCGATGTGCCACGAATGCAGCATTCGTTAGCGTGGTGGGTGTGTGCTCATACAATCTCACATGTACCCACACAGAGCTGCACATGTGCACACGCTCTCTAACATGTCTACCAGGTGCAACGTCTGCAATTGTATTTTGTGCTGTGCTGAAACATCCAACCTGTGATTTACAGACCCAGAGGTCCAGCACAGAGAGCGAAGGACAGGGAGAGACAGAAAGAGGTGATGGTGGAAAGGAATGCAAGTTTATGTCAAATTTATAAATATATATATGTTTGTTTTAATGTCTGTGGTTGTGTGTGTGTGTGGGTGTGTGTGTGCATGCCCATGGCAGTGATGGTCATTCAAGCAGAAAAGATCCCCCATGTCACCCATTAACACACTCTCGCCTTTGACCCCAAACTCAGCTGAATGGCTCTCTAATGGAGGACAGACTTTGGGAGTGTGTGCTTGTTTGTGTGCGCTTTCACATGTGCTCAGACTCAGTCGTGTCCATCTGTATGAAAGCGTCAGACAGCCAGAGACAGACAGAATGGACAGAGGGAGCAGGAGCCTGTGAGTACAAAGAAAAGCCGACCCCCAGAAAGTGGAGGAAGTTTACACAGCCGACTCTGCTGAGCTTCAGGAGTTGCTCTATTTATAAAGACAGCAAACCCTCACAACAAATGTGTGTGTGCGCGCTCAAGAGTATGTTTTCATGTGCTGTTTGTGCAAGCACATTTTAGCAACTGTGTGTTATACACACAGTGCATGTGTGCGTTAAAATTAATAAATACGCACAATTGAAGGCTTCCTGTTATTTAGCGGTGAAGCCAGAGGAAGTTATTTTGTGGTACACTGATAATTTTGGTCAGAACACTGGGCTATAAATACTGTCAGAGCTACACACTCAAGCCTGCCTTCCTCTCCTCTCTCCCTCTCTCCATTCCTCCATCCCTCCCCAAAATGAAAAACTGGTGTGCTGCAGGAAAACAAGAGCAAAATAAGCATGCAGGGAGTTGTTTTTAGACTTTTTACAACATCCTTCTCTCCAGTCCATGCTGGTGTCAGGTTCATTGTGAAGATTGGGCTTTGTGTGGCACATCCCCACCAGAAAAAAAAAGCCCTAGAGGATTGTATGTGAAGACAGTTTCACACAACATATAAAGTTACATGATTTAAGTTCATCAGAGTTGAGCTCAGATTTCACTATTGGAGGACTTTATATGGCACATATTGCTTGTTTCACATGTCAGAGCCACATGAGGACAGGTGCTTCACATTGTGGCTGGAGATGTTTTACTTTTCCACACATACCACAAGAACATTGGTTCCAGCAATTAACAAATACCATTTGTGTAGCCAAAGCCTGATGTAGCTGTTAAATCTACAGTACTAAAAACACAAGTGAGCAACACAGTTGCACTGAATGACATCGCATGATTATAATCAACAATAACTCTGATTAAAAGGGACTTGAGGCAAGATTAAGAAATGAAACTCGCGACTGGCACTTCAGGTAACTGCAGCCACGAGCCAGGCCGTCACGGGAGCGTGCACAAACTGAAGCTATAATGTTGTTTACTTACCTTTTTCTTCGTAGTTCCACTTTTTAGTGTCTTTGAATTTACCGCGACCATCTTCTTCCTGTATCAAAACTGCGGATGTAGCGTCATTTGACGTCACGTCCGCAGGACAGCGCGGGAAATTCGGACACCGAATTGCAGCGCATTTTGCAGCACACAGCCTGTTCAAGGCAACGGAGAGAAACGTGGGTGGAAATGTTATTTTTGTTATTTAGAGCTTCATCACCCATTAGTATTAAAAAAAATGGACATGCATGTTTGTTTGTTTTTTAGATTCCTGTCTCTGTCCCTTTAAGGTGAATCAGTGTCTCAGTGTCACTCTGCTTGAATGAGAACTGGTACATGAAACGAGCATTGATCCAGTTCTGGAAATGATTTCTGACATATGGATGACAACATTTTACTCATGCTTAAAGATGCTTTACGTAACTTTCCAACCTTGAAACTCTGCATTCCTGACTGGTTTGATGGCGCAGTTACATTTGTTATGTATTTCTGGAGCCATTCCTGCACAGCAGCATCCCAAACCTGAGAAAGATAAACTTTGCAACTTATGCTTCCACAATGCTGCCTGATGTTGCAGCTGAGTTTCGCACTGCATCACTCGCTAGCAAGTGGACATCAACACACCATTTTGGATGCACACCGTGGCTGACTCCGTAAATAAACACAAGAAGACATTATCAGAGGAAGAGAGGAAAAGGAAGAGAGAAAGGGACAGAGCAAGCGATAAGACAAGTCAAGATAAGTCTTTCATTGGGTGGAGAGAGCTCAGAGTGCAAGTAGGATGAAAGATGGATGCTAGAATAGCTGTTGATGGGGGAAAAGCTGCAAAACTTCCATAGTGCATCTTTAAATGTAAATATAAAAAAACTAGTGAACTTTTACCAACATTTTGTTTCTCGTATTTTTTTTTTGGGGGGGGGGTTCAACATGGACTGTTATATACATGCGGACACTTGCACGAATAGGCAATGGCAGCCAAACAAGCATGTGGTCATTGCATAAGGAATGCCGGGAAATTCTTCAAGGATATGTTAATATTCCAGATGCTTCTGGACATAAACAAGCCTCCAAATCGGAGATCGGAAATTTGATTTGACTGCAGTTCTGCGTGGCGATACAAAGATGTTTATCACCCCCTCCTTTTCTCTGCAGCCGGATGGCTGAGTGGCCACTTAATGTTTACCTATGATAAGAGCTTTCTGTTTGACTACCAGTTAAACTCCAGTCAACAGAGTGGCCACATTGGAGATCTAGATTTTACTGTATATGAACTTAATTATTCCTCTTGGTTATTCAGTAGAGTCAGTGTAGTAGCTCTAAAGTTTATACCAAGCGTGGCCATGCCCAGTCCAGACAGCCAAAATCCAACAACTTTTAGATGCGTCCCCTCTCCAGCATACAGGGGTTTTTGCAAAGCTACACAAAAAAAATTACAGAAAGTTTTACAAGAACTTGTACATTTTTTTTTTTTAAACTTGTGCATTTTAAACCACATGCAGATTATGCAAAGAAATCACATGGTGGTGAATTGTCCACTTATGCATCTCACACAACGGGAAAAGGCTTGCCTTCTGTTTTAAATGTAACTGAACTATCACTTGGAAGATTCCCCACATTCCCCACATTTCATTGCAGTCATTTGCCAAAATCAAATAAGTTTGTTTTATTTCTCATTTTTGTACACTCAGCACCCCATCTTGACAGAAAAATACAGAAATGTAGAATTTTTTGCAAATTTATCAAAAAAGAAAAACTGAAATATCACATGGTCATAAGTATTCAGACCCTTTGCTCAGTACTGAGTAGAAGCACCTTTTGAGCTATTACAGCCATGAGTCTTCTTGGGAATGATGCAACAAATTTTTCATACCTGGATTTGGGGATCTTCTGCCATTCTTCCTTGCGTATCCTCTCCAGTTCTGTCAGGTTAAATGGTGAACGTTGGTGGACAGCCATTTTCAGGTCTCTCCAGAGATACTCAATTGGGTTTAAAGAGCTCCGGCTGGGCCAGTCAAGAATGGTCACAGAGTTGCTCTGAAGCCACTCCTTTGTTATTCTAGCTGTGTGCTGAGGGTCATTGTCTTGTTGGAAGGTGAACCTTCGGCCCAGTTTGAGGTCCTGAGCCCTCTGGAAGAAGTTTTCTTCCAGGATATCTCTGTACTTGGTCACATTCATCTTTCCTTCAATTGCAACCAGTCGTTCTGCCCCTGCAGCTGAAAAACACTCCCATAGCATGATGCTGCCACCACTATGTTTCACTGTGGGATCATATTGGGCAGGTGATGAGCAGTGCCTGGTTTTCTCCACACATACTGCTTAGAATTAACTCCAAAAAGTTCTATCTTGGTCTCATCAGACCAGAGAATCTTATTTCTCTCAGTCTGGGAGTCCTTCATGTGTTTTTTGGCAAACTCTATGCAGGCTTTCATATGTCTTGCTCTGAGGAGAGGCTTCTGTCGGGCCACTCTGCCATAAAGCCCCGACTGGTGGAGGGTTGCAGTGATAATTGACTTTGTGGAACTTTCTCCCATCTCCCTACTGCATCTCTGGAGCTCAGCCACAGTGATCTTTGGGTTCTTCTTTACCTCTCTCATCAAGGCTTTTCTCCCACGATTGCTCAGTTTGGCTGGACGGCCCGGTCTAGGAAGAGTTCTGGTCGTCCCAAACTTCTTTCATTTAAAGGGACTTGAGGCAGGAATTTGAAAAAAACCAAACACGAACGTCCCTTTTTTTCATACTAATGGGTGATGAAGTGCTAAATACCAAAAATAATTTTTCCAACCATGTTTCTCTCCGTTGCCTTGAACAGGCTGTGTGCTGCAAAATGCGCTGCAATTCGGTGTCCGAATTTCCCGCGCTACCCTGCGGACGTGACGTCAAATGACGCTACATCCGCAGTTCTGATGCAGGAAAAAGACGGTCACGTTAAATAAAAACACTGTTAGTGATAGTTATGGATTATTCTGCCGTCAGAATACGATCTAGATCAACTGAAAGACCACTAAAAAGTGTAACTACGAAGAAAAAGCTTAGTAAACAACATTATAGTTTTCCAGCTCTGCCATGCGGACGTGACGTCACATGACGCTACATCCGCTGTTTTGATATAGGACGAAGACGGTCGCGGTAAATTCAAACACTGTAAGCGATTGTTATGGATTATTCTGCCGTCAGCAAACAATCCAGATCAACTAATAGACACTAAAAAGTGCAACTACGGTGAAAAAGGTGAGTAAACAACATTATAGCTTCAGTTTGTGCATGCTCCCGTGACGGCTTGGCTCGTGGCTGCAGTTACCTGAAGCGGCAGTCGCGGCAGTCACAAGTTTCATTTCTTAATCTTGCCTCAAGTCCCTTTAAGGACTATGGAGGCCAAGGTGCTCTTAAAGGTGCCATGACATCAAATTTCACTTTTCTGGGGTTTTGGGGGTATAATATGATCTGTTGTGCACTGATAAGGCCATGTGAATGTCCAGAGTGAGAATCAAAGTTCCTGTTTATGGTCTGTCAACAGTTGAATCAGACAGCAGGCTATCATTCTACGTAGTTCTATCATTCTACGTAATTTAATTGCTCCAATAAGAGCACACTATCAAGTAAACAGCGCCCCCCCCTCTCTCTCTCTCCTAACGGTTTATGCACCGTCCGCTCCCCCCTCCCCTCCCTGTCTGATTCAGCTGCGTGTATGGAGCTAGTAGTAACTTCTGTGCAGTCAAGTCTGGATTTTCAAACAAATGGATTTAAAAGAAAACTTCTGCAGCAACACTGAGGGGGAGGGGCCACAACCTTGTCATTACCTGTAAGTTTATTTATTTTCTAAATGCTGTCTTGTCTGATAAACGTAGCTCACACTGTCTGAAGTGCCCATGTTGCTAGCAGTTAGCCTTTAGCAAACTCCGACCACAGCTTGACCTAGATTCTCCAAATAAGGTCATAGCCAAATAAGGTGTAGCCAATTAAAATGAAGTCAACGTGGTCTCCGGGTAAAGCTCCATATCATCACCGGACCCAACTGTATTACTGAGGAAGTGAGGTCTGGCGTTTCAAAACAATACTCCGCTGTAGAAAATGCCGTTTTTTTTCTTTGGAGTATTTACATATGCAGTAATGCCAACAACATAAACTAGTTTTTAACTGTTATGTCATCACTCCTTTAAAAAACTATTAGTGCAGCAGAAAATTTTTGGAGCCTTGGCCAGATTTGTGCCTCCCCACAATTCTGTCTCTGAGCTCCTTGGGCAGTTCCCTCGACCTCATGATTCTCATTTGCTCTGACATGCAGCTGTAAGGTCTATATAGACAGGTGTGTACCTTTCCTAATCATGTCCAATCAGTTTAATTAAACACAGCTGGACTGCAATGAAGGAGAAGAACCATCTCAAGGAGGATTAGAAGAAATGGACAGCATATGAACTAAATATGAGTGTCACTGCAAAGGGTCTGAATACTTTTGACCATGTAATATTGCAGTTTTTCTTTTTTAATAAATTTGCAAAAAAAAAAAAAAAAAAAGGAAAAAATTTCCGTCAAGATGGGGTGCGGAGTGTACATTAATGACAAATTAAATTAACTTTTTGATGTTAGAAAATGGCTGCAATGACACAAAGAGTAAAAAGTTTAAATGGGTCTGAATATTTTCCGTACCCACTGTGTGTACATATACATATATATATATATATATATATATATATATATATATATATATATATATATATAATATGTATATATATAATATATCAACTCTTTCAGAACGTGGGAACAGATGTCTGTGAAAAAGAATCTGGTAACCACTACTGATGGTAGTCACTACTGAGCAGCCTCAACATGCAGCTTTTTATGGTCTTGCTTTATGTACAGGTTGTTAGTCTGAATGGCCTCTTGTAATTAAGGATAAAACAAGCACAGCTTCGAGTTTGCAGCAGGGCCACTCAAATCAGCAATCCACAGGAAACTCTGGCTCTCCACAAAATCCGTCCTTGAATCCCTAAGAGAGTTCAAAAGAGCAACAACACAAACATTGACTGTTATGTGAAGGCACATAATGCAATTACTTTACAATATCATGCAGCCATATGACATGAAACACATCACCTCTGCTCTGAATGTTGATACAGGTAGTGCTAACTAAGCCTCCAAGACCTTTAAATCCCTTTGGAAACTGTCACTTTGAAAGTATTTTCACATATAGTTTCCTCTGGTTGTGAAGAGAAACGGTAGTTTTAACGTTGTGATGTTAATATCATTGTTCTCAATCAATCCTGGGTTGTCCTGGGATTTTATCCCCCGGCTACATCGGAACTCTCTGTTTACTCATCCCATAATAAGGCTCATTCAGCTGAGGACATCTTGATTAGGTCTGCTGAGCGTCTGGTTCTCATTTAACATGGAGGAAGGGACAGAGGAGGCAAGGAGGACACAGCAACTGGAAGTGGAATAAGAAGAAGTGGCAGCCTGGTGTAACAAACTGTTACATAATATTTAGATTTTACATGTATTTTTAATTTTACAAAGCTGTCATTTGGTCAGATGTTAGGCATGAAAATTATGTTTAACTCTTTTTCTCCAAATTCTTGAGCTGATTTGGGACAGGGCTATGACACCAAACATGTATTGATTACATTTATTTACTTGGCATAAAAAACAAACTCTACCCCAGTTACCCTCTGCAGTGATGTGACAAACCAGTGCTGATAACCTGTCCGGGGAAAAGTTTACACAGCACTTACACCAGAATGTATCAGGTCTTTGCTGTATTTGGGATTTCTCTGAAATAACTGAATGTGAACCTTTCCTACTATATCATTATGTCAAACAAGCAAATTAGTAATAAATGAAGTGTCATTGCATACTTTGCTTTTAAATTTGATCATGCAGAAATCTTGCTTTCCATTCTTCTAATGTTCAGCTCAACACTGCAGGTATCAGGAATTCCTTTAGGTAATCATGTCATGCCTGACTGCACACTTTTTTTCTGCAGCCCAAATTAACCAGACTGGTCACTGATGGTGCTTCCAGATGTCTATTGATGGTTAAGATGTGGTTATTCAGTATTTTCATCATCTGAGTCAAACCCACCGTTAGCAATGTCACTGCATGATTCAGTAACTGTATCATATATTGGTAATGAACGAAGAAAAGTGCATAAAGCTATGAAGGCAATATCACATAGGTCACAGCAGACTTTCATCATTTTAAACAGTGATGTTATGTGATGTTGGGAAAATTTTCTGATATTTTACAGGAAATATGTCATCATTGATATTTGTATGTTGCCTGTTCAGGAGATAACCAGTCTCAAAGATTTGTTTTCAGTGGGGCGACTGATTCGATCAACCAGACTGGGCACCAATGAAAGTGACAGAAACCCATTTCAGGAGAATGACCAGCTGATTGGCCGGCAAACTTATAAAATGTAAATATGATGGTTTATTTGAAATTTATAATATTTTATTAAATAAAGTGGGTTTTTGCAGATAGGGTTGTAAAAACAAAATGCTCACTTCTTTTTTCAAACATATTGTACAGCTGAACTGTAAAGTACTCAGTACCTTATTGATTTGTGGTGAAAAAAAAGTACAAGACAGTTTATTTAAGAAATTCTGGCCAAACGCTCTATAAATTACAGCTTCTGCATGACGCGACTGAACCCAAGACTAGCCAATAGGAAAAGGAGGAAGATAATAAAAAGCGTGATCCTGATTCTGAAAGGAAAAACAGAATAGAGCAGAGAGACATTAATGTAAAACTCAGTGTGGTATAGTATGTCCCACTGGGAGGAGGGTCTGAGGAAGACCCTTGGCATGATGGAGGGGTGACATTGTGTGGGAACCCATCGGGATTACCTGAGCGCAAATAGATGGATGGATGGTTAGCTGTGAATTGACACACGCACACAAAATATAACAGAGCAAAACAAAGTTTACCACAGTTTATTTTTATGGAAATTTTAATAAACATATTAAAACATTTCTCTTTTCTGCATTAGAAAATGTAACAAAATCAGAAAAGTCGTGCAGACAACACAAACTAGCTCTAACAGTGATTTAAGGGGAGGCACTTCAGGCAAAAACCCCGTTCTTTCATCACATGGTCAATTTTGAAATTTCCGTTTCCCTCCTTCAACATGTTTTCTTTCAGACTAGTGTTAAAAAAATGTCAAAAATAAACATTTTATGAGTTTGTTTCATGACACTTCGTCTGATGCACCCGAATCCCCTCAAAATGCAGCTAAAGTTGCTGTTTTCTCAAAATGAGTTTTTTCTCTTGCTCTGGGTAAAAAATCTTAACTTCAGGAGCACTTACAGAAACCAAACTTTTAAGTTTTGCTCCTGACTGTGTTCTTAAAGCTTTTACAGAAGGATTTTTTGATATCTCATTCACAACCTGATTTATAGAACATTTCATCCCAAAAATGTGCCCAAAAATGTGTTTTTTTCTGGTTGTTGATAGTATATTCTAAATTGTGAACTGATCTATAGAGATATCCAAAATCCCCTCTGAAAAAACTTTTGGTTTTAATATGTGAACAAAATTCAAAAGGAACTTTTAACCTGGTTTAATCCAGTGTTCAGTTTTTTTTACCTAGAAATATATTCAAATTATGCATTTTTGGCTATATAACACCTCATTTGCATATTCAAACATTAAATTTCAGAAAACTTGCAATACAAAAAATTATAGCCCTAATGTGAGGAATAAACCAGGAAAGTTTCATGGTGATATAAGTTAGTAAAATTTTTTACCCTATTTGGCTGTGTCTCGCCTTAAAGGTGTCATAACCCTGTGTTTTACATACACAATCCTTCTTAAATTATCTTCAAATGAATTTTTAATTATAGTTGGGTGGGAGGAAAATTTAATGAGCTCATTTTAACCTCTTTTTATCCCCAACTTTTGTTTGTCGCGAGGATACGCACGAGAGTTAGACCTGTCTGTAAGCGCGTTCACGAGGCAAACGTCAAGCCAAAACAAAGTTTTATCAGGACAGAGCAGGAGAAGGAAATGATGTCCCAACAGAGAAAAACATGATAAAAACGTAACGGCACAGCTGATGGAGAGGATCCGTGGAGTAAAAGGGCTGGACTCTGATGAATATAAGGAGCAGACGTCTGACATGAAGTTAACCAAACAGTGTTAGCTTCTGTAGCTACATTAGCAGCTTGTCCGTTCGTCAACCACCATTTACTGGTCTCTGACACAAAAGATAATAAGTTACACAAGCAGCAACACTTACCGACTGCACATCCTCACTGATAAGTATAATCCACTGCTCCCTGGTAAAGCTGTCCCTCCTGTTAAAGCACCGGAAACTGCTGAATTTCTGCCGAGGCAACTCAGTACGGCAATCTCCCCCCTCCTCCTCCTCGTCAGAGTTACCTGCCACGGTCTACTCTGTGGCAGTAATCAGCTGCCTTCAGGTGGTGCTAAAGAGGCTAGCTTAGCAGCTAGTAGCCTTTCTAGTTCACGTCATTCGGAGAAAGAAATTCAATTCGCGAACTGTGGAGAGCGCGTGCTTGTGGCCGGTTCTGATGAGAAGAGAGCGCCAGCACTCAAAGACGAAGTTACTTTCACTCTCCGGAGTTTCTGGCACGTTATAACTGAGGTCCCATTCCAGTACACATGTTTTAACATGAAAAAGTGGGATTTAACAATCACTTGTCATGTCCGCAAAAAGTAAATAAAAGTTTGTATTCTTTCCTACTACCCGCCAACATCAGAGAAAAATATAATCCACGGCATATTTACCCGCAAATCGCAGGTAAAACGTCCCGTTTCAGAAGAGACAGGTCTTTGCTTTCAGCAGAAGGAGACGAGGTGCTGCTACCAACGCAGCAACGTAGCATCAACAAGCTAGTAAACGCTTAGAAATATATCCGGGGATCAAAATAGAGGAAAGACAGATAGAGAAGCCATCTGTGTGCTGTGGGGGTGTAGGGGGGGGTTGAACTTTACGACAGTGAAAGTACGCCACTAGGGGGAGCCGCGAGCTGAAGTTACTGAGTTCTGCTTTACGTGTAAGACCTCAGTGTCATTCATGGTTATTTCACGTATTTTTTTTAGATCAGGTTGTACCTTCCTATACTGGCACACAACTTTAAAGTAGAATTGTGTAGCACAAACCAAATTTGCTTAATGAACCAGGCACAGATACACACTCATAAACACACACAGAACATGTTTATGTGAAAGTGTAGAGTTCATGTAACAGATAAGGGACGGTAGAGTCAACAGTACTGTTGATAGCCTGCTGATAGAGTGTTCCCTTGCTTCCGCTGCCCTTTATTTACCTAATGATCAAGTGGATCTGTATGTGTGCGAGCATGAACGCTCAGTAGTTCTGTTGCCCCACAATCAGACCACATTTTCTTTTACTGATGTTTGTATGTGAGTGTATAATTGGAGTAATGCTTTCACCTGGAAATTATGTTTACATGGAAGTAATTTGTTTTGCTAAATTATTTCCAGTCCTGGCTTCCTGGATCATTTCAACATCCAGTATTTTTTGTCAGTGTAAACATTTTGTTAAAGAATAAAAAAGAAAGAAATCACATAGAAAGTTGAAGGGCTTACAAGGCGCATACATTACAGGACTGGTTAGGCAGCTACTAATATATATATATATATATATATATATATATATATATATTTAAATATATATATATAGATAGATAGTTTTTGAATGCCCCTGATTTGATTGTGCGTGGAAAAATTAGGCAGCAGTGCCAGACATGCAATCAGATAGGAAAACAGGAAGTAATAGAAAACAAGATAACAGACAATAGATAGACAAATACGTTAGGTGAGCTTTATCAGCAAAGAGGAAGCGTTTCAGAAAAGCAGAGGGAGATATAAGTTGGTCAGACAAGCAGTTGTCATTATTTCTCCTCTACAGTCTCCGGTTGAGCACAGAGCAGAGGAGTCATGCATCAGTGGAGGAAATTGGGAATGTGAAACATGCCAGATTAGACAGGAATTCTGAGAGCCTGCAGACCAGCTCAATGGCTTCAACCATGGGAAAAACCATGCACTCATGCACACGGCCGTAGACACAAACCCAAACACGCACATGCACACACACAAGGCTGCAAAAGCCTTTCAGATTTTCAACCACCTGCTGCATTCCTCAGCCAATAAGTCAGCTACTTAAGGAGCCAGCTTTTAATCATCCAGTCAGTCAAAGAGCCAGGCAAAGCAAGCATCTATACCACCCATTCTATTGGTTCATCATAAAGACAGCATTTCACATTTACTTGTTAAGGTGACACAGACAAGGAAGCGGGTGCTATAAATATTGGGAGACAACATGTTTTAATTTTAACAGAGAAGAATTACCTACAAAATACATGGTCTGAAGTAAACCGCCTGTCTATACCTGTGATTTTCCAACAAGATTCAAACTCTATATTTTCAGTTTTGTGTTGTTTTATAGTAACGCTGCACATGTGAGCTGAGCATTGGTCAGCCTGTCAGGTGGCCAGCTAGCCACCCACACATCCAGCCAGCCAGGCAGGACAAGACCAGAGGAAGCAGTCATTATGGAGGAAGCTAGGGCGTCTTAAAGCCATTATATGCCCCTCAGAGAGAGGCAGTCAGAGGCAACACGGCTGACTGGAGCGCTTCAAAGCAGGAAGGAGTCCAGCCACCACCACCAACCCAACCAGTCTGCATGTTCAAGGGGAAGTGAGGAGTTTACAGGGTGGGGGTTACAGGGCAGGGAGGATGAGAGGAGATACAAGGGCTGTTGGAGGACGATTTTGTTGTTTGCAGAGATGTAGTTTAAAGTAGATTAGGATCTTGCTCAAGCTTTACGATGTCTGATGACACGAATTGAGATAAACAACAGTTTGCACTCACTAAAAGTTCAACACTGTAAGATATCATATCATACCTTTTGTTCGCCAAAATGGACAAGTGTTTTTTTTCCTTGTCTGCTTGAACAAAGCTGCTTCTCCTATTGGCAGAAGTAGCTTGCTACATACAGTATATTCTACCTCCTGCATGCTATAGGACAAACCTGCAAATGGCTCCAACAGAAAAGAAGAATGACATTTAACCCGCACTGAGGTTGTTGTCGACCACGCTGTGGAAGCTGATACCTACATCTGGGCTTAAAGTGACCTGCTAGCCACAGTGCAGACTAGCAACATGTATCCTTTGTATCTCCACACTGAAAAAACTCTAAATCTTACCATGTATATTTGTCTAATTTCTAGTCAAAATATCTCATCACACTCATCATATTCACCTAAAGAGAAACTTTTCAGTTTTTTCAAGAAATCTTATCAAGAAAATTCCACTTGTTCTGTTGGCAAATTGGTTTTGGCTTATTACAGGCAAAAATACGTATATATTTTTAACTTATTTTAAGAGTGAGCAAGGTTGTTTTTGCCCTTCATAAACTTAATTCGGGCTGTCCTCACTCCAGCAGCTCTTTGTGCAGTGAATTCTGTGAAAATAGCAAAATCACTGTGATGTCACATCATAATCGCCGCCTATTGGAGCTGAGGCTAATACACACCTACAGCGGGAGTACAAAGTCATTCTACCATGCATTGAAAGCCTGGTGACAATGTTTGCTAATACTGCCGCAGCACGTTGTGCACAAGATCCAGAGTTTTCATCTCTCCAAAGGAACAGTTATTAGTGTCTTTGTGTACCTTCTATACAACTAAATGTTTGCATTTTTTTCAGCCTTTTGATAATAACACAAAAACACTAAGTTATTTACTGCAAATTCTCTGTACATGGTATTTGTACATTTCATTTCAGTGATGGAACATGAGTTTAAAGCAGCACACGTAAAAGCTAAATTCATTAGAATCTGAATTAATCTTTAGGAGCATTTCCCCTTTTCAAATTTTAAAGATGTAAAATGGATTTTTAAATAAACAGATAATGATTGGACAGGAGAAGAAAACTAAGTGGAGAGGGGTAGTTTGACATCAGAGAAAAGTCAAATGTCGTACTTTTAAGCTTTTACTTTCACACCTTCTCTTAGACTTTTATTGATAAGATTTGAGAGGTACTTTATGTGAGAATAATGAATGGAAAAAAATGGGAATATGCCTTTGGGGAAGTTGGGATTATGCAACCGAGGTTGGCATGAATGCTTCGAGCAGTAAAGCATCGAACAATGCTGTTAACTTTACATCCTCTCTAGCTTACTTCTGTTGTTGTTTACTTGTTCTTTCTTTCTTAATTTTATTCTCCCTTTACACATTTGTCCCTTTATCACATTGATTTATCTCTCCATCTCTTCTCCTTGCCCCCTCTGTTTTTATTCCCTGACATTTCCTTCTTTACTGCTCCCTTCCTCTTTAGCAGTCGCCCTCGCCCTCCTCCCCTTCTTTCCAGCACCTGTGCCCCTGCGGAGGGGAAGTTCCGGAGAAGAGGAAACCCCCAGGGCAACAAGCACCTCACAGATGGTTAGCAAATTACACCTTCATTACCTCTGCTCTCCTCTTCCTCTGGTCATTGCTTCAAAATTACTCTGTGTTCCTGTGACACCTCACATCTGTCAGCAGCTGCCTTGGCCGCCCATAAAAGTAGCTCTTAGCTTGAAAAAGTTCACGAGGAAATCTCAACCTTACAGCTCCTATCTTATGGTTGCAAGTCACTATTTTCATTTACAATAAATTCAATCATAATGCACTTTTTTTTTCCAAAAGTGCATCCAATTGGCTTCTAAATTTCTGCATAAACATGACACACACAGGTACAAAGGCATGGACACATCATGCCTTCAGGGTAAGGTGCAATCATTCAGGGGGGCTTGTCAAGTAATCGAAGACAGTGATGTATCTTTAATATCTATAAAATTTAATTTCATGAACTGCCTCAAAACATTTTTTGTGTGTTTGATGCAATTTCCTTTCAAAAAGGCTCCATTATCCAAGAAAATTCCATTTATTAAAACCAGAAGATTCTTGCAAACCGTCTCATACGGGTCACTAAACCTGAAACTGCTTTCATGTTCAGATTTCAGCATTTACCGCAGGCATGTGTTGTACTTTGGTGTTTTCAGAACAGTGGACACAGGCATCATACTGTAAAGAATATTTTCAGATCAGAACTTTTATCACTGTATAAATAGCTGGATAATCTGTAAGACAATATAGAATATTTTCTCCATTCTTTACACATTGGTCAAGAAGTGAGAAGTGCAAGAAATAGCCAAGAGCATATTTGACATCTTTGCAGATGTTATAAAGCCATCTCATAAACAGTGGATGAATTTGAAATTAACATTGATGTTTAATAACAGGTTGGGTTTATAAAGATGCAGATTAAGAATAAAAAGAGTTTTACCTCATTATACAAATAACTGGAGCATAAAAAAGCAGAAGCAAAAGCAGGAATAGAGCATAAATAAATGATTGTGGAATCATAAAACAGCGTTGTGCTTTGAGAGGAAACACCACTCCATGTTAACGGCATATGTGTTCATGCCTGCATCCATTATTTCTTCATTTGCCCCAGAGCAAGCCCAATGTTTTTAAAATGTGCAATTAAAGTTAAAAAGCATCCTGAAAATTAACTTTGACACATTTTTTTCCTGCTGAGTGCACAATAATGAATAATATAGGATTAGGTTCCTATTAAGTTCTGTCTGGACATGACCAATTCTTTGTTTGTAATGACCACTGACTCACACACACACTTGTGTGTTATTTCCATACCTCCTCTTTTCTAGTATAAAAGCACAGGGCCCAGTGCATTGAATAGTCAAGCTGAAGAGGGCATGGAATGATATTGAACACGCTTCATACTGGAGCAACTAAAAGCCATCAATGGTTTTAGGAGGTATTTCCATCCTATAAGATACATGTCCATCTTACTTCAACCTGTTTTCAGAACTGACTGATTTTTTATGGCTGTCTCTTTGTCTCCAAAGCTTGCTTGACTCTAACTTAACATCTGTTGCATTTACATGGACCATTTCCAACCTGATTAACAATCCATACTCAAAAAAAAAAAAACGAATAAAGAAGTCAAGAAACTTTTAATAAGATTAACTGGTGTGAAAACATTTTGATAACCTGTTGAACCAGATCAGCAAAATGTTGTGTACAGTATATTGTAAATCTTTCCACCCTTCTCTGGCTGCAATATGTTTATCTGTGCATGCTTGAAATATGAACTGAGGAGGTTTTTTTAGTGGTATAAAAAAAAACAGTGTGTCACAGACAACAAAGAATGCTAACAAGGACACCAGCTTCCCATCATTTATTGCAGCAGACTTTTATACAAGCACTCATGGTCTCCTCATGGAAGAGGGACACAGTGAACTGAAGCGTAAAGGTCCACTTTCACATTGACTTACTCATTTATAGAAAGCAGGGGAAGGAGGCCTAAGTGCCTTTCAGTTTGTTGCTTCACTATGGGAGCAGCAGAATTTCAAAAACTGTGATATAAGATGCTTCCATAATGCTTGTGTTTTGTAGTAATCAATAGCATTTTATCAGTAAAGTAATAAAGACTAAAAAAGCATTCGGAGAGCGCAGACCCCCGCCACGCAGCTCTCGCAGTGATACAGAATCCTTCAAAAAATTCCTGGATCCAAAAGGTGACCCGGATCACCACCAAAATTTAATGGGTTCATCTCTGGGCTGAGGCACATGGCTGGTGAAATTTCAGGTCAATCCGTCCTTTTTCTGTAAAGTTGCTGACAGACAGACAAACCAACGCTACCGGAAACATTACCTCCTTGGTGGAGGTATAAAATAAAAATTTTAGTGAAATAATATATTGCTTTTAAGGGAGAAAAAAAATTTATATTTGTTGTTTTATTTGTTTTTATTTTTTATATAAAAAAACAAATAAAAATTTATCATTTTTATTTTTTTTTTGTTAACATCCCCCCCTCTTATAATTATTGTCCGGTGATGAATTTTACCCGGTCCGACTCTTTTTTTTTTTCCTTTTTTTTATCTTTTTTGGGATTTGGTTGCGGGTTGCTAAGGACTAATAGAGTGAAGTAAGGTACGTTATAAGAAAAAAAACATTAAAAAAATTATAAATTAAATAAAATTTAAATTTCCCCCCCCCCCCTTTTGTTTTTTTTTTTTTTTTTTTTATATTATACCATCAAATAAAATATACCCTATCCAAACAAATAAAGAGAGGGGGGGGGGGGGGGAGGTGCATAAACGTTAGGAGGGGGGGGGGGGGGGGGTTTTTTTTTGTTGTGTTTTTTGGGGATTTTTTATTAAGAATAATAATAATATAAGATAATTATAATATAAGGAGAATAATAAATCTATGTAGAATATTTTCCTTTTTTTTTTTTTTTTTTTTTTTAGAAAAAAAAAAAAGATAAACAACAATAAAAAAGAATTTTTTTCCCCCTCTTAATTCTCATATCCTTTATACAAAAAATATTATTTTACCCCAAACCCCAAAAAAGTGAAATTTCATTTCATGGCACCTTTAATTGTTTTTCATTTGAAAATAATTAAAATAATAATAATAATAAAAACACACAAATTAAAGCCCCTTTCTCATGAACAGTGGACCAACATACCTCTAAACAGGTGTAGAAGTCTTTTTGAACATAAGAGGAAACACCTGATTACAGTGATTGCCATATATATATATATATATATGCTATATATGTACATATATACAGTCCAAGATGATTGGTGTTTTGTTTGTATAGGGCATTATATGGACTAATAACCAGATCGATAATGGTTCAAATAACCATGTCCTTTTCCATGTATGTCTTTGGAAAGCTTTAACTCTTAATCTTTTTGTATCATACTGCTTTGCTTTGCGTTACTCTGCTGCAAACAAACTAATCTGACCTTTAGCAGCAGAGGGAAAACAGACCTTCTAGTTGTTTTAACCACTCAGCATTTACGTGATGACAGAAAACTAGTTAAAACCTGACAGTTGTGGCCAAACCAGTCAATGTCAAAGCCACAAATTTTAACTTTAGTAAAACAGCAGTTTTCATATTTCATGGCACATGATAGTGCAACAAGATAAATAAAAACAGCCTTAGAGTAACAGAAATCGGAAAATTGTGAATTACCACGAAAACATGACCAGATGTGTCATAAAGAGACAACCTGATAAGAGTCTAAAGTCATCTAGCAGTTAAATTGGCTGCATTATCATTAAAAGTAAACAGGTTTACTAACTGTGAAGATAGAGAGACTTATTGCTGGGTACTGAATAGGGCTGCACGATAATGGAAAAAACTTGCAACAGGCGATAACAGTGTTGAGACTCACGATGACGATACATTTCACGATAAATAAAATACTAGTTAATGCATCTTTTTTCATGCTAAGCTTCACTGTCACTTTAAAAATGTCTTCCCCGTGCTTTTCCACGGCAACCTTTCCTCTTTCTTTCTCTGTTTTTGGTCTCCCTTTTCAAAAGTAGAACAAATTAACTGATTTATTCAAATAATCCACTCATTAGCTGCTTTCAGACATGTGCGGTAAAGTCCATCTGCTCTTTAACCGTACTCATCTTTTCAAGCACGCCACTTCCTCGGGAACTTATCGGCCTGTTCACGTTCAGACATCAGGAAATTTTGCAGATAAGCCAACACAGCCAGGCTCTCCCTTCAACTCTGTCCGGAACATCTTCATGTGCGTTCAGCCAAAACGACAATCTGAAACATTTCTTCTCTGATGACACGAAGACCAGCAGGTACATGTCCGAGGTAAAGGACCGGAACGTTTGTCTGAATGCAAACATTATAAAGGATAAAGTCCCACTATTACAGCTTTCCAGCACTAGAAAGACTTACCGATGGTGAGATTCAGCCTGTGGCCGAAACACTGGAGTCTGACCCAGTTGTTGAGGTTGGGGCTTTCACAATGTTGGCCCCGTTGTCATGGTGATGCAGACCTGTTGCTCTTCATGCAAATGTCAGCTGGCTAACACTTGTCCAAAAGTTGGTTTTCACTGGCGTTCCAACTGGAAATAGAAGTCTTCAGTGAGGAAATGCAGTGAAACTCATGAAGGGGTCTGCCGCGCGGCTACACCTGCGTTTGTAGCACATCATCTTTCTTATAACCAAAGTAGCTCCAAGTTGTCGAGGTGCTATTTTTAAGTTTTTCCGCATCTACGTTCCCTCCACTTTCCCCCTGCCACCATGCTCCTCATTCAAGGGGAGGAGGAGGAAGAGGGATGGGGGCGCATTTAAGACAATAAAAGCCCATTGACTGGCTGTTGACACAGAGCGCAATCACGTAACTTCCTTAGAATATATGTGAACACAGACGCTTCTAGATATCGCCGCTTAGACTGTCTTTCCGATGTGTACATCGTACGGGCCAATATCGCAATGAAGGTAAATTTTGGATATATTGTGCAGCGCTAGTATTGAAGGTAAACTGCTGTCCACCAGTGACATGATGAACCTGCAACTTGAGTCACCACATCTGGACTTAAGCAGCTACACCATTACACTAATATTTTATATTTCTCTGAGAAAGAAAAAAGCCATCATCAATGTGCACCATTTGGTTGACCCCTGTGAGTCATCCTATCAGGGGGGCCCCCCCTTTTTTTTTTTTGTTATAAAAACCTGGTGGGTTGAAATCTCCTTTCTATGCATAAACCTGAGATGCGTGTCGCTAAAACCAGTTGGATAAAGTGCAAGAGACAATGCAGAGCAGGAGAAGCTAGAGCAAATGAAGAGGCAGACAAGGAGATGAAGATAAAGGAAGAGGAGCCCACAGTGGGCCAAAGTCCTCTAATGCTGCTGCAGTGAAGTTACAATGAGAGAGAAGAGAGTATGAGTCATACACATGCCCCCCCCCCCTCCCAGCCCATGGTTACGTCGATCCTGACTCATTCATTCACAGCCAAGTCTCAAGCCTGCTTTTGTTATACAGATGAAATTGTGCTACTTAAGAGACCATCGCTGCTCTCATTATAGTGCTGTGACATACTTTATCTCACTGGCTGCTGGAGATCCATTCATAAAAATGCTACAGTTTCTGAGCATGTGCAGAAGGAGACACATGCTCTCACATACATCACATTTTAAAGTCTTATGGTTGAATGGGTTCAGAACAAGTCCGTGTCAGAATAGGGATTGTTTGCATTTAAGCCGTGCTGGGGCCACCCACACTAAAGAGTGTGTGCACCCAAAGCACTGTTACACATCGCCCATAAATTCCTATGATTATTCTGCATCTCTTGTCTGTCGTGGCTCTCCCTGTATGTACTTTCACCACTATCTGGTCACTCCTTTCTTCCTCCCAACATTTTCCTTCCTCTACCCTCCTCTTCCTCCTCACTTGGTGGAGCAGCATCTACCTACATGTGGTTAGCTCATCTCCTTTTCTTCCTCTCCTCCTCTCTCTGGTTAGCTCATCTCATCTCCAGGCAGTCAGCTTTGCAGGCAGCTAATTATAGGCCACGCTGTGGAGCGCAGGGCCGGATGTGACAGCATGCTGTTTGTGTGCGTGTGTGTGTGTTCACTGTATGTATGTCTGCTTATCTGTGTTAAGTCTTGGAATATATGTCACTGTTGGTGTTTGCCTCTGAGTACGTTTTCCCGCATATAAATGTATCCTATGTGCATATATTCAAGTGGTTGTGTATTCCCGTATAGCTGTCTTTGTTAGGACGTGTTTCAGTTTTTCCTAGTCATCACTTCTGAGGGTTTAAAAAGTGTGATCCATCACAGAGTCCTCACAAGTATAAATGCACAAAAGTGTGTATGTGTGTGTGTGCGCGCGCACATGCGTGCATGCGTGTAAGTGGACGAGCCACCATCAGGATATCCATTCCCAGCCCCTCCCACACTGTACTGCAGCTCTGACTCATACAAGGTGGAGGCAGAGACAGCCAGGGTCTGATGACAGGCAAGGGGCACACACACACACACACACACACACAGCATGCACACATGTGGGTGCATATATATGTGGAAGACTACATACATATGGTCTATATGGTGATGTAAACTAAACAGGTGTAGACATAATATGCACCATGCATAGGCTACTACATATAGCACTACAAATACACAAACGGGACCAGAGGCTAAGCTTTGTGGTTGCTAACCAGTATTACATGTATGTGTTTAAAACTGTATTTATCTCAGGCTTTGACTGACAAAATAAATCTGTAAAGGAAAGCAAGAAAAATGTGCTTTATGTCTGTTCATATCAATGCAAAAGTCTAACAGTGCCATTTTAAAGAATGGGAATTATTCAAGATATAATACTATTGCAAGAATACCTGTTATTCACAGCAGCTGAATAAAGAAAGAAGAAAAAAAGGAAATTGCCGTTAAAAAAAGAAAAAAAAATTTAAATCTACAACAGAAATTATTCAGTTTTGATGGTCGTCTGTTAAAAAGGGCACCTGAGCTCATCTGTGTTGTGTAATAGACTTAAAGTGCTGATGACACAACCTTGGCTTCATGTTATTTTGCAATACAACACCAGTCAGATCAAATATGTAATTCTGGGTAGTTAGAAGTCAGTCAGACATGTATTTACGTAAATATCCGATGTTTAAGAAGCGCAGCTTGCTAGCTGTTAGCTCTAGCTAGGAAAACACCTCTCCATAATATGATGTCAGCCAGATAAGCAGTTGGGGTCAGCTCGTTGATTTACATGTATTATCAAAGCGGTGGAAAACATCAAAGATGCTCCAGAACAGTTAGATTAGAACTGGTTTGTGTGGTGGGATCATCAGCCAGTTCAAAATAGTGTGGTGATGCTGAGGAATATGAAGGCATCAAACCTTAAAGGTTAAAACTGGACTAGAACTGCAGTCAGCTGTCTAGTTCCAAGTCATTCTCCTGGTCCCATGTCCACTCGGTTCAGCTCCGGCCTGCACGCAAGCAGACTGAGAACTGTAAGGAGCGGACCCAGAACAGCATTAAGTGGAGCCACAACTGTCAAAGAGCTGCTTAGACCTGCACCGAGCGGACCAAGACCTGCAGGCAGTTCAAGGCAGAGTCAGAAGTGACGAAGCAGAGGCACTGTTCCCTTTGTTAGCTCACGGCTAAACATTAGCTTGCAGCTAACTGTCAGCCCAAGCTAATTTTTAAAGGCAAAAAATTAGCCTTTAAAAATGAAAAGATAACTTACATAGTACCAGCTGAGTTTTAAATAGCTCCTGTTTATCAAGATGAAGATGGAGGGAAGGATGCATCTTTGGAAGCAGGTGGAGGAGATCTGTGATGGCCGGAGAAGTCCTGTGAAGCTGTCAGCTGGCAGCTGTCTGTCCATCTGTATGACCGATCTGATTAACCAGCGATAGTGGACAAACAATATTCCAGTGGACATGACTGCAGTTCCATGTGTTAGAAGTCTCTAAACATCTAGTAAACAGAAGCTTCAACCTAAAGGCAGCAGCAAGCATGAAGCTCCCACTGGTAAGTCCTGCTGCTTTATCTTCTTCCAATAAAATACAGGAACTGTAGGAAACTTAAATAAACTAACGCTGTACTTACGAGCTTTTAAACATTAACTGGCAATACAACTTAAAGGCTGAGCATCTGCAAAACTGGAAAAAGAACTGAAAAACTGCTAAGAAGCCGTTGACTTCAATGTTAAATGAACCGCGAATGACTGACTGACGTCACGTCCTGTTTTGGTTAACAGCACCACAGTCTGGTCAGATGAGCTGAAATGTAGCGATGTTTCTAACTCATTTATGCAGCTTGTTTCTGTTACATAGATCATCATGAAGAAAGTTTTGGTTTTATAAACATGACAAAAAATGTCAAAAAAGTGTCATCAGCACTTTAAGGCAATATAAGAGTGTCTGCACACATAGGCCCTCATTTATCAAACGATCGTAGAAAAGATCGCACATCTGATTGTAAAAATGGTCGTACGATTGGACCTACGTGTGATTTATTAAAACGTTCGTATCGGTCCAATCTCGTCGTACAAACAAAAGAGTCTTGATAAATACCACAGCTGAAATCCATCGTCATTTAAATGTCACGCCCACAGTTACGACCTTAAACATGCATGATTATGAGGCTTCGCCCAGCGAGGTTGAACCATGGAGCGGAGAGATTCTGCCAGAAAAGAAACTTTTGGGGGGATCAAGACAGAATTCCTCATTTGTGAGGTGGGAAAGATTAAAGAGGTGTTTTGTAGCTTAAAAACCGAAGTCAGAGACGTGCACAAAAACGCTGCACGAAAGAGGATCAGTGAGCCTCACCGGTGTTGAACGACTGGCTGAGATATTAATAAAAGTCTCAATCTAGGCCTGGCTGATGTGGTTTATTCGTTTTATCAGATATTAAATTTAATAATAGCCCACATCCGACAGCAACGTCACAATTCTTTAGCCAATGGGTCGAGAAAAAGTGGTCCAATATGAAACTCGTCACCAAAAGATGTTGCACCGGCATCCCCAGGGTCATGAGTCCAACAGCTGCGCTCTTACAGGTGGATGCCGTTCAGATCCAAGCCTGACCCAGACAGAAAAAAGATAACTTGCATTAGCAAAGCTAAGGGACAGTCTACTGACTGAGCACTTATACAACTTTAAAGTATAGATTACTTATTAGAAATGACGGATCAGCTGCTGTCTCCTCCGTATAGTCCAGTGGGGGCTCCAGGGCGGCTCCCGGCGCATCTGCTCCTCTGACTGCGCATCAAAACTCTCCGTCAGATGTCCGAGCGATGTGCAGCACCGCACAGGACAGAACTGTATTGTAGATTTTATCAGAGTCCAAAGCAGCGTTTCATCCCGCTGCTTTGACACCCACCTGCCTTCCTGCAGCCCGAAGTAGCGCTCCACCTGGGCACCTGATGCCTTCCTCCGTTCCTATATGGCAGTTTTACCAGCGGAGTGGGGAGATGCACGAAGAGTGAAAAGCACTTGTCTCCTAGAACTATATGTTGATGATTTTAAAAATTTGTTGAGATAAATGGAGGAATACAATTCAGTCACAGCTATTTTTGTAATTTAGGGAATACATTCTACATTGCCTTTTTTCCTTTTTCTTTTTCTTTACAAATGGGTTCATTCTTAGTGCTGATATGTGAATACTTATGTTTAAATGACAGTTTGTGGTTTGGTTGATAAATATTTTCATGTTCTGCTGTGCTGCAAACCCTCACTGACTCAAACTTGCGTACATGAGCTGTCATGAGATTTGATCGTATCCTACGATCACTTTCAAATTGATAAATGCAGAGTCTTGTGTGGAAATGGTCGTACGCACAGATTTTCGTCGTACGATCGTTTGGTAAATGAGGGCCATAGTGTCCAACCTGTAATCCCAGAGCCTCAAATACTACTATTTGGTATTTCTGAGATATAAAAGTTAGCTTACCATTTACATATTGTCTCTTCATACCAGTGGACTTGAGGACTCATTTCAACATGAAAATAGAATTAAAATAGATAATAATTGCTCATAAATGCTTAACTTGCACTTAACACGATGACTATCCAAATCCAGGCCGATCACTGGTGTTTCTTCACGAAAAAAAACTTATTTCCCATCTAGGAGAGTTCTCCCCTCGTCCATTAAAGCAGTCAAAAATACAAAAAGAATCCAACATCGCTGTAATTAACCCCGTAAAGACCAGTCTCTATTATTCCAATGGGCCTCCAAAGCTTTCTGACCTTCCGCAGCAATGGCGAGCATGCACAAGTGACGTATGTATAAATTACGAAAAAGGGTCTATATTGCACTTTGCACATGCAACACATTACCTCCTGTGAATGACAGTAGCCTGCGTGCCAAATGAACACTGGGAACACGTGGCATAGATACTGTACATGGACACGCTGCTAACAAGTCCCAGCCCAAACGTGGCGAAGGGGACTTTGTGTTAAGACATTTATTAACTGGCCAACTGAAAGTATTCAGTCTATTTATTGCCTGTACAGAGGCTCAAAAACATGAAGTTACTCAGTGAGCAACAGCTGTGGTTAAAAGCTGCCATTGTTTGCTTTTACCTCCCCAACACTCTTTACATATTGTAAACAAAGAAAAATGATTAACAACTTGGCTTCGGGTAGTGGAGGTATGTATGAGCATCATTTCCTTCCTAGATGTTTGCAGCGGTTGTTATCTGCCACAGCAGAGGATCAAAAAATATAAATACGGTGAAGAACTGAAAGACGAATCCATGTCTAATGTTACACAACTAGAGGTAATGAGCAATGTCCCCATTCTGATCCATCATCTGGTAGCTCAGGAGGGGAAGCAGCGTGGAAGTAATACTTGGAAGGCCTCCTCAATCCCACCAGAATGCCTTCCGATGAGAAAGCAGAGTCTGGAGGCTCAGGGATGGGCTCCCCCACTCTGGTGCTGAGGCAGTTACAAACTTCCTCGGTGGTAAGGAAGGCTGTGATGCTGTGGGCTGTCTTAGCCACCATGGACAGTGCCTTTGGACAGGCAGACTGGGGTGGTGGTCCCCCTCTTCAAGATGGGGGACTGCAGACTCCATCTACATGAGGATCATATCACTCAGCTTCTTTGATAAGATTTATTCAGGGGTCCTAGAGATGAGGGTCTGTCATATAGTTAAACTTCAGATTGAGGAGGAGCAATGTGGTTTTCATTCTGGTCTTGGGAGGACAGACCAGCTCTAAACCCTCTGGAGTCTTGGATGAAGTACTTTTAAACATGCTTTATAAAATTACTGTCTGTGTCAGAGGAAAAAAGCGAGCTGACGGATTTCTCAATGAATGAGGTAAACCTGAAGTTGCTTCATTCCACGTTACGCACATAGAGCAGACAACGGCAACAGCTTGACGCGTAAAGGATGAGTTCAGCACTCAATGTGTATTGGTTCAGATGCTATGGGAACTCTCTCTCCTCTTTCCTCTCTTTTATCTTTACCACTCATTCTTTCCCCCTCTCCTGCTCTGCCTCAGCTTCCTGTGGCACTCCCTCCCCCACTGCAATAAAAAGAGAGAGGCCCGCTCATTCATGCATTCAGTCAGTCAGCTGAGCGAGGTACTATGGAGGGAGGGAGGAGAGGGAGAGATAGAGATAAAATGAGAGAGAGGGAAGGCTTCCTCCATATGAAGAAAAAGGTCACCTGTACAACATCAGTGATGGGGGGATGGGGCAGTGGGAAAGGAAAAAGCAAAAGGTGGGACGAAACAAAGACCAGACTCCCCTTCTCTCTCTCTCTCTCTCTCTCTTCCTCACCCCTCTTCATCTCTGTCTCCTCCTCCTCTCTCTGCCCTTCTCTCTCATAGCCCCTCCCTATCCTGACAGTATGAGTCACAGACAGACTAGTTCCCTTGATGCACTGCGGAAACGTAATGTGACGTAGCCTCCACCTCTCCCTGCCTCACCACATGCATCCCTCCATCTCTCCCATTCATTTATCCACCGCTCCCTCCCATTCATCCATCCTCCCGTCACAGCACAGCAAGCCTCCATTCACAAAAAGCCCTGCGAGCCGAGAGAGACGACAGGTGGATTCACAGCACCGGAGTTAAATGCAAACTCACACACCAGTCGAATAAAAAGCATTTCAGCTCAGCCAAACACTGAAACTCAACATACGTAGATAACAAACAACTCACAAAAGAAAGTGTTCTTTCTCCAAACTGAGCCAGTTTCTTAACTACATTTGGTTAAATATTGTGCAAGATTTAGTGTTGCCATGGTTACTGCCTGTGCTGTCAAATATGAGCAAGAATGCCAAGAGCACTGATTTGTTATAGTAATTATAGAGTTGACAAAAATGTGTTTGAGGTGTTTAATTGTGAAGAAAAATGTTAAACCAATGAAGGGAATTCAGCAGAATGGAAAAGAACCACAACACAATGTAACAATGCAATACCCAATTTTCAGTTCAGCTTTATATACTGAAAAGGGGCAACAACAGATAATATAATAGAATCTGCACAGTCCATTACGTACTGATTTAATACCACACAATGCCATACATCATAACATGCAGATATGAGTATAATGAGCAGCAAGATCATCATCACAGCTTCCAACATATAATCTACAGGATTGTTAATTAGCCATACATGCTTTTAATCAATGGACCAAGCTGATAAATTGACTGTAGACAAAGAATTTAGATTAACTTTGCACGCTCGTGTGTGCCGACACTGCATCACTTCACCTCTCTGGGCCAGATATGGTATCATGCTGTCAACACAGCTTTCACAGACACAACACATAGCACAATGAATCTGCTTTTTAAAGCATTCAGGGCTGGCTGCAGAGCATGACTCGTCAGCAGTCTGTGAAAATGGTAAAGTAAGAGAAAAGGATAATATTTCATATTAGATGAAATAGTGCCAAACAGCAAGAAAATAGAGGAAGTTATGTGATGACATTACATAAGTAATGGAGTGAGGAGATATACCATGCAAAAGCTGCAAAAAATATGGATATGATACTTCTAGGGTAAATGATGCACTTCAGGTGAAAAGAAGGATGCAGATGTTGGATATCTAAACCAGTAAAAAGATTTAGATATGGCAAATATCCTCGATAAAAAAAAGTTAACAAGCAAGGATAAGTAGATGCAACAAAAGGACCAAAGATGATGAAAGAGACATGACATGTAAAACCATAATGTCCCAGCAGTTACCAGAAACAGGTAGTCACTGAAGCATTTTGCTATGTAGAACAAAAAAAAAAAAATTCTTGCAAAATTTCCCAAACAAATGTTTTTTTTAATCTGTAACAAATGACATTAGTGAAGAAAAATTAAATTGTTTCAATGCAACTTTGTGACTGACTTCCACTTGATAGGCTGTAGTGATTACATTATACAATAGTGTATTCTTTGTGTATTCTACCACAAAAATATTTATACATTGAGGATTACTTGTAATATTATAAGTCATTTGTGCATGCACAAAGGTAAAATTTTACATCTTTCCAAGAACGTAATTGAATATCTTTTGATTACATAAGTACATGTGTTATAATGGATGACATCACCAACAGAACTCTACGGTAATAGTCATCAGAAACAAACACTTCAATGACTGGAGTCTGATTTTCTGAATTACGAATGACATTTAGGTTTACCCTGCTGCTTGTGCTGAAGACAGAAGCAGAGAAAATCTTGATTTACAGTATGATTCACCACAACAAAGTGTTAGGGGAGGGGGTGGTGATGTCACTGGTGGTGGCGAGGAGTCATCTGTGAGTCAGAGAGGGAAAAGGAAGAGATGAAGGTGGAGGAGGAGAAAGAGGATATGGAAGAGAGGTGGGTAAAAGAAAAAAAAGGGCATGGGGAGGTGGGGGTACCTGCTGAGTGTGACCCATGGTAGCAGGCGATATTGGCCTGTGGATGACTCACCACAGCTTTATCAGCTTCATGCACATGCACACAATACATAGCAAAGCTTGCGCCATTCATCATGACACACACGCACACGTAATGAATAACGGAGCATGCATGCACACGTAGCCAGTTTCATGACATTAAATGTGCGTACACCTCCACTTTGTGAAAGCAAACCTCGCTCGCACGTGGACAAGCACTTGTACGCAAACACATGCCACATCAAGTGCAAGAAGAGAAGAGAGGAGGGTCAGGATGACTCACACCTCAGTGATAACACTCCTCCCCCTGCCCCAATCACACTCACACACACCGAAGATGAAGAAGGACATATCATTTGGATGCAACCCACATCCTCCCCACATCCTGGGAACCTCCCATCTGAAACTCAGACTGACAGCAGGAGGCTCCGGCTGACTGCAGTTTGTCTCAAGGTGATGGGAGTTTTCTGGCAGGATATTTGGAGTTTAAATAGATGAGGGCTTCGTTAAAATGTTAGAGGTTTCTCTGTCCTGCCCTCTAGGTCGTTTGTCTTCAAGGTGGTCATCTGTTTATTTATACAAGGATGCCAGTTTAGCCATCGATAGGGGGCGCATCATTGAGAAAATTGCTAAAGTTCTACAGTGCATCTTTAAAGGGAGCCCTTACATTTTTTGTATTTTTTTTTTTTAACCCCAAATTTTTTTTTGTTTCTATTATTTCTCGGGGCTTTCTTTTTCGGAGACCCTTCCATTTACCCCGGGGACCCTGTTCCCGCTGAACATTTTTTATAATCAAAAAGGAAAAACCCCACATGATTTCCTTCCCCCTTTAGGCTTTCTTTCATGGTTTCTCTTCCCCCTTCCCATATAAAGGGGCCCCCCCATTCCTCCCTTTATCCTGTTTTTGATTGGAGATCATACAAAAACGTGTTGTTAAACTACCTCCCTTTTTTGGGAGTAGGGGGGGCAAATCCCTTAGAATTTGATGCAAGCAACATCTTTCAAGAAAGTTGGCACAAAAGCACATTTACCACTCTGTTCCATCGTCTAGCCCAAGGGGCAAACTCCGCTAGAAAAGCATGAAGCTCGGAAGTTAACTTAAATAATTGTAGTTCTTTCTTGATCCGCTAGGAGCTGGCTCCAAAACAGAGCAAATCCCCATAGACTCCCATGTTAAGATGGCCAACTTCACAGCAGAAATAAACATGTTTACAGCCTGGTTCAAAACATCATTTTAGGTTTATTAGGTCACGTTCACCTTTATGTCAATTGTGAGGGGGGGGGGGGGGGGTGAATGTTTTTTATTAACTCATCTGTTTAGATGTTATTTAATCTTAAAATTACACATAATTAGGGGCGTGTCCTTTTTGGCGGCAGACCAGGGGCCAGTTTTAGCTGTGGTGGCTAATAGTTAGCTCCCTGCTTGCTCCCATGAAGGCCTCAGCCAGTAGAGTTGCACATCAGCGGTTTTTAGCTGGTTCACAGCAAGTTTGGGCGTTTTTTACCTTTAAAGCCAGAGTTGGTAATCCTGTTCAGAAACACTTTTTGTTATAGCTACTGGGTGAAATGGTCCTTCCATCCTGACAGTAGTCAATACATCATGTATTCATTAAAAGGAAGGAAAAAAGTCAGACCTTTGTGAGAGCTGTAGTTCTCTAAAACTCTGACCAACCCCTGCCAGGAATTGGTCATTCCCAACATATAGAAAGAACAAATCGATGCCTTTATGTCTCGTCTCTGTCCCTCCCCTCTCACCATTTTAGTATTTTCCAGGAGTGATGACACACGAGACACGGCATGATGTCGATGGTAGAAAACTACCAACTAGCTTTACTTTCCCCTCTTCAGACGTGACCGGATACTATGTCCATTTTTTGTCGAGCCCAGTCCCACCAGCAACTGTTTTTGTACATAATACTGTAGTTTCACAACTCAAGGCCTATAAATAGTGAGCTTGGTAGAATTGCATCATAAATTTCCTTTGATGATGAATAAAGTGCACTTAAATTGCAACAAGTGCCTCTGTGATATGTACAGAATATTGTTGAATGTGGTTTGACCTTGTCTTGCTGAAATATGCAGGACCTTGCCTGAAAAATATGACTGAATGGCAGCACACAGCGTTGTTTCACATTTTTGCATCCTTCAGCCTCACTGTCTCTTTGATGCGAAAGCAAAGAAAAAGACTATTTCCCAAAGAAAACTGACATTTTTACTCACACCACAGGACAACTTAAACACCTTTTTTTTTTATTCATGGTAGAGTTATAATTTCCACAACAGAATCATTGTCTATTTGAATGACAGTATGTTAAACCATTTGCACTTACCTGAACTGCAACAGAGTTCCCACGTGTTGGTCTGGAGGGGGTGGCAGCAGGGGATTTCACTGTTCTTCTGGGGGTAGATCATGGCCAATGATGGAGTAAACTGGATTGGGATGAACGGCCTCCCAGATATGAACCAGCATGATGTTCTGTTGTTGGACTTCAATGCAATTTATGGATTGCCCATAACGACTGCAGCAACCTGTTCAAGCATAAAGTGATTTCACTCCAGGCCAAAGATCATGACTGATTTTGTAATTGTTCAGAGCAAGTTCGGCACCCTCATTAAGGATGCTAATTCCAGAAGCCGGGCCAAAAGGTCTCGGTGCCCATTGTGGCTGCTGCAGAACTGCTGATGGGTGCCAGCAATGAGGCAAGTGGTCAAGCTAAAGAAGGCAACTTTTAGGACTTGTTGTCCCAGGGGTCACCTGGAGCAGCTGACAGGTAAATGGCCAAAACACCTGCAGCATAGGTGGCAGCAGAAGCTAAAACTCATGTATGGGAGGATTTCATTGAAAAACTTTGCTGACCTCAAAGAAGTCCTGGCAAAGAGTTTAACTGCTTAGGAAGTATTTTCTGGCCGTGGTGACTCTGGAGTACTGGGGTCTCTTCTAGTGACTTGGTCAATGCTTGTCAGCAAATACAACAGTAAAAGAAAACAAATAACTTGCAAGGTTAGCAAGTTCCATCCTTCATGCTAAGCTAATCAGTTGTTTAGCATTGCTGAAATAACTAGAAACACACAAGACACGAAAGCTTTTGTTATGAAGCCAGTTCAGGCTATTTTGTCTCCCCACTGTTTGAGGCTCCAACATACCATATATTGAATAAAATATTTGGACAAAAAGACTACTTAACAGAAGCCAGAGAAGTAAAGCATGTCTTTTTGGAAAGATGGCTCACTCCCACGCTCTCTGTAAATCATAAATACTCCTCTTATCTCCTGATAGCTAAAACATGCAAGCATCGCAAGTACTTGGCAAGCACACATAATTCCCATCAATTACTCCAAAAAATACTTCCGTCTGTGTAAATCGAGGGCAGCTGACAAGACCTAGACAGGTCTTGGCACAATGGAGTTATTTTGTGAATGACATCTGGATAGCAAGAACACCTGCACTGGGTGACCCTGCTGGAACTGACGAGGAATGGCGTTACAAAATGGGTTTAAGTGAATTTAAGAAGGTTTGTATAAGATGAAGATGATAGGAAATTTAGTTGTTTGTGTGCTTTGCGAGCGGTTTACAGCTGAAATTCTGTCAACAGTTAAACTATGTGCAGCTGGCAAAGTGAAGTTTGTTTATCCAAGGTCATCTGGTGACGTGGGGAATCAGGGGACCGGTGTTGAAGGTCTGGTGGGTGACCTTTGCCTTTTTTGTCTTTTTCCCTCTTTTGGTGGTCATTTGCACAATGTGAAATCTAATAAAAAACATGCTTTATCATACCCTGAAGTGAAAAATGAGCACTTTAAACATAGAGTAGAACTACAGAACATAGCATTTTTTTAATAACAACAGTTTCTGTTTGCTAAAAGTACACAAAAAAAGTTAAATAAATCTGATTTTTAAAATTGTGAAGGCTATATTGAACAGGAAGCATTTTTTAAAAAAACAAACACGCTGCTTCAATCTTTTTAATTCAGCTGCTTTGACTTTTCAACTTGAAAAAAAATCTGTTTTAAAGCATACTTCAAAAATATACTCCCTGAATTGCTGAGTAATCAAATTACATGAAATAATGAGCTCTTATTAATTGGAAAATAAACTTCCAACAGTGACTATGAACAGAGCTAATGTCCCATCAACTGAGTCTTTCTCAAGGGGGGTCTCAGCAATAATGTGACACCAAGGACGTTAGTGTGACACCAAAAGTTTCCAGTGAGACTAAATGCTGCTTCAGTTGGTGCAATTCATCTTCCAGGTGGGGTGACCTTCACTTCCTGTTTAACTGAGCAGGAAAACACAGCTGACATGTGTAATTAGCAGCCACAGCCAGTAAATCATCTCCAATCTCGCACACACGTGTCTTGAGTGTTAAATTTAGCACTGCTTCACCTCATGACTGACTGCTGAATCAACTTTTTTTCTTCCCCAAGTTTCTCTGTCTTGAGTTCAGAAGAGTGAAGCCGAATTCAGACTAAAAGTATATAGCAAACAAATTTAGTGCCTTAATTTAATATGGACGACAGGAATCAAATTTCACATCTGGATTAAAAATGAGTGAATCTAAATAATTTAGCATTTAAAAAATAATTTCTAGATTTTCTATTTTGAGCTGGTAGAGATGCAGTTTTACCCTAAATCCTGCAAATTAAATTAACATGTCCTTTGCAAAGGAGTTTGTCTTTCAATAAATAGAGCCACACCACACAGAAGTATAATTTTCAAGTTTAATTCCAAGCATTTTCTATGTCAGGTGTCTGGCAATAAAAACACTTCCTCTACAATTAAGGGGATGGGGAATAATCGTTCATGTTTTATCAAAGGAAAAGAATCTCATTTGAAGCATTTTCCTCTTTTCAAATGGTAGTGATTAGAAAAAAATTCAGATCGTACAGTTTCCTCCTTTTTCAATTGGGGGAAAAAAAAAAAAAGACCTATGGCTGATTTAGGGTGTTGAAGTTATTTATTTGACCAGAAGGGCTCAATAGCACATCTCAGTCCTGTGACAGATTATCAGCCTGAGCCAGAAAGCTCTGCTCCTGACAAACTTGAATATCTCTGCAGGCTTTCCCTCTCACACTATCTGTTTTGGCTGATTAACATCTAACAAAGGAAAAAGAAAAATATTCATAATATATGGACAAATCATAGACATGTGGAGAAAACTAGCCCCTGATATTTCTTTACAAAATATTTTTTAGCCCCTGTCCCCAAAAAACAGCAACTATTTTCCCTTTATAGCTTAAGTCTTACATGAAATGCATACTGTTTCACAAGGAACAAACATTACTGGGAGAAGAGAAGCTAAAGCACATTAAATTCAATACATAATCTCACATCGTGTATATCAACCCATAACCCCTGGGATGAGAACCACCTTTGTCTGTGCAAAAAGACTTTACACTGATGGCTTGTGAAAAATAACACAAACAAGACTGCCCCCTGGTGGCTAAAGGGGAGAACAGTGCATGCTGCTGCTACCAACAAATAATAAAAGAGTAAGTAAGGCATTCATTTCAACATTACACTCTTCATAACTGTATAAAGCACTTGACAGTTCACCACTAACAACTGAAGGATTTGATGGATTTCACAGCTTTGACTGTTTTTAACACCAGGAAGGGTCAACAGATGTCAAACTATCCAAGTTGGTTCAGTCAGAAAGGGGAATATGGCTTCCCCCTCTCTGACTGAAGAACACCAGACAGTATGCCTCACTTAAACAAACAAAAAAAAAAACATAATGAAGACTTTCAGTTTGTGGGCTCAGTATATGAAGAGGACTCGGGTGTGGGGCAGAGTTGAGAAGGTGTCAGCCATCTTGCGGATTCTGGCATAATTGATGAATCCTCTGAGAAAGAGCAAGAAGCCTGAACAAGAAAAATAGGATAACCATGAAACAAAAGTCCAGGTTAGGATCTGGAAGCAGCAATAAACAAAGGATAAAAATGACATAACTGTTACATGAGCGTATGCACCGTTTTCTTAGCAAGGAAGAGGAAATGCCTACACAGCACAAAAACACTGAAAAGTCATTCATTCAAGTTCTGTTTCTGAACTGACACTGTTACAAGATTGCTACGAAATGAAAAAACAGGAATAGTTGTGTAAAAAAAAAAAAAAATCAAAATGGAAAGCACATGGCAAACTAATAAAAGATATAAAATTTGTGACAAACTGTGACAAAACAAACTGCTCAAAGATAAGCCTTTGATTCTGAGTTATGATTATTTTACAGAAGGAAGACCTTTTGACTCCACAGTCAAGCTGTGAGCTGCTCTGTTTCAGCTGCTGAGTACACAAAATACATGTAGATAAATTATACCGGTCATCTTTTTCTAGTTAAGGAAACTTGTATGTTAAATCTTCTATATTCACTTTTTTGTGACGTAACACACTTCTTGAGAGATACTTGTTGGCCCCTTCTGTGCCTGACTGTAACTGTGCGAAATCACACTTGCGATTTTGGAGCATCTCCTGATGAAGGCAGTTTAAAAGTGCAAAAATTAGATTTTGGAAGCTCTGGACCGTCTCCAACTGAAAGAGGAACTTTTGGCCATCACCAGCTGGTCTTGATTTACAACATTATCCATAACATATTGCAGAATTTCTCAGTCATGGTCCTGATGCCCCGTGGAACACATGTTGTACATGTTTTCCGGCTCTGCACACATGACTCACATAACATGAACCTCTAGGTTTGCTGCCTCTGGTTTAATATTTATGTGCTCCATTGTTTGCACTGATCGCAACAACAGATTGCTAGAATGGTTTTTGCTTCACATGTGAACTAAAGCTAATATTAATTAATTAACTTATTTGTTCTTTAATTATTTATTAAGTATGAATATTGATAAATTAATAATACAAAATAATAAATAATTTAATAATATATATAAATATATATTACATTTATATATATTATGTAAATATAAATACTTATTAAATTTATATATTATATAAATATATATATAAATATACACACATATATGTATGCAAAATAATGTAATATATATATATATCTATATATATATATAAATATAAAAATATAAATTGTATAAAAATAAAAAATAAATGTATAAAAATATTCATAGATTCTATAAATATATTAAATATAACAAAAATAATAATATTTAAGAAATTAATTAATATTAAATTTATTTGTTTCTTAATTAACTTAATTCAATTCATTATTAAGGCTCACTTCTTCAGATTACCACATAGAACTCAAATTTTAAGTGTGTAGGTTTCTCAATTTCTTCTTTGACACCTCAACACTGATCTCACTGAACTCACAAGAGCTCAGATGCATTCCAGTCAGGTCTCCGCTTAGTAGTTAATTTATATTCAGAGGTCTGCTACTTACCCATGACCAGAAACACCCACCACAGCCAGTACTGTCCATCAAAGTAACCAGGGAAGTATGTGGAGAACTAGAACCCCAACACAGCAACAGAAATGACTGGTTAGAGTAATTATGGTTTGCACTGGTTTCACTCAAATGAACTTTACATTTTAAAGCTTGAATGAAGAAAGCGATGCAGTCCTCAAGAGATCTTTGAGGAAATAGTTCAGTGCCAACAAGTCAACCACTAGAGACAACATTAAAATACCATGGTGGTGTTTGGGGCTTTTGATTTGTTCCTGTGTACATAAAACCACATTTTATGTGCTGCATGTGAACTGTGTGATGTTGATGTTTGTGTCTCTTACTCGGACAATGAGGATCCATTTGATGAGGGACAGGCCAAAGCCAGAGATGGCCCCGTAGCGTCCAGCTGCTGAGGTGGTCAGACAGAAAGACAAGAAGAAGCCAATCCAGTTGAACAGGAATGCCACTACAGAGAGAGAAATGGAGGGAAAAGACAGTGAGTGTTCAGTTTGTCATCATGTATTCCTATAATACACAAATCTAGATAGAGAAGAGTAAATAAAAGAACACTTGAGTTACTAACTGAAGAAAGTGAGCATGAAGATGCCATCGTTTCCTATCCTCAGCTGATCAGCATCCTCAAAATCATCTCTGGTCACAAAGTCCTCATCCTGTCAAAGAAAAAATGAGAGAGAGAGAGAAGAGAGAGAGGAAAATTTAAAAAAATAAAGTAAAATAAAAAGCTATTCATCACAGCAAAGCTGGATGGTAGCAGATATTCCCAGAGCTTTGGTTTGCCTATGTGAAATCTAATGATGTAATTCCAAGTTACACTTTGCATAATTTAAACAAATGTATATATATAGTTGTGTTTGAAAGTTTCCATACCCTCCCATTAGAGAAAAGGCTAAACTCACAGTCATTTAAATAACACAAAAGTGAAAAAGTAATGATGAATACAAAAAAAAAAACTAAATAATAATTTAGTGATTTAAACTAATGATTTTTATTTTTTGTTTGAAAAAAATAAAAAATAAAAAAAACTAACAAAACTGTCCCAGACAAATCAAAGCAACTTGCTCATGAACGGAGGGTCAAAATACCTGTCAACAGGTGCAGAAGTCTTGAACATTACAGAAAACACCTGACTGCAGCGATTGCCTCGAGGAGTTGATCAACAACATTTTAATCCAGAAGCCCTATCAGGCTTGTATACCTGTTTTATTTTCTGGGTTTTTTTTATGTTTCTGTTGAACCACAATACAAAATCAATGTCATGATGTCCATAAATTTTTTTATTTATAATTATTATTACTTTTGTCAATTTCAGCTCATTTCACTGACAGCTGATTTTTTTTTATGTCTTTAAAGGAAGCGTATGTAAACTTTCAAGCACAACTATATATATACTTATACATATATATATATATATATATATATATATATATATATATATATATATATATATATATATATACATATACAGCTGTGGAAAAAAAAAATTTGCCCCTTCCTGATTTCTTATTTTTTTGCATGTTTGTCACACTTAAATGTTTCAGATCATCAAACAAATTTTAATGTGAAGCAAAGATAACACAAGTAAACAGAAAATGCAGTTTTTGAATGAAGATTTTGTTAGTGTGTGTGTGTGTGTGTGTGTGTGTGTGTGGGTGGGGGGGGGGGGGTTCAAACCTCCATGACCCCGTGAAAGTGATCTCCCCCTGTTTAAACATAAATTCACAGTGGTTTATCACATTTTGGAAAGCTGAGTTCAATTTCTCGAGCCGCACCAAGGCCGGATTACTGCCACACCTGTTCTCAATCAAGAAATCACTTAAATAGGACCTGCCTGATGAAGTTTAGTAGACCAAAACGATCCTCAAAAGCTAGACATCATGTTGTGATCCAAAAAGAATTCAGGAAAAAAAATGAGAAACAAAGTAATTGAGATCTATCAGTCTGGAAAAGGTTCCAAAGCCATTTCTAAAGCTTTGGGACTCCAGCGAACCACAGTAAGAGCCATTATCCACAAATGGTGAAAACGTGGAACAGTGGTGAACCTTCCCAGGAGTGGCCGGCCGACCAAAATTACCCCAAGAGCACAGCCACGACTCATCCAAGAGGTCACAAAAGACCCCAGAACAATATCCAAGAACTGAAGGACTCACTTGCCTCAATTCAGGTCAGTGTTCATGACTCCACCATCAGAAAGAGACTGGGGGGCAAAAATGGCCTACATGGCAGAGTTCCAAGATCAAAACCACTGCTGAGCAAAAAGAACATAAAGGCTCGTCTCAGTTTAGCCAGAAAGCATTTTGATGATCCCCAAGACTTTTGGATAAATATTTTGTGGACTGACGAGACAAAAGTTGAACTTTTTGGAAGGTGTAGGTCCCATTACATCTGGCGTAAAAGTAACACGGCATTCCAGAAAAGGAACATCATACCAACAGTAAAATATGGTGGTTTTAGTGTGATAGTCTGGGGCTGTTTTGCTGCTTCAGGACCTGGAAGACTTGCTGTGGTAAATGGAACCATGAATTCCGCTGTCTACCAAAAAATCCTGAAGGAGAATGTCCGGCCATCTGTTGGTGACCTCAAGCTGAAGCGGACTTGGGTTCTGCAGCAGGACAATGATCGAAAACACACCAGCAAGTCCACCTCTGAATGGCTTAAGAAAAACAAAATGAAGACTTGGGAGTGGCCTAGTCAAAGTCCCCACCTGAATCCCACTGAGATGCTGTGGCATGACCTTAAAAAAGGCGGTTCATGCTGGAAAACCCTCCAATGTGGCTGAATTACAACAATTCTGCAAAGATGAGTGGGCCAAAATTCTTCCACAGCACTGTAGAAGACTCACTGCCAGTTATTACAAATGCTTGACAGCAGTTGTTGCTGTTAAGGGTGGCCAAATCAGTTGTTAGGTTTAGGGGGCAATCACTTTTTCACGCAGGGCCATTTAAATTTGGATTTTTTTCCCCCCTTACTAGTAAAAATCTTCATTTAAAAACTGCATTTTCTGTTTACTTGTGTTATCTTTGTCTCACATTTAAATTTGTTTGGTGATCTGAAACATTTAAATGTGACTAACATGCAAAAAAGTAAGAAATCAGGAAGGGGGCAAACACTTTTTCCACACAGCTGTATATACAAAAACACAGACCAATTATAAGCAACCGACAGACAAATGGAAACAACACAACACGACACGACTATTTAATGACCATCATTGGGACTCTACCCAAAAGTCTGATGTCTGTCAGATTCAATGCAAGACATCAGCATAATTCAAGGAAGTCTCTATAACGTTGCACTAAGGAGTAGTTAGCACTACCATAATGCACAAGAAGGGTGGGATACTGAATACAGACACACTACAGGTACACTGGTGTTATTGCCACACTAGGATCAAATGCACTTCCTCTCATCACACACTCTCCTACAAGTTACCTCCAGTGAACTGCGAATAACATCGTCAAAAGTCTCCAGACGTTCCCTGTGCTGAGGCTGCTGCTGAGCGCAAAGCAATGTGTGCAGAGAAACACAACACCAGCAATCAAACAAAAATCAAAACCACATGATGCTTCTTATAGAGAGTTAAAGGAACATTTATTTCCAGGTGTAAAACTACAGAGCAGGAACTGTGGTTTGCTCTTGAACATGCAGATATTCTGCATATTTGCGCTGCTCCGTCAAATTGCTGCAGAGCAGACGGGGGATAACGAGAGGCCCAGGCCATGTTGCAAACCTGTGTACCTTGGGATACCCCACTATGAAGCCCTGGGTAGATTCTTGCTCTACGGACAATAAATGGGTTGGTGGGATCCTGGGTGAAATATATCCATTCATGATCCGCTTTGCTGCTTTATGTCTAATGTCAAAACTGGTTACTACTGTTTTATTTGAGCATTTCTTTAACATTTAGCACACTAATGTAGAAAAACAGTGCACTGGGCAGTCTCCTGTAAATAATTTCTAGTTGTTGCAACATCTCCAATCGTAAGGTATAGCTGGCTAGGATTTAGACCCAATAGGCTGGATAAATATATACTCAAGGATATTAAGCAAGTTTTTTTATTCAATTTGAGTTGCACTGACCAAAATTAAACAACCTAAAATTGGCTGACCTTTTGTTTCAGAGTGGTCTTTAAGTTTTTATGGTTCTGACTGACTTTTCTGACAGTCTTAATCTCATAACTGTAACACAGCATTTAGGCATTCTCCATGTACACATTATTGTTGGCAAAACTGACTTTCAATACCATGCACAAATCTACATGCAGACTACAAATAATGATTTTCTGTGACACTTCTTTCATCTGATTTTTTTAAGGATTCATACAACTACTTTAAACATTTATTGTGTTTCTTTCAGATAACTATCTTTGTGAACGTTTCTTGTTTCCACAACTCACTGCACTTTCCTGTTGACAAAGATTAAATAATAAGTAAGGAGCAATCCATCACAATGACCACTAGAGGTCTGATTTGAGTTTGGTTTTTATTTCCCTTTAGCATCTTAGTTATGTATCAACTTTTAAAAACTTTTTTTTAAATTATAAAACTAAAAAGAAATATAAGTGAGAGGATAAGGACAAAAATGTCTCTTGTGAAAGGGGTGTGTAGCTCTCCTTTGTCAGTTGTAGATCCTCAGTTATCCAGGTCAAGGTAATCCTAGGCGCCTGAATAGAAGATGTGAGGACATTTCACCTCTCACCTGAAAGGCTCCTGCAGCTTGAACCAACTGGTGGAGTTTCATGTTTATAAGCTGTTATTTTGTAATACTAAAATATTGCAAAACTACCCAGTCCTGGCCACAGTTCATATGTTACCTATTAGCAACTATCTTAACCAGGGGTCATACTGATTTACAGTAAAACACATTGTTTCCAGTTAGGATGGATGTGTAGTTTGGCTCAGCGATTTAATGCAGTTTTACCATGCCGATACTGGATACAATTCCCACTTTTATTTGTATTAAAAACAGTCTCGAAACTTGGACACTTTTGTCCTTTTTCTGATTTTCCCTCTCCCTCTGGATTCCATCATTGTGCCAGTAATGACTCAGCATGAAGCAGTCACATCTGAGCCTTAGCAGTGCTTGAGTAGATTAAACAAAAGACTACAGTAAATAATTTACTTGAAATTTACTGTAAATCAGATAAAAGGAGTGACATAATTCCGATACACTAAAATAACACAGTATTTTGTGTTGCAATATCATATCGATGTTAAGAAACACAACAGTATCAATATTTTAGAAACAAAATCTTTGTAATAGAACGACGAAATCTCACAAGATTTTGTTCTATTTGCCAGCATGTAGAAAAGTCCCTGCTAACACTGATATTTATGTGCAGTCTGCAGGTTCAGATTAAACTTTACACACAGTGGAAAGTACAAGTTAAAATGTGTGTCCAAGTTTACATAGATCATCCAATTGTTTGAGATTATAATGCACGGTCTGAAATTATTATTTTTCATATGATATGCATTTTCATACTAATTCACTACTTTGTTTTATTGTTTTACTAATTTCACATGAATTCATGTACATTTATACTATTCCAGCTCAGCTGTGGTAATACTGTTTTCAAAAACATTTTATCTTTATTTGATTTTCACATCTGTTCAATTGTGATTTCCCATAGTGAGAAATATTTATGTTCAGGGGGACAATTGTAAATGGTTTTATTATGAGATCCAAGTGGCAAAGTAACCTGTCCAAATTTAACAAATGGGACATGGATAAACTAAATTGAATTGATTTTGACTCTTTTTGTTGTTTCAGTCATTCTATGTATGTAAATAGGTACAACTTTTATTTCAAGCTGCATTTTAAATTTCTCTGATGTGCCTAGAATACAGCAATATATCACAATATGTTGCAGTGTCACAATGTTGCATTCTTGTATTGTATCGTGACCAATGTATCACGATTCTGTACGTATCGTATTGTGTAGTCTTTGCCAATACCCACTGCTAGACAATAGATGCTGTAAACAAGATGTTGTGGAGCACAGCAGTGGTTGGAAAAAGCTTTTCATATTTGTATCTTTATGTCGAGTTGTTGTTGTTACACTTGGCTTGTGCTAGCTGTATTAGCATCCAGGGATTTGCCTTTGCTTCTCACCAGGTGAGTGCTAAAATCTGGCACATTACACACACTACAGTGCCCAGTCTCTATACTGATTTTTGTTCAGGGTGCCGTCCTTCTTATAGAAGTCTAAATGATTTCAAACTTTAGATTTGGTGGCGCATTGTTAACAGAGTCAGCATTGAATATTTCTGACAGTTTCTGTTGCTAGTTCAGTAATTTGGTTGATAGACTCTGTTTAACTTAGTGTGGTTCATATGATGTCTAGCATCTGCCCTCAGTGAACACACCCCTAGGTCAGAGAGCAAAGAACAGTGGTTATTTTACGGTTTTGTAACCTTTTATATATATATATATATATATATATATACACATACATACATACATGTATATATATATATATATATATATATATATATATACATACACAATTTCTGAGTGCCTGATAACTCATTTTTGTCTGTAATGTGAGAAACTAACATTGAATACAGACTTGTCTCTGTTTTACTGTAGCTTCATCAGTCTTTACACCCCTAAGAGGCAACTTGTTACCCAAGATCTGGGGTCATTAAGTGGAAAAACTATCATTTTATAAATAATCATTTTTGACTTTTTAAATATTGTTAACCTTTTTATTTAATCAAGTGACACTATCAGCTACATGAAGAAGGTACGCATCAAACACACACACACAAAAACTCCACAGCAAGAGCTGAACCCTTCTTGCCTTGCAGATAACATCAGCAACATTTTAGAAGAAGTCATGGTCTGTGTGCATGCGAGAGAGAAAGTACTTATAGAGAACGCAACCACAAGGTGGAGAAAAAAAAAGTGAGACACTCACTCTTCCGGTAACCAAAGGAGCAGAGGTCTCAGCCTTAGTTCTTTCTGCTTCGTCATAGGAGGGTAGCGTCGTTGCTACATTATATGATGGAGGCTTCGGGAAAACCCCATCTTCCTTGAAGTCAAAGTAGGCTTAAAAGGAAACAGCAGACAGATTCGTCAAAAGTGAGAAGTCTAATATCAAGTTTTGATCCGTTCCGGCAAAACTATGGCAAAGAACGACAAAGCTACTATTTAATATTCACAATAACCTCTCAAGAGTCACAGTTACCACTGATAGTACCAGTGAGTAAAAATCAGTGTATGTGATCCAGTTTATTTTATCCAGGCTAAGGGCTAAATATGACAATGGCTCAATGTCTCAACACACTTTCCCCAGTTAAAAAAAAAAGGGACAAACATTTATTTCTATTTTTCAAATTACCACAGTTTATGTTGCTGTATTAAAATTGATATCCAGTATGATGAGTTGGTTATTTATCATTCAATGGATGCACCACCATCATCTGTGACCAGAGAAATATCAGGATAAATAATGGTTTTACCAGAACTGTCCACTGAGATGCTGCTGTATGGAGGTGGAGCATCAGCTGCTACCTGTGGATTCTCCTCTGGATCCTCCTCATTGGGTAACTATGGGAGAGAAATATGAAAATTCAGGGGAAGATACAAAGTAAATGTGCAAGCACTGGTTACTATCAATTTTGAGATATATTTCCCTCTTGGGAACTCTTGGGAAGACTCACCTCTTGTCTAGTGTTACAATTATTTTTGCATCATGCCTTGAAAATACACACAGATATGACAGGTGGAGCAAGGATTAGGAACCTATACCTATGCAAATACAGTATATTATTTCTTTCTATGTTCAGCCATTTGAAAATAAGTGTCAAAACACAACAAATAAGATAAGCAAAAACTAAATTTGTGTGTAGCAATGGTAAGTGCACCGACATGGTTAAAAATGCATCAAAATGCAGTTTCATTTTACAAATTTGACACATCAAATGTCTTTTTTTATGTGTGTGTGTGTGTGTGCATGTGTGTGTAAAAAATTAAAGAATTTTAACATCATATGGTTATTTCTACAAAACACACAATGAAACAACCTGTTTTAGTCATCCTGGCTTTAAGAGAGATGTTTCAGTTGATAATTACAACAGAACAATTATGATTAACCTGCAGTTAGCATCTTAGCTACCCATGATTTTAAAAAACTATTACAGTATTATGTGATCATATATTTACTGCCTGCGCTCGGAAGCCCATTACTGGTTAATTACGAATATAAGTTCTGACATATCCACACATTATTCCTGCATTCAGCCACATTAGCAAACACAGACTGTCTGCCCTGATAATACATAGCTAAGCCGATCAGCTGGAGGATTTGGAAAATTATCATCCTTCTAAACTAGAGGACCATTCAACACACACCCGTTGAAGCTCACGTGGTACCCAAACTCGAGCACAAACAAGTTCGGGTAAAATTTCGCTGTTTGACGTTATTTAGCCAACAATGCTAACCCACTGGAAAATGGTTAGCTGGCAAGTTTTCGTGGATCAGCTCGACATTTAACCTCCCACAGACATTCCGAGACAAAATACAAAAAGCCAGATCTCAAAATGATTATTCAGAAAAGCTGAATAATCAGACTGATTATAAAATGCCCATGTTTGTGTGACATTAGCCCGCTAGCTTCCGTTTAACAGCAGTCAGTCGATGAAAAGTAAGAGCTGTCACAACGAGGTCGACTAACTGCGACCTTTTGACGACAGCGACAGCAGTATTTTCCCATAAAGAAAACATTTAAGATGTTTTTAAAAGAGCACACACGCACCCAGGCGACTAGAGTCAACGATGGAAGTTAAAACTATACAGATAACAATTGTTTGATCGATAATGTTTTTCCTCATACCTGCTGATATCTGGGGCTTGGCTCGGCCATCCCACTTTGAACGGCTAGCAGTCAAGGGCTGAAAACCAACACGCCACCCAAAAAATTTGTTTAAAAAAACACCTAAAGAAGACAAAAAATTATATAACGGTTCGGACTGTGAACTCAGCGCATGCCTCAGTAGAAAAATGCTTCTATCTTGGCTACTCGAAGCTTAAAATAATGTCAAATACTAAAGTAATTTAGTAAGTTTTCATGACTTCCGGTTAGCGCAATAAAAACCCGTACCGCGCATTAAAAACAATGCAAGGTTTAGCCGTAGGGAAATTTATTTGAAAATATTTATGGCATTTTTGCTTGTTTGTTTGTTTTTTCATTCTCTGACGTTTTTGATGAGGTAAAAGAAAAATTGCTTCGAAATAATCTTTTTAACGCTTTAACTTTGAAATCCAAATCGACTTACTTCCGCTTGATCTCGTTAACTTGACTTTCACTCGTCAGGTGATTTGGGTCATTGGCCACAACAAACTCTCTACCGCCCACTATTGAAGTAAAGTGGAACAATAATATACTGTACATACTTATTAAAATGCTGCATATTAATTTGCAGTTAACCAGAACAACAATAACAATAACAACAATAACAATTGTTAAATGTTAATGTTAAGTCTTTTTTGTTGTTGTTCTTGCTCATTTTATGTGATAGATTTTGCGGAAACTTAATAATCTATATTGCTTAAAAAGCCTTTAAGACAACTCTGAATTACAGGGGAAAAAAACATCATTACACCTATAACAGTTATATCAAATGCTACCAACGATGGTACACAACAATGTGTTTACATTAACATATTTTTTTGTTTGCAGCCACAATCCCTTTGCATTTTGGGACGTTGACTTCCACTTGCACATTCAGACAGGGACAACAGAAATAAATACAAATGTAGCTGGGTCTTGTGAGGTTTTATTGTATCTTTATGTAAAATAAAAAGACAATAACAATACCTGCAACACTTTGTATTGAAGCTTAAGTGTTTAATTGATTTCTAGCCAAGTTAGTGAGGTTTCAGGTACTTAAGGAGCACAGGGAAGGTGGTCCCTATGTGCTTTTGGTTGTAGTGGTGGCAAACAATCTCCATATCGTATAAACTGAACTGTACTTTGACACGCTCATTGGGTGAGTTGAGGAAACAGAGAGTGTAGAGGGCGAACTCAAACTCAGGACTGACGCCGATGAAGATGCTACCCTTGGGCTTTATACCGTTCTTCCAGCTGAACTGTAGTGCCAGGATGTGTTTGTTCTCATCAGGCTGCAGTGAAAGGAAAAACAAAAAGAGAAAAGGGAAACAAGAAATTATAAAGAATCCCCCATTCCTTTATAATTATATAACAATATAATATATATTAGATAACGTTCGAAAGAGTCTGGACTGTTTAATACAAACAGCTGGAAGGTGGTATGAGATATCAGATTTGAATTAACTAAGCAATGTAAAACAGTGTTAAGGGAGACAGATAACAGACAAAAATAAACTTTTTGTTAGGCAAAAACAGTGAGGTGAAAAGATTTCTAAACACTTGAAACTATATTTTCACTCCATTTTGGGTCATCTTCAATTAAAACCACAAACACTACAAAACAGCATTCAGTACCTGGGGTGAATTTGCAGTGACAGTGTAGCCTTTATAATCAATGTGGCCCAGCTTCTCTTGTAAGTAGAGCTGGATCCAGTTGTGAAAACCGATGACAGTCCGCCCTCCTCTCGTCTCCCCAACAAACACGTGTTCAAACCCTGAAGAGTCTGGTCTGGAGACAGAGGGGAGATCATCGGATAACATGTTCTGGCAAATTGTACTCACTTTGTATTAGTACAAACTGAAAGAGGTCTTTTCACCTGCTCATAGTCACATGATCAAAGCTCAATATGTTCACAGTTTTAACCCATATCGAAGATTTTCTGTAACATTATTATGATCAAAATATATGTCTTCTTCTGTAGAGGTATCACACTGGTATTTCTCCACTGCTTCAATGCTTCCTAAAGCAAGTTTCCCAGCATAAGATAGTTACCATCACAATGCGACATTCCTCAGGTGAGGTCATATTTAGATGCTGTGCCAGATTTCACCCACCTGCTGGATCCTCTCCTTGCATACAGTTCAAACCAGATCCTGTACAGCTGCTCCTTGAATTCTGTCTCATTCTCAGGAGAAAGGTGCTTCTCCACCAGGTATTTATGAGCTATCTGGAATCAAATGGTGTCATTTAGAATTGGCTGTAACTTTTTATTTTAATTCAGACTGATCAAGTGCCATCAGCTGGTTAAATGTAATCAGTCTTTGAATGAAATCTTCTGTTGACAAAAACGCTTTTTTTTTTGCTTAGTACTTTATTCCATGTCTAAAGTTCTTACAATATCCTTACCACGCTTGTCTTTACTGCCAATTATCAAATACTTACATCCAAACACAGTAAATTATGATGATAAATGTGGTGAATGTGTGCCTTAACCCCTAAAAATCCTCCAGTTTTCACCTAAAACAGGTTTTAATGGATGAAAGAAATCTTGTGGACCAATTATTTTACCTGACCCTTGCTGATGTAACAGGACCATTCATCTGATACTGAAGTAAAGTATGGCTTCAAAGATTAACTGCATTGGTGACTGGTCAGAAATAGTTATTTACTGAATCTATGATTGTAGTCCGGAATAGTACACATCATTCAAATCTAAAAAATCTTAGCTTTCCAAAGGTGTATGACATATGTAGGTACTTGGAAGGTAAACTGAGGAAAATACACATTTATTTGTCATGTCAGACCCACAGGATGCCTGGTAGAAACAGGTTAAATCTGTAAATGTTGACATTTACATTCTGCTTAAGGCTCCACTTTGCAGGGCAACCTATTACAGTAGGTGCCCACAAATACATGCAACCTCCCTTCATTGGGAGAAGCAGAAGTAAGAATTTTGGTTTTGGTCATGAATGGGCTAATAATTATTATTATTATGATGATGATGATGTGGAAACCTCGCCATTGTGTTAACAGCCTGGTGGCAGAATTTAAAGTTATAAAAATCATTATTATATCACTTATATAGTCTATAGTAATTCACACAAAACTGTTTGCATAGCTACAAAGTAGCTGCAAAGGCTTCTTTCTGAGCTGCCATTTTTACATTAAAAATAACAATCCAAAGCCACTACTGGATCTGAATTCTTGTTCTGTAGCTGTGATTTTTTTTTTCTTTGCTTGGTGCAGAGTTGGTGCAAGTTTGCACTCTTCAGAAGTTGGAGCAGACCCAGTCTTGTAGAGTTTATTGTCTAATTATCTTCTTCTCATTTGTTTGAATTGTCAAATTCAGCTAAGGTACCTTCATAGTGGGAGTCTGAACGATGGAGTCCAGGAATTTGTGGTTCTCTGCCACTTCCTCAGGAGTTACAATTTCTGGCTCACCAGTGTCACTCTCATAATTATCCAGCAGGGAGATGAAGGCTGCAGAAACAAATGCAGACACTCTTCAGACGGGGATTTTGTGCAGTATCAGACGAAGCATTACGTAATTTTTTAAGGCGCTCCAATCCCAGAGACATGGAGATTACGACAATTACAGCATAAAAACAATTAAGCAAAGCTGGAAACATAATCATTTTATTCATTAAAATGCTATTTTTGATACAAAAAAGGTTTTTAAAAGGAAGAGAAGGAAAAAAGAAAGGGAAATCTAGCTTTTTTTCAGGAGAAAACACATTTAGAAGGAACTGAGCAAATGCAGCTTTTTACATAACTTAGCTCCTGATTTAACTCCGCATAGGAGAACAATTTTTTTCTTACGAATTTACGAAAATTTCACAAGACAAAAAGCTGCTGTAGGGGAAGAGTGCTCCAGCAGTAGCTGGAGAGAGGAGCATCTTTCTGCATCCAGCTCACTGAACTCTGTCCACTGATTACACAACATAGCAGTGTTCGTCATAAGGAGATTAGATTGGGGCAGCTTTACTCAGAGGGGAAGTGACAAGGAGGATAGCAGCAAACTGGTGTGGCATGGGTGAAGAGACCACATCAACTGCAACATTGTTGATGGCACAGTTGTGTAACAGGTAATATTCCACTAATACTGCATCCAGACTAAGAAAGATATCCTTTGTTTACAAATGAAAGCTACTGAACATCCAAGCTTACTCACATCAAGTCAATGACTGTACAGTAAAGCTTTCTCAAATATCTTCCACGCTCTCTTTAGCACTTACCTAAAAATGTCTCCTTTTTGAAAATATTCTCATCCACAAATGTAAACAGAGGATATCCTGCTCCGTCATTGTTGTCATTGGTGCCCATGCTGTCTCCAGCTTTGCCCTGCAGCAGGAAGAGACATCTACGTCAGGATGCATGCTCACTGATTTCTGTTTTACGCAGAGATAAAAGCTTAACGTTTGTAGATGTGCAATGTCAGTCTCCAGCTAGGATGTTTTTCTAAGGGAACAGATTTGCATTTTAAGAGGTGACATTTAACTTGAATAGCAATATGTCAGTTATATGTACAGGGGGTGCACCTGCAGAGAGATCCTGTAGTCTTTTCCAGGTTTGAGCCTGTTGATGTCATTGTCCCATAGCTCCTGCACCATGGCCGACAGCTCTCTATCACTCTCAATCATGGTATAACTGCTCCTTGTGTTCTTGGTCCCGCGGTTTTTGTGGATGGTTTTATGTCAGTCTGAGAAGGAGAAATGAAACAGCTGCTGACCACCAGGTGATTCTGAAAAAAGTGAATTAGAGCAGTTGTTGACTTTATATGAACAATTTATTTTCAGTTAACATATAAAATAGGTGTTTGATGGGTTAGATCGTTTTTAACGTTATCTTAATGTGATTTTGTCTCATGTTATCCCAACATATGTGTTCCATGAACAACAAAGTAAGATTAACTTGTTTCTTTTAACTTGAAGTAACATATTACAATTATGTGGAACCTGTTGAAATAGAAAAAAAAAAGATCAAAGATTCATTCCTTTGAGTGTCCATGCTGTTATGTGCATCCCAAACAAACTAATGCAATTTCAGCAGCTGGATCTTAATGCATCCTGAGTGTGTTTACACCTGCAACTGTCCTGTTCCGACCAAATCAGCCAGGACACATATTAATACCAGGTGGAAAACAGGGTGGAAATAAGCTTAAAGACTGTGCTATTTGGAATTTAGCCAAAATAAGATAAAATTGACTTAAATTAAACCTTCTTAATTAAGAATGCATATACTTTATAAAACTTTTTTGTCCATAACAGAGGCTCAGTGTGCATGTCGTGCAACACAGTGAAGGACTCACCTGATGTGTTTTAATACAAGCTGCTTATTTTATTCAAGTATTTGTCCTTCTGATGTTATTCCCCAGAACTAATAAATAAATAGATACTTTTCAAATTTCACCTTGACAAAGGCCAAAACTGTTGTGACTGAGATAACAAAGCTGTTGAACCAGAGCGGAGTGTGTTGCTGAGTATTGCAAGACACATACTTAAGTTTCATTTTGTGCAAACAGAGCTGGGCTCTGCAGAAACTGCTTCAGATTGAAACTTTAGAGAATAGTCTCAGATTGTGTCTATAGACAGCAGAGGTGCATTCGCTCTGAATTCTGCAACATCACTAAACATTTTTCTCATACCACTCGTCTGACATTAGGAAAAGACTACTCAGCTATTGGATTTCCAGAATAAATATGACTAAGAAAAACATGAAATGAGTCCACAACTATATGTATGACATTACTGTCCAGGTCACAGTAATTTTGCATTTTGTAGTAACATTAGTAGATTTGCTGATGCCCGGTTAATATCCATGACAGCTGATGGTGTGCCACAAAGATGATGTGCGTATTTGAGACATCAGCAAAGGGGAAAACTGGTTATACGAGATGCCTTTGATTGTGTCATAAATAGGGTCTGGATAATAAGGTGATACTTTATGTTATTTACTTAGTATTATGATTTCTCCTGTAGCCTCAAACAGACAAAGCTTCTTTAAATCTTCTATTTATCAACCATTTATCAATGTTTTTCATATCAGTCTGAGATTTTCTAAATAAGAAACCTTGGAATGGAAAATGCAGCAGTGTATCTGCCTATTAGTAGAATAGAAAAATACAATATAAAATATGCCTCGAGTCAGTGAATTACTGGTTTGTTGTGATTTGATTGTGGGTCTGTGACAGCCCCCAGTGCTGTAAAAGCATAAGTCTCCCCAGTCAGGCAGACCACTAATGCTACTTTAAAAAAAAAAAATCATGGCTGACACACATGCTCGACACTCAACTCCCACATCAGCATCACCTTTTGAGCTCTAAAGGCCACATCCAATCAGTCGCACCAAAATCCACTGACCTGGTCTTCTGTCTCGTCCTGCTTCTATGAAACGGGGAGAAAGTGATGAATGATCTGAGGTGTGAAGGTTCTCAGTGTTGGCCAGATGCTGCTGGTGCCGGTTCCCTGTGTTTCTGACAGCAAGTGTCTTTAACGGGCATAGTAACAGTGCAGCTAGCCAGCCAGTCAGTCAGTCAGTCAGTCAGTATGGAGAAAGACAGGGGATGCGAACAGAGAGCACGAGGCAGGGATAGGACTGGACAGGAGAGAGGGGCCATTTTAAAGGGTTATCCCCTGTCAGCAACTCTGGCCAAAGGGATTACACAATGTTGTCTCTTTTCAATCTCAGGCTAAAACGTGGGCTCTTTGTTTCTCTAGTGTTTCATTGTTTTTTTGTCTCTGTAACAGCATAACCTCTGGATTACAGGGTAAATATGGGTCATATTTCAGGTAGCAAGATGTTTTCAGGTAACTTAACCTCTGCAAAGACACACAATGAATAACAAAAAGGAGAATTCTCAGACTAGCTTTTCTGATTGGATCATTTAGAACAGAACAGCACAAACGCTAAATCTGTCAAAGTGGAGGAAAAGCATTTTAAAGATGAGATCATATTACACTTTAAAAAAAGACTTTTCTTTTTCTTTCTAAGGTGCTGTGTTAACTTGATACCCTGCATCTTAGATCCACCCACAGAAATCTACAGTGGCCAGAAAGAAGCCACTAAACGTTAGATAACAGCTTACTGGGAATTCACCGAAATGTCACACTGTGTACAACTAAATCCTCCGATCTGATGAAGGTTTAGATTTTTAGCCATAATTCCCAATGAGGTGTGAAGAAGACAAGGGATTGAATATCACCTTATTAACACCAACTGCAATCAGATGTGGTGATGAAACTGTCCCTCTAAGGATGCCTGTCTGTGATGGGAGGATGAAAAGATGGAAACTGTTTACTAATGAAAACGAAAAAAAAAAGAAAAAAAGGCAAACCATCTTGAATGAAAACATTCTCAAGATCTCAGAAATGGGCAAAGAATTACATTTCATTATGACTTTGAATCGCATCATCTAAACCCAGTGAAGCATCTCTGCCAGACGTAAACATACATTAAACAGGACTCCTGTTGGGTGCTTAGGGCGCCCCAATGGCTACTAGCAGCCTTGTCTTGACATGAAGCACAACTTAATCTGAGGACTAGTCAAACTTTGCTTCCTGTTTCTTACTTTATCAATTTGTTAATAGCTTGTCTTTAATTCCCAACCCTTATTTAAAGATAAACCAAGTCATTATTACCATTCATCGTCAACATCGTCACCACCACTAACCAGATACACTGAGGGGAAAAAAAGCCAATCATGAATGAATGAAACACACATTATTTTAAACAGGATCATTTATTTTGATGAATGCATTGAGCAGGATTCTGCGGGTCCTGTTTCCGAACATCACCTGAAGTGACAGTAGGCTTGAACTGATGACAAAATGAAACTACATCCATTTCAAAACTGAATGATTGTCAATATTGTTCACATCAGCATCAACAGTCATCTGCGCTGCTGAAGCAGGAAAGAACAAAACAAATCATGTTGAAAAAAAAGACAAAGTTTCAATGTTCAATTTGCAGGGGACCATCTCTCTCATCTAACTCAAAATAAATAAGTTGATATTCTAGAAAATTACTTCATTATCTTTATATTTTGAAGGATCTATGGCCTCAATCTGATAGTTGTCTTTGGCAAGATTTAAGGAAAATGTAAATATATCGGCTCAAATATCATTCCTAATTGCACTAGTTGTCAACCAAGCGAAGACTTCTGTTCTTACCACAATCCCCGAAAAATCTCATACACATACCCATAACACTTATTATTCCACTGTGCTGCATTCGACCAAATAATGAAATCATTCCGCAAAACCAGTGTAGATGAATCATTATTTTTAACCTGTCGATCTTTCATTGCAGCACACAGAGCCAGCTTTATTTTCATGATAAAATGAACCTATTCAGAATTTCCAGCTAATGATAAAAATGTATTTAATAATACTGGGTACGTTTTTAAGTACAGAGTTCACTCTGAAAAACAGAAGAGGGAGATTCAAGATTTTCTGTACTCTTAGTCAGCTCAAATCTCAAATTTGGGTTGTAAGTCAGCCGAGTTTGACTTTGCTGCTGCTGCTTTGTCCTCAACTCTTTCTTGAACTAGAACCCACCTTCATCAGATGACATCCCCTCCCCATCCGGCACTAAATTTAGAAAAAAAAACGTTTTCCATGTCATGTTTGACATGTAACAAAGTCCATCTGGTCAAAGTGATAATTAACTACACAAGCAGGATGATAAGCAAGAAACATACATTCCTTGTCTTCCCTAAAACATGTTGCTCCATGAGATCAAAATGTTTCTTGAGTTGAGCTTAGTCATTGGTTTCACTATCTCTTCTTGATTCTTACAATCCTGCAAAACAGATCACACAATTAAGTGCCGAGTTGGTTTAAAAGGGGAGAAAATAATCTGTAAACCGAATCAGATAAGGAAAAAGTTTGCTAGTCTTAGGTTTTAAGGTTTAGTCTTATGATAGTGTCATAGGACTGTGTGTTCCTATATACATATAAACTACTCCATGTGCATATTGTTGATCTATAAAGGTCAAAAGCTGTTTGGTGCCATTTAAGAATACCAGATATTATCCTTTCTATCACCTTAATATATTCAAAACTTTATATATCAGAGCAGTGGTTTATGTGGCATTGCAGAGCCCTTTATGGCTTAGCAACAACCAAAGGTGAAGTGATGGTTACATGAAAGATAAAGTGCATTCAAATGGCGCACAAAGCAGCGAGGCACTGCGCTGGGGTCAGTCCTCCTCGTCACTCCAGAAGTTTTCATCGTCATCCAGATCTACACCGTGGAAGAGTCTGCAGCAGGCAAGAGAACATGCATTAAGATTTGAGGATACGAATGACAGAAGGTGGCTTAAGTGGTGAATAAAACAAGACACTGTTTACTCACTGGTTATAACAGGGTGAATGTGGGTTGTTAAAGTGACTGTATGGATTGACTCTGCTGAGGATGCCCATGCACAACCAACAGAAATACTGTTTACATGAGGTACAGGTCATCTTGTTACAGCCATCCACTTTCTAGAGAGACACACAGACATTGCATAAGTGGTTGAGGGCAGAAACCTGGAAACGTAGATGATTGGTGCATGTGAGTTAGAATGACTTCTGGAGATGTTCTGAGTCAGAAGAATGTAGAAAACTATAATTGAAACTCATTTTTTATTCATCTGATCACCTTCGTAAAATGTTCCATATTAGAAACTGTCAACACTGACCCCTGGCGTTGAAGATAAAGCTCAAGTTTGACTGCACTGTTATCATAACAGGATCCCAACCTGAATATTGGTTCCACAGCGGGGGCAGCATTTGCAGTTCTCGTTGAGCCAATCCCTGCTGAAGGATTCCTCCACTGCTTTCTGGATCACCCTTTTCCCAAAACGCTGCTCCATGAACTTTTTACCCTCAGATGTAGCAGACAGGTACTCATCTCTTAGGTTACGCAACTCATCTGTGGCACAAGACAAACAGTTTTTTTATTAAACTTGTATATTTCTAACCCTAACAAAACCATAAATTGAATATAATGGCTATTTTTTGTGTTTGTACCTGCAGGGATTTTACAGTGGGAGACACCGTGATAACCCAGTTTGCAAAGTGTACAAAAAGCATACTGGCAAGCGGAACAAATCCCCATGGTCGTGTCTGGCTCCACCATTACAGCGGTGCCACAGTACTGGCGGGGACAGTAGACCACATCGGCCATGAGGTCCAAAGTGGACTGAAGCAGCAAACGGTCATATCGAGCAAACAGCTCCTCATCTACAAGCTGTTTCACCTGAAAGATAAAATCAGGACAAGTAGAGAAGGTGAAGGAGGCAGAAGCCCGTTATGAAACATGCCTGGATTGTCGTATATCAAAAATACTACAAAATACTACAAATTAATGCTAACCACAGACATATTTTCTAGTTCGGTAGGGACCCGGAACATTGTATCTGGGATTGACCCAAAAAGGCCTTGTTAAGAAAGAGGATCTCTTTAAAATAATGACTGTTACCAGGAACAAAACCATCACCAGAAAATGGTGAAAAAGTGATGCTCCAACAACAAATCAATGGATGGACAATTCTAGAAGACATCTATGCAATGCAATCACTTTATCTGCGCCTCAACGCAGATGGCTGAACAAAACTGGAAGAAGTGGTGCATTTTCAAAGACATGGGAAATAACCACTCAGGTACATCTGGATCTTACCTGTGAGGGTGTGGCTAGTGAGGTACATTTGGGCTCAGGACAATTAAGGCACTGAACATTGCCATCCCGTATTTGGATCTGGAAGTACTCGGTCATGCAGGCCTTGCAGTAAACATGTTGGCACTCCTTGAAGCAGAGACAGCCGGAGCCCAGCTTCTCTACGAAGCAGATACCGCAGCAGAACACCTTGCTGTCAAACACCCTCTGCCGCTGGGCCTCATCAAAGTCCAGAAGCTGAGGCAGGGGGTCAGCACGTGGGTCCATCAAAACCACGGCACGTGGGTCCAGTTGTGACGACGATGAAAAGTGCTGATCAGACTTTTCTTTTTTCACCTCTGTTTTCTTCTCCTCTGCTTTTTCAAATTGACCATCGCACTGCACCACAGCTGGACAAAAAAACAAACAAACAAAAAACTTACTTTCATTATACACATAGTTTACAAACTGTAGAATGCTCTAATTAAATCAGTTCTGTCATGGATGAAAAATATATTAAATAGGGATGCACCGATGCATCGGCTGGACATCGGTATCGGCCGATGTTTGCCTCGTTAACTGCCATCGGCCAATAGAAATGACATTCGCTGATGGCAGTGGCCAATTATTATATAGCCTATATATATATATACACTGTATTATATATATATATATATATATATATATATATATAATGATTTACATGTGTCATCAACACTGTTCTTAAGAAAACTTTTCTCCCTCTTTTGGGCAGGTGGGGAGATACTGGAGAAAGCATCCACGCACTTTCCTCAGTAGAGAAACAAAGATGGCAGCGGCGTGTGGCAATATTTTACCGTTTCAGAAAAGACAGCTTATGCAGTTTCAGTACATGCTCCACAAATATTTTTTATTGGCCATAAAAATAATCTTCTCACTGAGTATGTTTTTGTTTATTAGGCTAAAACCATTGAATTTTGTTGGGCAATATACTGAAGCATTCTTTTTAGTGATTTTCAGTCCCAGGTTTATGAAAAGTTTTCAGAAAAGAGCTTGTTATAACTAATGTTAACCACAAAGTGACATTAAAGGTTGTTTCTGTTTCATAAATTGGTCTATTGAATTTGTGTTCATTCAAGGACAGACTGATGAAGAGCTGAAAGACTTGTAAATTTCTGTGGCACAAAGGAAGTAATAAATAAAAATAGAAAACAGGCCATCGGCCAAGTTGTTATTTTAAACATCGGTATCGGTATCGGCCCAGACTTTCATCCTGTGCATCCCTAATATTAAACATGTATTATCTAATATAAACTTGAATCAAATTAGGTGCCTAAAAAAGTTGCACAATGATGAATCACTACTCCAAGTTGCTGGTACAAAAAAACAAGTTACCAATTGTATCAAATCTACCATGCAGCAAAACCACCGAAAAATCATTTGTGTCTGTGCTTCTTACATTTAAACTGACAAAAACAAATAAAGAAATACTGTTGTCATTTTAGACAAGCTGACAAGGAGTAATGCAAATGAATCAACAAACCCCCAAAACTAAACTTATTCAAATAAATGGTTATGTGATGGCCCACCATCTTGTCTTATTTGTGTTCTAGTTGTCTGTGATAATTATTGGTGAATGTGCTGCACCTATGGTGGCAGGGCCAAGCTCAAATCATGGCAGTGGCCATAGATATCCATACATAAACACTAGAAAGGACAGGAGGGGGGCCATCTTATCACAGCCAGCTCATTCACTCATTACATTGGTTTAATGGCGCATGCACTTTTTAAAAAAAAACACAATTTGTTCAGATAGATGTTGACAGATTTACACAATTTCGTTTGTTATAAACGTCAGATAGTAGGCAACACCCCTGAGCAGGGGAAAACAGTTTAAGTCAAGAACAGAAGTGACTGTTCAGCTCTAAAGTCAATTTATTCAATGACTAAGTTCAGAGCAGTGCTCCCCCTACTGGCTATTAGTGGAACTAACGTAACTGTTGCGTTCTGCCAAACAGAAGGAACATACTTTTACTGTTATATTTCTTATTTTGTGAAAACTGCAGCTGGACAACTCCAGGAAAAATTTTCCCACAGGGACAATAAAAGTATATCTTATCTAATCTTACTTCTATTTTGTGTACTACACATACTTATCAATAACCAACATGTCCAGAGCAGATCTATATCATATATTAAGTATTATGGCTGCTAAAACTTAAAACAGAATGGCAACATGATACTTTTATATACCTCTTTGACAGCACAATCTGTCGCTAACTACATCCACGTGACCATTGCTTGCCATCACCATAACTAATTCCATAACTTATTCGATGATAAAATATTTTCTCTCAAAACCTTTTTTTGAGTCTCAAATAACAACGTCACACATCATCAGTCATGTGATCACAGAGATCTGAAAGGGGCTTTTGATGGACAGTTTGGAGCAGTCTGTCTCACTCGGCTGACACAGACTTTGGAGTTTGAGTCAAACGTCCTATCTCTACAACATAGCACACACACTGTCACTCAACCCCCTCATGTGACTTCACCACTGATACTCCATTTCCATATCCCACTGTAGTTTAACTCATCATGATTTATAATAAAATCAACTGGATATAACAACTTATTACAACTTTCTTTGTGTGGATTCCTCTTTTATTGCCATCTTGAACCACGGAGGTAACAGTAAACATCATTCTAACTGCTTTTTGGGGATTTCTAGAACTTTTCCATTTAATTTCAAATCTTTATATCATACCTGTGGTTGCAGAGTCAGGTTTCCTTCTTTCACTGCTTGCCTTACTGCTGCTCTTGATGACTTCAAGAGGAGACTGTATGCCCAGGAAGTCCAGAGCTTCCTCTTTGAGGAACTGGATCCACGTGAAGAGAACCACAGAGCCTTGGTTTTCCTCCCACAACTCATCCAGGCGTCGGCACAAAGAGCTCATCTGAACGGTTTACAAGGAGAAGAGAAGGAATCAGTAATGAGAAAGCAGAATGGTAAATAGCAAAGACTGACACAAGGTTTTCATATATGTGATACAAACAATACCTGTAGCTCTTTTCCAAGGTATTTCCTCTAGTTGATTCCAATTTTAATTTTCTACCAAAACTTTGCCAACATGTACAGATTAAAGAGCAGACAGTTAGTAGGTGGCTTACTTGAACTTTGGTCATCCATTTAGAGCTGAGAGTGAAATCAGGTGCACATGTGGATGGATAGTTTTCAGGGAGCTCGAAATTGAGCACCAAGGGAGGTAGAAAGCAAACATCATATTCAGCTGTCTTCTCTCCTGGAATAGACCGAGACAATCTTTTGTCAACTCCTTATTAAACTGAATCAAAGTAGCTTGACTTGGAACAGTTTTTTTCATAATCATAGTCATAGTCCACAGCTTCACTGACAGATTACCTTTTACAACCACCTTGAAATCAGGAGGGAGCTCCAGACAGAGTTGGATCTCTCCTCCCTGGGCAGACCCCGCCCGCTGGAACTCATCTTCATCATAGATACTTGCTAAAGCAAGCAGCTCATCTTCCTGGGCTTCCTTATCTTCAGACATTTACATTCCTGGAATAATAGTAATAGTAGCAGTAACAACAACAATAACAGACGTAGACCTCACCCTCAGCAAACTGTTGCTTATTAAGTGCTGCAATCGATTGAAGTTTACTATACACCATTAAACAGACACTTTCATGTATTGGTTAATTCTTTAAATATCTGTTCAATTGTTGAACTCAACAAACTGTCAGTTAAGAAAGTGAAACTACGGAAAGCTGGAGTATGTTTACAAATGCTAAGACTTACCTACAGCTAAGCTAATAGCCCAAGTGTTAGCACCCAAAATGCTAACTTTAACCACATTAAACGTGATCGTCAACTAATAAGTAATAAGCCAGCTGGCATAGACTGTTCCAGCCGATAAAGGACAGCTGACCACAACTAAAGCACGAATTTTAAAATGAGCTAGTTTCATAACAAGGGAAACGCACTCATTATAAGTAGCTAGCTAAAAGTGTTAGCTAATGTAAACAATGGTTTTGTAGTGATTAGGTGAAAAAGCTCAGCTGCGGAGGGCAACCTTTCCTTCGATATAATTGTGTAAAACTACAACAAGCGATTTCTGAAGTAAAGTACACTGTAACTGTATAATATGCACAAGTTTTTTACCTTATCCGACCCAGGAACAACTGACTTCTGCCCCCAGTCTGGTTCTGGTAATGACAACATAGTGTGACAGCGCCGCCTGCAGATCAGTTAGTGTAAAAACTGCGCCACCAGTTCTGTGCGGTTGCTTCAAACTATTACCATTGCTTCAAACTATTTTAACTTTTATTAAACTACTCAACATACTCAAACATTATTTTTGATCCAACTATTGCCAAATAACACAAAGGTCTTTTCACCAACACATTTTGCCATCTCTAGAAGTTGTAGGGAAATGGATCATAATTTAAACTAAGGCCAACATACATATTTTTTGCAAATTTACTTGTAGAAGTGTTCACAATCAACCACAAAATAATACCTTCATATCTTTTTGTGCATCAGCTGAAGGCAAAGAACAGCCACAGTAATAACAGCATCAAAGAGTCATTTTAACAGCTTTTGTTTCTTTGTTTGTTTTTGCCAAGATTTATTTCAGATTTTTTTTTTTTGTGATGTGGCAACATCAGCACCCAAAAGGTGGTTTGTTGGACCAGCAATCACATTGTTGAGTAGAAAAAAAAAATGTCAAAGTAAATAAAGATACAAAGCTACCAGAGAACAGACCATTGCTTTTGAATGAGAAAAGCAGAACAATTAAATACTGCATGACAGTAACTTGTAATAACTAGTTTCAACATACAGTACAACTAAAAAAAAAAAAAAAAAAAAAAGACAAAAAAAAGACTCCTCTTTAACTGAATACATTATAAACCAGGAGTTACAACTTTTTGTAGTTGGGGGAAGGGACAAAGGAAAAAAAGCTATTTGACATTTACAACTGGAAACAAATTATGTCCCCTTAACCAATGCCACTGCATCTATACCTCATCTAGACATATATTATTTTACATGTTCATGAATCCTGTGTGTATTAGTAGTTTTCTTCTGGCAATCCTTTAAATCTTACATTCTTAGCTTAAATGTGCTCAGAAGATGCTGAATATTACAATCTTGAACATTATAGCCATCAAAGCAGCACAGAGAAAGCAGTCTTCACCCACGCTCACAACCGTTGTCACAAAGCAGTCCATTCAATATCAAGCAGTATTGTTGTATTCAAAGAAAATAAGAAAAGACATGCCTTGTAGGCGGGCTGATGAATAGTATCGATAAGGGATGCTGCTATCTGCGTCTTCAAGAAAGGCTACTGTATCATCAATGACAATCTCAGAAGAAGGGGAGAACTTGGATGAGTGGCAGAGCAAACTGAGGGGAAAGCCGAGGTTGGCAGCAGCAACAGTTAGTCAATGTCCATCTCAGGGAGTTTGCTGTCTGTCGTCTCCTGTTCCCTGCCTGCAGAAGTTGCTTTGTCGGGGTTGCATGGCTGGCTCTCTTTTCCCTCCTGTCCATTGACTGGCCCATTCTCTGTCTTCTCCTCTTTTGGAGGCTCCACCTTGGGCTTTGGTTTGGACACCACAGGGTTGCAGGATGAATAAAGCTCCTAAACAAAAGGGGAAAAAATATAAAGGAATACATTTTTGTTCATTTACATAAACTGTATAAATGTTTGTTTTTTTTTTGTTTTTTTTTTTACTAAAAAATTATGTTCTTTTTTCTGTCAAACTCTTTGCTCCCCCCTCTCTTTGACCCCATTAGATGACATATTTATACCCAGGAAAACACTTCCAGACCACAAAGAAAGGCTGTTTGTAAGGGTAAGTCAAAGCAGATGTGCAAGAAAATTGAAACATAAAATATTTCTTTGACACATAAAGTATGTATGTGGCTTGAAAATACCTTAGTCTTGGCTATGATCTCTACAACTTTGACGACTGGGTCCAAGGTGAGGTCTTGACTGTTCTGCTGGTTCATCTTGCTGTTCATCCAGTCCATGGCATCTTTGATTTGCTTGTCTACCCGAGTCACCTCCAGCTCATCGAGGTGATCATACTGCTCATCCTGCACAGTTAAATATTTCAAGTTGTCAGGCAAATTAACTCATGAAGAGAAGGGGTGAATAAGAACCGTTTCACTGATATTTACCTTTGCTTTGTAGGCTTCAGTGATCTTCATGTACATCTGAATCTGCCTGCCAAGTTCTTCAAACGCTTTTGGTCTCTCCTCGGCCTCTGTGTACCTTTCAAAAATAGGCTGACCAATTTTCTAGAGAAAGGAACATCAAGTCTCATCACGACGTCATCCAGTAACACTTTTAAGTTAAATTAAGCAATAAATATATTCGACTGATTAAGCTGTGAGGATTGTTAAAACTCTCTTTTCTGACCAGCATCTTCCCCGATCTTGACCATGTGACTGTTTACCTTCAGTTCTGCCAGTTTGTCAATGTAAACTTGTTTTTGTTGGTCCTCTCCATCCTCATACAGCCAAGTCTCGGTGTCCTCCAGTTTTAATGAGAACGCATCTCGATCCTGAAATTTGCACAAGAGGTCACACATTAATAAAAGAAAAAAAAAAACAACAACTAATGGTTAAAACGTAAACTGTCACAAGTCTGGTCTGTACTTACAGATTCATTCACAAACTTCTCCAGCGCTCCATGTAGCTTATCCCTCATGTCGTACACGTACTCTTCTACATTGTTCTTTGCATCATTTCTCTCCTTTTCAAGTTTGTCCTGCATGATCATCTTCCCCTGGAAGAGACAGCTAATTTCAGCTTTGATTTTTTTTTTTTTTTTTTTTTAAATCAAACTACACGTCTACTTAAAGGTATAGTCCGAAGTTCCCCTCCTAAAAATAAACATTAGACTTGAGCAAGTGAAATCCATCTCAAACCCTGTCTTTGGGCTTCTACTCGCGTGCCGTGGTGCGCTTGAACGCAACTCACTCTCCCCCTGCCTGTAATTCGCTTTTTTGTATTGTTTTGGTCTGGTTGGGACGTTTCTGGGTGGAGATTTCTGTTTATATCGGCTGCCAATGACAGAACTAAGAGCATGACGCTGTGTGGAAATAAGCTCATGATTGGAGCAGACGCCAGTCACTCGAACTCTCGAAGGGAAAAGAAAGAAAGGAAACACCGTGGATGCACCGAAGAAAAGGTAAGAGCTTCAGATAATGCACTTTGGAAAACCAGGGTTAATCATAGTTTGGCTTGTACCTGCTTCTGAGCTCTGAAGGAGAAGCTTGAAGTTAAATAGGCTAGCTAGAACGAGGCGGCCATTAGCCTGAGAGGGAGGAGCGCTAAGTTTGAATACTGTTGTTTGCAAACAGAAACGCTGGAGGGACTTCGGACTCTACCTTTAAAACATGTTAATAAGAATGAGTAAAACAAGAGTTAAGGGTTGAACTTAACTTGATATTCCTTAGTGCCAGCAAAGTTTAGTCACTTTTTCTTGATATAATTCATAAGAGAAAACTTGATAAAGTCTTTTTAGAATGCAATTTTTAAAAAAATAATTGAATAAAACCATAAACTATCAAATGATCAAGGGTTATTTCTTTGTTAAGAACCAGAGGCAAATTCAGCAGGACAAGTGAGCTTTACCAGCACACTGCTTGGACTAATACTGTGTGCATGCTAGACATTCCTGGTGATTTTTAGAGCATTACCTCATTCTCCACAAACACATTAAGTTCTTGACTGGACAGCTGCCACTGCAGCTTGTTCTCTATGGGTAGATCCACTGTCTTCGTTTTTACTTTGGGCTTCTTCGCTTGAGGAGGCTGATCATTCTTCTTCTCCTGCTTAGCGTCCTCTGGCAATGTCTGGAAAAAACAAACACCAACAACTTTTCAGTACTTTTGTGCGCTGAATTAAAGGAGGGATTTTACTTTGTGGGACAACTGTGCATATGAGTTATGCATGTTTACTAAACTAAAAAACGCATGCAAGTGTGTATGTATTTGTACAGCTATCTTTTAGAATAAATTTGAGCTTTAAACCCTGGGGATGAGGAAAGTGGGAGTATTTGATGCATTTGAACAGCTAAAAGAAACTTTTAGGATGAAGGTTACAGTGACATCAATAGAAAATTACTGGAAAGGGAATACATTTGACTGATGTGGGTCCCTGCATACACTGAAGTATAAATGTTGGAGTTTAATTAAAAAACAAACAAACTACCCTTTAACAAAAGTTAAATCATCCATGGTATAACTATGATCTGGCTTAAATTATCCCAATTTATACCATTTAAACTGAGCTAATGATAATGGTAAGCCAAATCTTTTTCAGTGAGGATGTACAATATTGGCTTTTTTACCAATATTCAACATACTGACATTATTCAACTCCTAATATCAACCAATACTGATATGTGCAGGCAACTGTGAGATTCGATCTCTTATATCAGTTGATGAAGTGTTTGATGTGTGATATGTGCGTGCTGTGTAAAAGTAAAAACCGATACTGATAATTTCTAATACTACATTTTAATGCCAGTATTGTACAATAATAATGGCAGGCCAACAATATGGGACATTTCCACTTTTCGTTCCTTGCTTTATAGAAGTTTGGGGTTCCAGTCGTTGCCTACAGACCAAGCTGTTTGTGTTGGATATCAGGAAGCACATTTGGTGAAGCGTCTGTGCTGCATGAACCTTCAGTTTTCACATTTCACCACCTCTGTCACTAAAACTGTAATAGTGAATCAATGAGTCTCACAGCACGCATTCCGACAATATCAAGCCTTTTGCTTAAATTATTGAAGTGTCTTTAGACTATTTTTACATTTTAGACTATTTTTTTTTCCCTTTTTTGGTTTCACACTTTGGTGCATCCGTCCTTCAATCTGTCTCTTCTCTGAAGTCTCTCCAGCCAGTAAAAGTCAGTCAGTATAGAGGTTGAGCGTTGTCTTATCTCTTGCTCGGCCACTTTATCTCATTATTTTCCTCATTCCTCTGATAATGTTCTCTTGCATTTCTTTTTTTTTTTTTTTTGCTGAATCAGCCATGATGCATGTCAAAAACAGCCAGTGTGTTAAAATCCAGCTGTTGGTGTGTGATGTGGTGCCATGAACCAAAATGCAGCTGTTACATGATGCCCTGGGCTGAAAAAAAATACAACATTGTGAAACGCCATTTCTCAGCTCCAGGACGCTGCAGGGCAATGACAGCTCAGTATGCCGTCAAAATGAGTCAGAGGCAGAGTTTTAAGGTCAAAAACCTGTGTAGTATTGCTTTAACTTCGAATTATACAACAGCTAGTTCCAGCCAAGCAATCTGAAGCAATCCAATTGGCCAAGAGACTGTCCAAACGTGCTGATACTGGAGTATACCAACACGGTTTGTTCACTCAAACAACTTAACTGTCAAGTTGCCATAGCAATGGTCTATCTGCCGCTCCACTCAAGAGACACATGCTGCTGTCAAAATGGACAGAGAAGATATGGATTTTAAAAAAATATATAACTTTTCAACTGAATTAAGTGTGGACATCAGATGAGGATGAGGAAGAAGAGAAGCAGAGTTTACACAGGAAAATAATGTGTTTCGCGAGGTGGTTGAAAAAGATTAGGGGAGGGACAGAACATCACAACATCCCGCTGATACGCATGAGGATCAGCTGAGGGTTTTTTCTTATGCTTTTTTTTTTTGTGAGGACTGGCCAAAATGTCCTCACTTTACTGGTTAAAAGCGCAAAATGGTCCTCATGTTGATGGCTGAACAAGTACACATGCACACACTGCAGCGCTACACCTGAGAGCTCATTGAAACATGAGCTGGTGGAAGCATCCTGGGCGGCAAATTCTCTTATTCGCCTATTTATCCATCCACATCATTTGTGAGTTTGCCAATAAAGTGATCTAGGTGATCATTTATACTGCACGGGTGAGGATTCAGCATACTGCAACCATCTGTGACGACTGAGACCCCGGGTATGTTGGGGGAATCCCCCAGCAACCTACTACAGCCAATGTTGAATGAAGGGGAACTATTTTTGTTGGTAGAGGACAGTAAAATACTTTAATCTATTTTGTCACCTTTCTGTAGCATTTTCTTTGCCACTATAATTGTTGAACTGTTATATAAAAGCAATATCACACTCGAAGTTGTGCTGTTATACTCAAATATCGACACGCCTGCGATTAGGCCGTCATGCTACACTTTCCTTTTCTTTGTGATGTGTATTCATTAACACTGGGGGGGGGGGAGCAAAACGCTTTTTTGGTTGCCACCTCTCCAACTCTGGTAGAAATCTGTGTAATTACTGCAATGTATGCATAATACAAGGTGTAGTCTTATTGTGGCTGTGATCTTATTGCCCCTCCCCACAAGTTCACCTCCATTTCCTCAGCCTCTGTTTTCTTCTCTTCACTGTCTCCAGCGCCGTGTTTCTGATCCTCCTGGTCCACCTGCATTTTGTTCTGGTGAACGGTAACAAAACACAGGATATGGACGGATGATAAAGGTAGCATGACAGCCATTATTTGGCTAGTTATATTTAATCATTTGGAATTCCAAAGTTCATTCAGATCATTGAGAAACATGTTTGTATTGATTTTAACAGATTAAAATGAGTTTGTGCAAATCATTTTGTGGTATTTTCCGTTTTGAACTCTAGTAACAAGACATTTTTTTCTCCCTCTTAGGTTGTTGAAAGATTTTTATCTTCAGACCCTTTTTCTTTTTTCTCTCTTTTTTTATAGCAGCATAGGCATGTACAATCAATAAACATGCCTTACTGGGAAGAAACACGTCAGCAAACGTCAAGTAAATGGTGGCATTTGCCAAAAAGAAAATGCCAAACACCTGAAAGCTGTCTGGCACTTGCTAAGGGAGAATATCAAAGGGATGATTTAACTAACAAGGTGTGGCCACACTCAAGGTGTGTGTGAAAAAAAAATTTATAGAGACAATCACACAAACACACACCTCAACCTTACTTTCCCAGGTCATGTGTCTTACACCCTGTGCAGATACACACCTCATCTTCCTTTACGATCTGGTCTGTCTCCATTGGCTCCTCTCCTTCAGTTGGTTTCACCAACTCCACTAGTGATGCGCTCGACACGCTGAAGACACCGTGTACGTTCACACGCACTTTCACTTTAACCTTGGCACACTCGCCGGAAGCCTGAGGAACCACGTTCTGGATCAGAAACTGGCCTGCGAGGCAGAGAGAAAGTAGCAAAAGATAAAAAGCTGGGTATTTCAGCCACCACCCATCAAAACAAAATAACGTCAACATCAACTGACTCAATCCAGTTTTAACTACTCCGAACTTGGAGTGAACAAACCAAACATGAATCTGGGGCAGATACCAAAGTTCTACATTAACTTTCTCTGAAAATTAAATTCATACAACTATTCATGAAGTTAAATTTGCAGTACCTATAGTGGCATGAGGGTAAGGAAGCTCCTTGGGATTGTTGTAGTACGCTTCAAGAGTGAAGGGTTCTTTCCGGTAGAAAGTCAGCACTTTTGAGAAAGGAGCTGCATGATTCTTAGGAAACACCTCACAATCACTGCAGAAACACAAACAGGAAACCAAGATAAGACGTTAACACGAGAGAGTCTAACAATCTATATCAGTGTCTAATGAAATCAAGCAGTCTATATCAATTATGGTTTGGTGAGTTAGTCAACAGCAACAGGCCCTATACCTTGAAGAAGTTGACAGTAAGTTTTGTTTATTTGTTTCCTCCCCTGAGATCTTAAGAAAACAAAGGGTTAAAGAACAGAAAAGAGGCATTGTGGCCCACCATTTGCACACTGAGGCTTCTACCCACTCAACCATCCACCCACACACCAGTCTGCTATTTGGCAACAGTTTACAACATGCATCCAAAGTTTCCTACAAACTGGGAATATTTTACAGATTTTACTCATCTTATGAAATAGTGAGCTGATAGTGAATTTTCTAATTGCATTTTGATATTGAGAATTACAGCATAAAGGGAAGAAAGCATAAGAGTGGAATTAGTTGAACCTTATATCAAGTTTTGCAAAAACTCATGACTATATAAGCCAAATTATTCAGAATCGATTAAAATTCACATCTAAACAAAGACAATTAAGGTATTTTCTCTATTCTTCAGGCTTTAAAACTAAATGTTAAACTGGATTTGAACGCAGAGATGTGGATCATACCTCAGTCCTTCCTCTGCAGCTGAATTCCATTTTAAAGAAATGGAGTAGGGGACAACATCTGTGATGGAGAACTCCCTGACTTTGAAAGCTGGTGACAGGATGGCACACTGAGGGGAAAATTAAAAAGACATAAGAATCAAGGCATACATTTAATACAAGTAAAAAGAAAAAAAAATCATAATCTTAAAGTTTCTCTCTTAACTTGACCAAAAAAAAAAAAAAATCTAAAATTCAAATTCTAAAAGACCAGATTACTGCTCTCACGTATGAAGTGTAATTAATATGAATATCTTAAAAAATGTGCATTAAATAAAATTACATTTTTTGTGACAATGGTTCAACATTTAAGGGTTTCACAAAAAGAAAGGACATAGCTTTTTTTTTTAAAAGCCCAATGAGTTTTGTTTATATTGCTATAATTCAACAATAAAAAGTAGCCTGAAACTAATTCTGCTGCTCGACCTAACAGAGATAAATACTGGTCATGACAGGTGAGTAGTACCTGCAGAGCACAGCCCCTTGCCACAGCCTCGTCTGCATTTAAAGTGGTGCTCAGCTCTTTGCCGAAGAATTTGCTGATTCGCTCTTTGATGGCCGGCATTCTGGAGGCGCCGCCCACAATCTCCACTGCATAGATATCTTCCTTTTTCAGCTCTGGATGCAGCAAGCAGGAGACAAAGATGAAACAAAACAGGCACGTTAGGTTTAAATGTCACCACTTCATCCTCAAATGCAGATCAAAAACAATGTCGGTGTTAAATGTGGCTGATATGCACGGCACAGGACACAAAGTTTAATTAAAGTGGACAATTGCAAAGAATCAGAGAAAAGAGGTGAGGAAAAAGCACTGGAGGACAGGAAGGCAGACATGCTGCCAATGTCCGGAAGAGCTGTCTCAGCAAACGGCATGCCTGAATCCGGTCAGCGTGAATGTGACATGCTTATGGGGATAGTCCAGCTGCTATGAAAGTTGTTGCTACTCACTGGCTTGTTCCATGACGTTGCGCAGGGGACCCTCGACTTTGGCCAACAGTCCTGCACACATCTCCTCAAACTGACCTCTGGGAACACACGGTCATAAATTATTAATAGATGTAGTCTCACTCTCTCACACACACAGACACACAGTCACTTTGGAAAACTCCAGACGTGCAATCAAACTCAAGACTGATTCTCAGAAGTCTTATCAGGTCAGTATAAAATAAAAATCTGCACACCGTATTCTAAACCAGTCACAGCAACCCAACCCAAAGAATACAGGACCTTTTAGGCTCCAACTTCCCTCTTTATTAGTCCCCTTTCATCCCCCTTTCAATGCTTTGTTCCCATAAATATTTACAGCAAGTAACTTTGCATCACACCTGTTTAGTTTACTGGAAACATCAATGTCGTTCATGAAGCATTCAATGTTGAGGGGGAGATCAGAGGAGTTGGCACTCATCAGCTTCTTCAGCTTCTCACACTCTTGGTAGAGACGCACCAGAGCTCGAGGCTTGGACTTGACATCTAGTTTGTACTTCTTTGCAAACTCCTCACAGAAGTGGTTTACCAGGATGTTATCGAAGTCCTTCCCACCAACGTCTGAATCAAATGCTGTGGCCAGAATCTTAAAGATGGAGGCAGAAGAGTTCAAATAATAGAAATGGATTGTGATATTGCATCATATTCACCATATTTTCAGGACTTTAAGTCACTCCTCAGCATAAGTCGCATCAGTCAAAAAATGCATCATGAACAGGAAAAAAAACATACTGTATATAAGTCGCACCGGACTATAAGTCGTATTTATTTATTTGAGATAGGGTGATTTTCAGATTTTTCATATCCTGCTTGTTACTGCTAAAATTACCCAATCAGTTCAATTCCAAAGTTAACACCTGTAAATGATCGTAAACATCAAAACTAAGAAGGATAAACATGTTTTTTGAGGATTTGTTCTCCCGCACAGCCTGGTGTCCAAAATGAACTTCTCTCACTGAGATGAGGCCATTTTGGGATTTTTGCCATAGGAGCAGAATATAGTTGTCACAAGCCAAGAACCCCTTTTTTTTAACATTAGACAGTAATATTTACTCCTTGGCTCATGTCAGTTAATATAAATTGATACTGAAAAATATGTGAAATTCTATATATTTTCATATATAAGTTGCACTGGACTACAAGTCGCATAAGCCGCCAAACTATGAAAAAAAAGTGTGACTTATAGTCCGGAAAATATGGTACATCTGGAAGTCTATGGCCATTGCATTTAAGGTTTACAAATAATAAAAAGTGGGAAACTTTTAACTTGTGTAATTTTCACAGTACTCAGTTATGGTATGCAGGATGCCCAGCCAGGAACACCCAATAGCCAATACCAGGTGGCAGAATTCAACAAGTTTTATGTATTCTCATACAGTATCTACAATATGCTGTATCATTAAAGGGGAAGTTCATTTTTTTTTCAACCTGGACCTATTTCCTAACATGAAATACGTTAATTTACTCACCCAGACAGTTTTGGAGGAACTTGAATTCCTTCAGGAGCTATTTAGATCCATTCAAGATCAGCATATGTCCAATATAATCCAAGTGATGCGGGCAACCACGCGCAGCCACTAAATAAGGCATCATCTGCCACAAACTCCTTCATTTCACCAATGTTTTGTTACGAAACATCAGTCGGACCCCCTTGTGAGCTCGAAGCAGCTTTGAGTTGCTTATTTGTAGCGATCCGTCCTTGTTCACAGACAATTACTTGCTATGGTGTCGCGTAACAGTGACGTCACCAAAGCCACTGCAGTAAAAATGTCTGTAAATAAGGACAGATCACCAAAAAAAGCCACTTCAAGCTCACATTAGTTTGAACTAATGTTTCGTAACAAAACAGATAATGCCTTATTTAAAGGCTGCGCGAGGTTACCCGCTTCACTTACATTATAACGGACATACGCTGATCTCGAGTGGATCTAAATATCTCCTGAAGCAATTCAAGTTACACCAAAACTGTCTGGGTAAGTAAATGAACGTATTTCATGCTAGAAAATAGGTCCAAGTTAATATAAAAAAAAAAAAAAAAAAAAGAAAACTTCCCCTTTAAAACTACCTCATCCCCCTCAGAATTGGCAAAAATGACGGATTATTCACCTTGAGCTTCCCCTTGTTGAAGGCACAAACTGACACCTGGTACCCAGAATGACCCAGGTCCACAAACACCACTATCCTGGGCTTTTCTTCTGGAGCTGGCAGGTCCTGCTTGTAGATTCCATATGCCAGAGTCACTGCAACAGAATATATATGTAGTTACTGCTGCTAGAATACAAATAAGTTTCAGATCAATGAAAATCACAGAGACATTGAGATGTATATACCTTTCTATCTGCTGGTTCTGTTACAAACTAACACATAAAGCAGAGTTCAGGATATCTGGAGTTTTGCTGTAGCACCAATGTGACACTGACATGATTTACAGCTTAAAGCTGAGTATGTGTGCTCAGCAGTTACATACAGCTAAACATGAATTTTTCAAACCAAACATCACCTGAATGTCATTTAAAAGTACTATGTTAAAACTGTGCACGAAAGCTAAGAAAGACTGAGACTTGTATAGGAAACTGTGCATGTCCTGTATAGATATGAGCACATCTCTACATACCTGCAGTGGTCTCATTCATTAGTCGTAGACAGTTGAGGCCTGCAATCTGAGCTGCATCCATGACAGACCTCCTTTCTGCATCAGTAAAGTAGCTCGGTACCTGGGAGAGACCAAAACAATGTCGTAAACATGAAACATGCAGTGAGTCAACACACACAAGGCGACAGTCACAGTGAGGGATCTCCCTGGAACCGCTAACAATAACAATCAAACATGGACACAAGTGGCATAAATATGAGGCATTAATACTGCACGAAAACTACTAAAAAGGCTAAGAAATGTCCATTTTTCCCCAGCATGAAGGATCGATTTATACACCAAGGTATGACTTACCTGCCTAAAAAAAAATCTCTGGATAATATTACCATGTTAGCTAGCATTGATGTCAAAACAAAACATAACCATGTGGAAAAGCTCAAGGGCTAAATTTAGTTACTAGTCATAGTAATAATAACATTTTATCCATCTCCAGGGCTGATGTAAACTGCAAATTTAGGCTTGGTGAAAGTATGAGCCTCTCTGCATGACACGTATACTCTTACATAACAGGTGCTGGTGGTGAATCCACACACTGAGCTCAAGCAGCACTTCCCACTCTTCACCAGCAAGGTGTTGAGTGAGGAAATGAAGCTTTCAGGCAAAGACATCTGGTGAGACGCTTAAAGCCCAAAATGTCACATGAACAGGTGGCAATACATTTATACAGCATTTTTTTCTTTAAATATGCTTTCTTTTCCCTCTCATCCAAACTGCTTAAGGTGCTCAAGCCCATCACTTGAATGTGAGGATGCATAAAGGTTATAAAATACCCTAGAGATTTAAAGTCAAGAAAATACAAGCAGTCGAGTAAAGCGATCAAATCAGACCTGGATAAGAAGAGGTCTTCTTAAGAAAAACTAAACCTTACACTGATAAATCTACTGAATAAGTTTTATAGATTTTTAGATGCCCAGACGCTGTGTCCGTCTGCAGGAATGCTTACTGAGATGACGCAGTCGACGACTGGTTTCTTCAGTGCACTTTCAGCAGTCTCCTTCAGTTTGGTCAGCAGCATCCCAGTTACCTGCTCGATGCTAAACACTTTCTCCTCCTCCATGTACATCACCTAGAGATGTAGAGAACATTTGATTTAAAGTTCAAATCAGTTCATCAAAATTAAACAGTGTTACACAGTTTAACTAAATGCATTTTAAAGAATTAATTGATTATAAAACAAACCTCTATAAAGATTTTTTGAGTGAGGACATGCATGTAAATGTAATTAATATAGATTGGGAGAACTCCTGTTAAGAGGGGTTTTGCAGGCCACAACAGGTTGGCGAAAGCCTCACTGGTGACATTTATTTTGCACCCGGTTATCCTGAGGATTCACATTAATCATCTCAACAGGACTGCAGCAACATGCTGGGCTGTGTGTTTGGAGTGTGCCAAGCCAAGCATCATCATTTATGTACTTGTAAGAACTTTGGCTATTATGGCATCTAATGGCTCACAAAAAGCCTTTTAAAGATGAAGACAGTGAAAAAAAAAGTCTCTTGCTACAAAATAAGCTAAGAGATGAAGAAGTAGACAACAGTAGTCAGAAAAGCCATTTACCTTACATGCCTTTTCAACTTTTTTTTTTTTATCTCCTTCCCCTTTTATTGTTGTTTGGCCTTTTTTAGTACACAGTCCTTAAATAAACTGAGGACAGAACTCTGCACATTAGTGTAATATAATGAAGTTTAATCTCACTTTTATGCCGGTGGCTCCTGACGGCATCTGTGCCAGGTCGTACACCAAGTTAGACTTGGCTGACTGAATGTAAGTGTCTGAGAAAGCCCTGCCATGGAAGCGCTTGAAGCCCTGCACTGTGTTTTTACAGTTGGTTACCACCTGGATACAACGACAGAGCAAAACAGGAGGAAATCAGACATGAATCTTCAATCTGTGCATTACACTTAATATGAGTTCACACTTTAACATCTAATATTTCAGTGAATTCATTGAAAATAAATAAAATCAGTGGTGGATGACAAGGTGGATGTATTGACTTTTACCTGGCTCTTTGCAGCAGCTCCAATTGCGCGATTTCGTGGTCCAAATGATACAAAAGACCTGGAAGAAACATAGGTAAAATGTTAAGAAAGGATATGAGACACCGTTACAAGAAACAGCTTAATCCAATTCTATCAATAATCAAGAGAATCAAAGCCTTTATCTGGCTGAGGGGCACTATCTCATCGAGAAAGCAGATCTTGGGTGTGTTGGCAGTCGTTAATGGTGAACCGAATCTATGGAATGGCAGCCCACCACTCCTAAATTAAAGCCAGAGTTGGTCCTGACAGTAGTCAACACATCATGTATTCATAAAAAGGAAGGAAAAAAGTCAGACCTCTGTGAGAGCTGCAGTTCTGTAAAAACTCTGACCAATTCCTGCCATTCGCACCGAAAGGCAGGAATTGGTAATTCGCAACTTATAGAATCAACGAATAAATGCCTTTATGTCTCGTCTCTGTCCCTCCCCCCTCTCCGTCCCCCACGTGACCCCACTGTGCGCCGCTCACTGTAAGCAAATATAGCTGATGGACTGCTAACTGCTGCTGCACCAATAAACCAAAACAAAACAAAACAACAGATAAGGATTAAATCTCCGAGGCGTTGATGTTTTGCAGTGTGGACTTTTTACACTGCAGACGGAGTTGAAGGCGAGTGGATTAAAGCTTTTAAAAATGTTGTTTGTCAGCTGTTGACTATCAAGCTAACAAGCTATCCACTTGGATGTTATTGTTAACCTGCTCGTAAAACATCTGCACACATGTCCCTGCGCTCTGAAGACATGGTTTCGGGTCATGCGTTTCTTTAAACTGCCGCTTGCTCAAACCGTTTTTCCAACATTGCCAAACTTAGCATTAAGAGGAAAGACTGAGTCGTCTTGACACAGCAGTGAACCTATCCACCAAAACACACTTTATCCTCCTTATTTATGAAGTGTTACGATGTGGTAGAGCCAACCACAGTAACTCTGTTCTTAGTCTAGGGTCAAAAGAAGCAGGATAGAAGAGGGTGGCTGGTACTGGTTTCAGGGAGATAACAATAGAAGGGTGGCTAACCTGTGTGTTCGCATTAGGATGGCAGCTGTCCAACAGGGCCTGCCAGTCTAGTTTTCCCTTACCAGTGGCGAGCCCACATGATTTCAGTTCAAGTTTTATTTTATTCAAAATGAGGGGATTCATGAAAAACAAAACTGTACCAGGGGTTATGGGGCATAATAGGGTTCTTTACAGAAACTGGTGGCATTCGATCTGGCTTCTTCAGGAGCTAGCTCACATATAACTCGCAAGCCATCTCACTTATGGTCTGGCTGCTTCAAATACACAGTTTCCCTAAATATTGTCTCCCACATAAAACCACTCCAGACCTTTAAACTAAAAATGGCACAAACTATTCTAAACAGAATATTCTGATATGTTTCAAGCTTTATGTCGTAGGTTTTCATTGTCAGTTGTCCAGTAATAAAGTTATTACAGGTGTTATTCTTAAGATCAGAATTTGGCATGATCTCAGCGAGAAAAGCTGATTTTTTTCATTAAGGTACTTTGCTATAACTGAAAAAAAACCTACCAAAAACTACTTTATAGGGCTGGGAAAAATAACGATACACTGAAATATCGGAATATTTTCATATGCAGATTTCATATAGATATTTTAAAATGTGATATTGATCTACTTTACTAATGAAATCTTGTGAGATTACCAATCATCGATACTGCATTTTTAAATATCAATGATATCAGCATATGAAAATATATTTCAGTGTATCAATATTTTTATCCCAGCCCTACGACTTTATCCTCCTTATTTATGAAGATGTCTGTATTTTTCATAGCTAAATTATGACCCATCTGATATATCACTATAAACTACTAAGTAGGGCTGTCAAAATTGCTCCAATATTTGTTCTAAAATGAACACACAATTCAAATACACTACTCACAAAAAGTTAAGGATATTTGGCTTTTTGTATGATGTCAGAATGAATCTAAAATCCACCACAACCTTTCCAGGTGAACTGAATTAAACTTTCTCTAAACATTTCAATGCACATGTACATTGTTCAATGGTTAAATATTTATTCTGAATCATTCTGTTCTCCAAAAACTGAAAGTTGAATATCCCTAACTTTTTGTGAGTAGTGTATATTCGAATATCCATTTGAGCATTATGCCTACAGAAGGACAAACTAATACAAGACATAACTACTTGTATAGGCATTTCTTACTTTTATTTCAATATTAACATCTTTAAAAATGCCCAGGACGCTACAAAATGAACTCGCTGCAGTCCCCCCTCCCCCCCCACCTCCCCCTTTTTTGTGTGATCAATTAAAGGGTCCCAACAAATTAAAATTAAATTGACAAACATTTAATGCTTCAAGCAAGCTGTTAGAAACATGGAACAACTTGAATCAAGTAGGCCAATAATCACACCAGTGCAGCAAATGTTATTGTTTATTTAATATTCGAATATTAATTTTCACATCTGAATCTCGGGTTTTTATTAATATTCGGATATATATTCGAATTTAGAATATTCATTGACAGCTCTACTACTCAGTCATCACATCTGATATTCTGGACCACAGTCCTTACCAATGATATTTAGATTTATGAGTACTCATATCAGTACTTGGCAACAGAAAGTACTCAAGTGTAAGTACTGATACTTGTATTTTGTTTTTTAAAAAGTGGTGTTTCACATCATTATCAGACTGTTAGTTAGAAAAAATAGATACTTCCTTGTAGCAAATGTGTTTTTTTTATTTCCTTTTTGTTGCTTTGCAAAATCCTACCATTTCTCAAATTCTGACTTCAAAATTCAGACTTGTTTACTGTACAAGTTAAAAGTGTACACAGAAGCACATAAGTCTATGTATAAATGTATTTTTAAAAAATACGCACAGAAGACTAAAGTGGTGTTGTAGGATAAACATTTCTATTAATGTCATCATTGGATGCTGCACTAATGCCACAACTATTACAGTTGGCAAAAAGAGAGGCCACTACTGAGAGATTGGGACACAATGACCCAAAGAAGTTTAGTGGACATTTAACTGCTTTGATGACTGAATGACAACACTGGAACAAGAGACTGTCCACTGAGAACAAAGAAAAGCAACTGAAATCATTGAACAAAAACCCCAAAATTAGTATTCCAAAATCTGTATAATTACTCCTTTTACAAGTAATTAGAACAGAACAAGACAATGATTTTTGATAGTTTCTAAATTATACTGAAAAATACTGGAAAATCTGTATTACTTTTATTTAACAAAACTAAGACTCTAGACCTTAAATGTTTAAACATTTCACAACACTACTGGGCTAGATAACCCCCCCCCCCCCCCCCAGCAAGGAATACATATCAGATAAGTTCATGTTAGTCCATTTTTCAGATGTTTACAGTACTTAAATTAGAACAAAAAACTACCTTATATTCTTTATTTTAAAAAAAACAAAAACAAAACAAAACAAAAAAAAACACTTGTTATGCTGGGTGTATTGCAATCCTAAGAGCATGTTATGCTTTATGTTGTGCATTATTGACATAAAAGTCATGATTTCCCCCCACTACGTCGAGAAATAACCTTTATGATATGCACATAGATTAAAGTAACTAATCAAGAATCAAACTATGGTGTAAGTTAAATTCAAAAACTGTTAAATGTCCTTTTAAAACGGCAAGATTTACAGAGAATTAAGGTAAAATGTGTGACAAAATTGCACACCTTATTTAAAAAGGTGCATTTAAAAGTTACAGTCTGCTTATTACTTGGGAAAAAAATCCAGTGCTCCTTTCATATACCACAAACTAGTCTAAAGATTAATAATAAAAAAAACCACCCTTGATAAACCTTGAAAATAAAAGTAATAGTTATTTTATATGTTAAAAAAAAAGATTAAAGAAAAAACGACGTAGATCTCTTCAACTACAATTAAACATATGAAAATAAAATAAACTTATGGAAAGGAATTATACCATGTTAAAACGTATAACAGATAGTTTCATAAAGGTTAAAGCACCATTAGAGCACAATTTAAGTCTTAAAGGTACAAAATTTGCTAGAATATTCCAACGGCAGCTCACATGTTGTCGTCATCGTACGGAACATAACACCAGACGCTTATGTTATTACACGGGACACACCGGTTGGTCGGCGTTTAAGCCTTCCACGGAGGTACTAATTAACAAGAAGCATAACAACCTAAGGAAACACCGCCCGGCGGATAGCCCGGGTGACCACTACCACATTTCAAACAGTTCACTCTGTGCCGTTACACCGTGAATAAAACAGAGAGCTTAGCCGACTGGCTAACCTACCGGTGCTCCAGAGTTAGTAACTGACCGAGGTGTGTAAATTAAAAAATGAATTCTAGATGAGTCCATCTTTGCCATCAATGTTTTTTTGTTGTTGTTTTTTTTTTGCCAAAAGACAATTTGGTTTGCCAACAAAGAAAAAAGGGACATGAATCTAAGTTCAGCTAGCAGCTGCTAGTCAGTGAAGCTGCATTCACGTGCACCACCGTGACAACACTGAGACAATTAGAAAGTGACATATCCCGTTTAAAGGGCTATTATTCAAACAGCTCTAACGCAGTCAACGTGGTGTGTCCCCCCCACCCCCCTACTTACGGTGTACATCTGTCGCTGTACTCGTTGGCGACTGTCTCAATACCTCCGGCTCGGGCTACAGCTACATAGCAGCTTTGAAAGCCCAAGTCAAATCCCACTACTGACATCTTCTGCGGTACGTCTGTCTTCAAAGTGAAGATCTACCGTGCGACTTCAGACACTGAAGTAAATGTATAGCTACAGAATAAAATGGTGTAAAAGTCAGCTAAAGTTATGATACGCTATGTTAAGTAGAACCTCTTATTGTCATAATCCACACCGCTTAGTGAGACCGGTGTCTCTGATCTGTGCTGGCAGGCTGCAGCAAGGTGGTCTTACCGACTTCTCGCAGGATCCCTGAGCCATCGCGAGATTTGAGTAGTTCTAGATATCTCTGGACTTTTCCATAACCATGTGAATGGCTTTTCTCGATTACTTGAGCCTTTTAGAGAAATATCCTGAATTTTCCACTGACTCAGTTTTTAAACTCGGAATTTGAAAATGTGTGTAGCACAGGGAAATCAACAAAGAATTTATCAGATAATTTCAAACTAACCTCCGTAGCAAACAAAAATAGACTGTGATCTATTTACGTGATGAAGTCATATTTCGAGAACACTTAAAGAGAAATGCCAGGCGGATCACAGATACACTTAAGATTAAAAGAAATGTATTTAACACTTACAAAACTATTACAACACACACACGCACACATACACAGTGAATGTGCCTATACACACACACACACATATACATACATATATATATATATATATATATATATATATATATATATATATATATATATATATATATATATAACTAAAATAAAAAACAATTTCACAAAATAAAATAAACAAAAACTCAATAAACTGAAGTAATGAGGAGGAGTTAAAGAGAGTAAATTGATATCTCCCTCTTTATCATATTTACAAAATTTTCTTCAAGTCCTGCAACGCAACTCCTACTGTTTCCGAATCCTACTGGATTTTATTCAGGTTATTCCACAGTTTGGCTCCTTACACTCTGAAACACAGCATTCCCTCAGCTTTGTCCTAAATACATCTTTTTCAAATATTTTTTAAATGACAACAACTTTCCCTTTTTGAAATTTCCTTTGTAGTTTGGTTGGTCTTTTAATAGGTCATAGGTGCTACATGGGCGAAAGCTGATGTAATATGACTACCTGCACGTCCCCATACTCCAGTACCATTGGTGAGATACAGCAAGATCAGACTTTTTAACAAGTGGGTCGAGAGAGAGAGAGATGTAATTTCCTCTGTGCCGTATGTCCACATGCGGCCCACTTGACAATAAAATTATATTGAATTGAATTGAAGTCTTTTCACCATAGACCTTTTTATATAGAGCTTTTCACCAAAACTTCCTCACGGAGAACGTAAATGTTGCCGCCAGTTCATTTGGGGGCGATAGAGGCACTTTCAACCTGCCCTGCCAACCTCGAAGTATAACAGCCGAAGAAGAAGAAGAAGAACATGGCGACTCCCATGCACAGAATAATAGCCAGGAGGCAAGCGTGAGTATTTCTTTGTAAATTGCGTGAATAAAGTTGATTATTTTAGAATATTTTCTTCCCTTAATTGGCCAACACTCCAAAGTTTAAAATGTGCAGTAACCCCTATTGTTTGAACGTCGTTGTCAGCACAGTGAAGTGGAGCTGGGAGCTCCAGGCTCTCTCTCTCTCTCTCTCTCACACACACACACACACTCTGAGTTCAAGAAGCAAGTAAGACGTCGTTAACACAGATGTTTGAATTTCATAAACCAGATCAGGAAAGCTGGTCTTGGACATTTGAGATCAAATTTTAAACCAAAAATAGTTTCTTTTCGATAATCCTGTGGATAAGAACACATGAGGGGGAATGATTATTTCTGTACGAGAGTCGCGGTGTTGCCACATTTTATTCTGTAGTAACCATCCCAGAAAGTGAAACTTTTACTCATTTATTTTTGTCATCAGTCACAACAATTTTCAAATTAATTTCAATGATGATTGAACAACCAGTTTATCATAGTTCAAAGAAAAGGCTTTGCAGTGAAAGCATAGCTGACACTCCACCTCTCTGTCTCTCTCTCTCTATATATGTATTTATACTACTCACAAAAAGTTAAGGATATTCAACTTTCGGTTTTTGGAGAACAGAATGATGCAGAATTAACATTTAACCATTAAGCAATGTACATGTGCATTTAACAGAGCTTGTTCAGAGCTTGACATCAAGCTCTGAACAAGCTCGACATCAAGCTCTGAACAAGTCTGCTAATTACCGTTAATTGGAATCAGGTGTGTTGCTACAGGGAAACTCAGAATACTTGCAGGATACTGGCCCTCAAGAAGCAGAGTTGCCTATCCCTGATTTATGGACAAATGTTTGGACTTCTTTGTATGTGTGCATTAATTGGGTTGTTGCTGACATCTGGTGAAAATTTCATGTCAATCGCTCTCAAGAAATATCTTTATGAGGAAAATGTTGACGTGTTAAATACTTTTTTCCACCGCTGTAAAGAAAATGCAAAATTCACAATGGTAACTCAAGAAGAAACTTGGGGGTGGGGGGGGGGGGGGGGGGGGATAATAAATACAGCTGTGTGAAAAATTGTTTGCCCCCTTCCTGATTTCTTACTTTTTTGCAAGTTTGTAACACATAAATGTTTCAGATTATCGAACAAATTTAAATGTGAGACAAAGATAACACAAGTAAACAGAAAATGCAGTTTTTAAATTAAGATTTTTATGAGTGGGGGGGGGGGGGGGATCCAAACTTTCATGGCTCTATGTGAAAAAGTGATTGCCCCCCCCCCTGTTACAACATAAACTGTGGTTTATCACATCTTGGAAAGCTGAGTTCAATTTCTATAGCCACGCCAAGGCCAGACTACTGCCACACCTGTTCTCAATCAAGAAATCACTTAAATAGGACCTGCCTGACGAATTTAAGTAGATCAAAATTTAGACATCATGCTGCGATCCAAAGAAATTCAGGAAAAAATTAGAAACAAAGTAAATGAGATCAATCAGTCTGGGAAATGTTCCAAAGCCATTTCTAAAGCTTTGGGACTCCAGCAAACCACAGTGAGAGCCATAAACAAATGGTGAAATCACTTTTTCACGCAGGGCCATTGAAAGGAATAGTTCACCCTCAGAAGATTTAACTTTATTTTCCACTTACCTTCATGGTGAGCAAGACTCTGGAACACTTTTTTAATAAAAAGAAGAATATATTACCCCACGGAGCGCGCACCTGCGCATCCACGAAACTACGGAAGCCTCGGCGTTCAGAGCCAACGCTGCCGATAATACAAGCGTAGAAGAAGAAATTCACTGTTTACATTGTGTTAAGAGCAACAGAGCTGCAGACGAACCGGGACAAACAACACAAGAGGAGTTGGATATTGATTTAAAACAAATAATGAAAGAAAAAGAGAGTGCGCGATCTCGTCTGCAGCGCCTTCCATAGTTTCATGAAGGCGCATCGGCGTGCTCGCAGGAGATGCGATGTACTTCTATTTAGGCTCTAAAAATATACTAAATTGCGTAGTTTTGAGTAAATTCTGGACACTACTCACTCAGGACACTTGGATTACATTGGACGAGCAGTATGGAGGAATATTAACAAGTTTTTGTGGACTTTTAAGGACCTTGTTGCCTCGGGCTCAATTGAACTCCATTATATGAAAGTTGGGTGAAAACAAGAAGTCGTCCTGATCGCCGGCTGCATTTAAAATATTAAAAAAGTGTTCCAGAGTCTTGCTCACCATGAAGGTAAGTGGAAAATAAAGTTAAATCGTTCTGAGGGTGAACTATTCCTTTAAGTTTGGATTTTTTCCCCCCTTTAAGAATAAAAATCTTCATTTAAAAAATGCATTTGCATGTTTACTTGTGTTATCTTTGTCTCACATTTAAATTTGTTTGATGATCTGAAATGTTTAAGTGTGACTAACATACAAAAAAGTAAGAAATTAGGAAGGGGGCAAAAACTTTTCCACACAGCTGTATGTTTGTATATATATGTATATATATATATATATATATATATATATATATATATATATATGCGTACATATACGTGTGTGTGTGTGTGTGTGGGCGCGTTTTTGCAACATTGTGATGTAGGGCTGGACAATTAATCGAATTTTGATTAATTGTCTTACGATCATAAAAACACTGTAATCGAATATAAACGATTAATCCTGAAGTGAACAGACTGGTGGAGTTATAGGAAGCAAACTGCAGGGAGTATAGAGCAGTAATGCATGTAGACTGTGTATTCATTTTTATTGCTATTATTTTTTTACTATAATATTCTTATTTTACTCCTTTACTTGTTTCTAATTTATTTCCGGTTGTGTTTTTTAAAAATGTTGTAATTGAGGTTTGGAGGAGTTTTGGTGGTTCAATAAACACTTTCTGTAAAATCAATTAATAATCGTGTATATTAATCGTGATTTCAATATCAGTAAAAATAATCGTGATTATAATTTTTTCCTTAATTGTCCAGCCCTATTGTGGGGACCATGTTCCGGATTTTTACCTTCTTCTTTTACCGTCCTGCCCTCGTAGGGACATTTTTCTGGTCCCCACGAGTACGAACCCCGTTTTGAGGGTCAAGATTAGATTTTAAAGATTAAATTACAATTAGGTTTTGGTTAGGGTTATGACAAGGGTTAGCTTTAGGCAGTCAGTTATGGGCGTTAGGTTTAGGGTAAGGGGCTAGGAAATGCATTATGTCAGTGGATATACTCCATGGGGATATAAAAACAAACGCGCGTGTGTGTGTGTGCGTGTGTGTGTGTGTGCGTGTGTGTGTACACACATATATACACATGTATATGGAACACTATAACTCATAACATTGATAATATTTTGTGTTAAAGGTGTCTTTGAAAATTTGGAAAATTCAAAATTTTAGATTGTGGGTTCCTAAATGTTCATATTTATTCAGCATCATCATGTTTATGAACATTGACATCCAATCCTGAAACAACTCTGTTACTGTAAGGAAAGCTCTAAAAATAGTTTAAAGTCCTGAACACATTGCAGCCAGTCACAAGAAGGTTTTGCACGTTTGCAAATCCTTTTTTTTCTTCTTAAAACACACAGCATTTTGGTGTCACTTTTAAGAAATTTACCGACTGATTGAAGAGAATGTAGCTGCAGCAGTTTTGATTTATTATGTTTGTCACTGTTTCATATTCAAAAGCTCAGCTCTCATTTTTTTGTGCATGTTATTAAATGCAGGGAGGCAAACAAACAAAATGTACGTTGCCAGAAGTGTCTAGAGATGGGACACTGGACCTACGAGTGCACTGGGAAACGGAAGTATGTGCACAGACCATCAAGAACAGTTGAGATGAAAAAGAAACTGAAGGAGATCGAAAACAAACCTCCAAGTATTACAGGGTAAGATTTCTCCAGCTGGTTGTTTTCTTTTTCTTAGAGTATCTCCATTGTAACTTCTCTTAATGGTTTTGGCTCTCTTTCTTACAATAGTCAAGTCACATTTATTTATAGAGCACATTTGAAAGCAACCTCAGCTGACAAACACACGTTGACTATAAGAACTGCCATGGTGCTCTACTCCCAATGATCACGCTGCTACCTTTCTGAAGACTTCGAAAGTTTCTGAGCCCCAATATTTTCACTTCACAGTCTGCATGTGCTCATAAGAGAGACATTTTACTCGTCATTTGATACTCTTAACACACCAGCTCAGGGTTCCCACGCGTCCTGGAAAACCTGGAAAATGATTGAACATTTTCCAGTCATGGAAAATGTATGGAAAATGAGAAAAACAGTAAAATGTCCTGGAAAAGCTGGCGTTGTCCTGGAAAATAATTTCTCCTCCCTCTGCTTCTCTGTGTTTGTCGTTGCTTCTCTCTGCATTGTGGCTGAATGCAAACAGGTTCAACATTTAAGGCGTGCATGTATGTTTATTTTCAGCTGCCTTTAAACAGCAAGATTGAACTCTCGTGTCGCCTCTTCGTCTGTAGTTTGTCTGTGCTTCATCTCTGCTTCATCTCTGCTTTGTCACTGCTTCGTATCTAGTTTGTCTGTGCTTCGTCTCTGTTTCGTTTCTAGTTTGTCGCCGCTTCGTCGCTAGTTCGTCTCTGTTTTGTCCCTGTTTTGACGCTGCTTTGTCGCTGCTTCATCGCTACTTCGTCGCTACTTCGTCGCTACTTCGTCGCTACTTCGTCGCTACTTCGTCGCTACTTCGTCTTTCTACAATTGTAGAAAATAACACTTCTCCAAAAGCTTGAGGGTGGAATTTATTAGTCTGTTTTTTTTGATTAATTGATTGGAACACAGGAAACGTGGTCCAAAGTATAACATGCATAAGTATAAAACTTATTTGGTAAATGAACTGTACCTATATAGCGCTTTTACAGTCATACTAACCGCACCAAAGACCATTATTTCCAGCATGGTCTTTGGTGTCAAAACAATGAAAAGAGCAAGAATGCCTCACTCAACAATACCTTGATAACTTGGCTCGTACTGTAGCAGCAACGTCCTAAAATGTCCTGGAAAAGTCCTGGAAAATAACTTAAAGGAAACAGTGGGAACCCTGCAGCTGCTTGTTATTCGTGAAATGAGCAGGATGTTTAAAATAAAAAAAAATCTTATTAGTTGTGCAAAATAAATTAAAGTCTGTCTGCTGTTTTAGTCTAACACTAAGCTCTTCAAGTTTTTACTAAATTTTGTGAAAGGATTTCTGATATGCCTTCATAATAATGGCTAAATCAAATTCTCAGAACAAATAAAGGTGAAATAAATTACATCGACTGAATATTCTTGATGTGTCAACAAATTTTAACAGACTCCAGTATCAGCAGAATGAAACAGACTTGGTAGCAAATTGGGGTAAAATAAATAAAATATGCAAAGCTCCATCTGATTCACCAGCTAAATGTGTGGTTCCCATGGTAACTTGGCCAAAGAGCCGGCAGGTTATTTTACTCCTAACTGTGAATCTTTGGTGGCATAATATACAGCTATATAGGTTTTATATAACATGTTTCCGAGTTTATCACCAGGTTGTACATTTACTGAGTTTTGGTTAGGGGTGGGTATTACTAGATATTTTTCAATAGGATATTATCATAATATTTTGCCTATGATAATGATAATATCACAATACAGCCATTCTGCAATATTTGATATGTTGCAATAAATTTAGTTCATGATACACCACATACAGTCACCCTCCAATTAAAGAAGGAAAAAAAAATCAGCTGTCAGTGAAATAAGTTCGAAATTGGCCAAAGTAATATGAGATAAAAATTCTTCAAAAATTATGACATGATTTTTAATTGTGGTTTGAAAGAAATATTAAAGACAAACACACAAAAAATAAAGCAAGTAAACAAGCATGATGAGGCTCCGAAGCTAAAATTTTGTTGAGCAACACTTTGAGGGAATCACTGCAAAAAAGTGTGTTCTCTAATGTTCAAAAATACTTCTACACCTGTAGACAGGTATTTTGGTCCACTGTTAATGGGAAAGCTTTGGTTGTTTGTTTTAAGTTATTATTTCCCCCCCAATTCAAAAGCAACATTTTATTTCACTAAATTATAATTTTTAAATTTTTATTCATTATTAGTTTCTTGTTATTTGAATTACACTTAATTTGGCCTCTCTTTAATTGGAGGATATAAATTAATACAACACTATTCACTAAAGACATTCCATATTTATTACCAGACTAATACACTAAACAATTACTTAATATTTCAATCAGTTTCACAAAGGGACAGCAATTCATGCAAAGTAAAACAGTAAAACAAAATGCACAGTGCTCTCTTAAAACATGAAAACGCATTTAGTCATATAAAAAATAAATATGTCAATCACTCATCATAATCTCAAACCACTGGGGTCTGTAACCTCTACACATTTTTACTTCTACTTTCCACTTGTAAAGTTTATCTAAACCTGCACTTGCAACTCACATCAATTTAAAAAAAGAAGCCTTTTCTACATCCTACCAATGCAAATAGAACAAGATTTCATTATATAACCATAAATATCGCAATATTTCATTGGTAAAAAGCGTTTTTTTAATGTCGTATATTCCCAACATAAAATATCATGACATTTCAGTGGATCAATATTTTGTTACACCATTACAATAGTACAGTACAACAGTTTTTTAGTTTTGTTGTGAACAGTAATTTAAAAATGGAAAAGTGTTACTGTATTATGATAAAATGTTCATTAAAATCCAACTTATATTTTTAATTAATGAAAATTTATTTCAAACACCTATAATAGCTGGGATAGGCCCAGCAACCCCCCACCCTAACTGGATAAGCGGTACAGAAAATGACTATGACAAATGAAAATGAGAAAAAGAAATTATCAACACAAAAGAAAACAAATTTAAACAACCCAAAAGAATAACAGTAATAATAATACTGTTTCATAAACAAAAATGATATTAAGAAGTTTAAAAATGGAGGGGAAGAAGTATAAACTTTTTAGGAATCACCACTCTTCCTACACATCACGTTTTATATAAATATTTACAACATCATCTCATGCATTACCTAACAATGAATGTATATATGTATGTTTATTTTTATATCTATCTATATATATTATATAAATAACATATGCATATGCACACACATACACCCATATACATCCCATATATATACCCACCACATATACAACACAAACACATAAACATGCATACTTTAATGTTATGAATATTCATACCACTAAAAATAAATGAAATATCCATTCACTAATGCTAAACATATAATGTATTAAATTCTACCTCCATTAGAGGGTTATACCCATTTGATCATTGTCTAACTTCACTGGCCAGTTTTTACAATGTTGGCTAAATTTCAGATTTTCTGTCAATTATCTAAAAGTTGAACTTTTATTCTACATCACGTACACTTCCAGCATGGTTGCTTTTCAATTTTCAACTTGCATTCAAAAGTTCTGCATAACCACATCTAATTGTGCTGTAGTCTAACTTTGCTAAGGTTTCATTACCATGACAACCAATGAAATATGGCACTTTTTTACAGATCTGAAAATCTAGCACAAACTGCACTAGCAGGTCATATGTTCAGTCTAAGTTTTCCAACCCATTTAAAGAAAACCACCTTATGTCACTAAAACTCTAAATTTTGAAATACCTCATTGGGTAAGAGGAGCTGTTGTATGATACACCAGAAATACATTAATGGAACCACGTAAACCTAAAATGTCTGACTAAAATAGAATTATGGTATTGGTACTTATGTTTAAATAATGATGCTGTTTTCACAGTTTGGCTGTAAATTTGGTTTCAGACCTACTATAGATGCTTAAACACGATTTAGTCAGATACATACTATATAAACCAGTGTGGACTCTAATGCATTTATGACCTTTTCTATACAAATAAATACTTAAAAGAAAATACCACAAACACGAACATGTGTTCCTTTTTCTTTACTTTCCCAGTTTAATAAAATATGATTTTATTGTTAAATGAAACTTGTCTTTCTTCACAGACCAGGAAGCGAAGGTTCCAATGAGAAGAAAACGAAGAAGAAGTAAGTCATTTTTTACATTGATTAATGGGTATTAGTAAAATTAATTGAGATTGTTTCATGACCTTGGCTGCTTTATTTCACACAGGCAAAAACAACTGACAAGTAAAAGTTTAGTAAATAAATGTCTGATATGTTAAATGAAACCACATTTGCCAACTGCTGGATTTGACTTTAGTCAGACTCTCGCACATCCAGACTGTCATGATGTGTCGCAAAAGTTGTAGTGAAGTGTGACAAGTTCACACGGGGAACTACGTTTGGAGCCAAATGAGACAAAACGAGTTTGATAGTTAGCAAAAATGAAAGGATCCATTATCTTGTGATGTAGCAGAACATATTAAGGGTTTTTTGTTTGTTTTTTGCAGTTTTGATATTCACTCCCCAGTCACTTCATTAGGTTCGCTTTGCTTGTAACAGGTTGGATCCGCTTTTGGTTTTAGAACAATCTTAATTCTTCATGGCATCGATTGAGCAAGGTGTTTCAGATTCCTCAGAGATGTTGCTTCAGATTTGTTGGCTGCACATTCATAAGAATCCACTTCCATTCCACCACATCCCAAAGATGCTCCATAGGATTTATCCGAATGTCAAGTATGACCCTGATGGGGAGCTGTTGTGGACAAAAGTTTGTATCGAAAAAGTATCGAACTGTGACACGTAACAATTGTATATCGCAAGCACAACTCGCTTGTACTTTTCACGCTGCATTCACGTGAAACCAGGCAGACAGCGGATGGATGACAACCGCTGCATGTAAAGGCATAAACAAGCCTCTATGTGAAGACGTGGTCAGTTACAGTGACTTCAGTCCACATCTCTGATATGTTGTCATGGCAATGTCGTATTGTTTTCCTTGACCCATGTTTTACCGTCTTTCTCTCGGCCTCTGTGATTAAAATGGCATCGTTTGTTACTGACGGCCGTCTGCACATGAACGCAGCATCAGTGTAACACCCGGTTCCTCCTCACTGCACCTGCAGTGACTTTTCAAAGGCATTACCTCGACCTGAACAGACAACTCCGGTGTCTCTTGTGAGTTTCTGTGGTTTCCTACGGCCACGCTTCTGCTGAACGTAAAAACATGGCGGCACAACATGGTAGCTAGCACAGAGCCGACTCGTTCCATGTATATATGAATGATACCAACGGCAAATTCAGAGCTTAGAGGAGCACTTCAGTTTGTTGATGGGAGTGATTAATGATTAATGGAAAAACACTTTTGAGTGAAATAATCAATTTTTGTGAATAAATAGGAGAACTTGCACAATGTCTCTTCAAGTATCAAACCGAACTGTGAATTTTTTTGTATCGTACATTGATTTTGCATTGTGGTTTTAAAAATTAATTTAAAAAAGATAACAACAAGCAAACAAAACTGTCCCAGACAATCAGAGCACCTTGTTCATGAACAGTGGACCAAAATACCCATCAACAGGTGCAGAAGTCTCATTGGACAGTAAAGAAAACACTTGATTGCAGTGATTTCCTCACAGAGAATTTCTTCTTCCTGAGAGAGAGAAAAAAAAAATACCCCAAAACAGGGGATTTTTGATTATTTACACAAATGACCGTGTATAAACTATGTTGACACAGAACATCCTAAAATAAACTGTCTTTAGAACCTTTAAAATCTGTAAAAAAAAAAAAAAAAAAAAAGTAGTTTTTGAAGTAGTAGTAGTTTTGGGGGGTTTTCAGACTTTAGAAACAGCGGCCTGATCGGTGAAATATCGGTTAAAGGGTTGTTAGGGGGAAAGACCCCGACATCATCGTGAGCCCCTTTTTTCCCTTTATATCTCTCTTTTAATCGGTGAGGACATGCCTTTTGACAGACGGCACATGTCTAGGCCTGAAACTCGCCTGCTGACTGTGAATAAATGAGGAAATCAAACTGTGTGTGTGGTTGAAAGAGGGGGGGACAGCGAGTCACTTGAGGTTTCTTTTCAACAGGGGTGTCCAAGTCCAGTCCTCGCGAGCTACTATCCTGCACATTTTGGTTGCATCACTTCTCCAGCACACCTGGATCAAATGAATGGCTCGTTAGCAGGCCTCTGCAGAGCTGAATGACATGCATGAAAGGATTAACCATTTGATTCAGGTGTGTTGGAGAAGGTAGGCTTTAAAAATTTTAGGACAGTAGCTCTTGAGGACCCGACTTGGGCACCCCACTTTACAATAACCTGCCCCCAATCAGGTTAGTTTCAGTCTGTTACTACAGGGACTGGCCGAGTTTTAAAGTTACCCGTCTTTGTGAAACAGGCTAGAGTTACTCCTCTTTCTCTGGGTTGAGTTACCTACCTTTGTGAAACTGAAAACTCAATTTCCTTCATTTCAGGGTTCAACAACTAGGGTTTTCAGTAAACCTGCTTTGTGAAGTGGCTGGTTGGTATATTATCTCTTGCTGCGTTGCTGCTCTGCTTTTGTTTTAAAGTAAAACTATTGTAAACATTGACATAGTAATTCGATGGTGCCCTCTGGTGGAGAAGTTTGAAAGCTGCATGTTTTGTACGTGTTGAGTAACTTCAGTGTCTACAATAATACTACACTAGCAGTAATTTTGCTACTTCTTTAAACATATCACAGTGTTACTTTACAGTTGCACTTAAAAAATATATTTCTCCCCTCTAAAAGTCACTTTCTAGTTTTGTAAGATTTGTAATTCATTTAAAATAAAAATGTAATTTTTTAGTCTATTTGCTCTTTTAAAGGAAGATAACCACAATGATTCTTTTTTGAACAATTAGATATCAGAACAGATATTAATAGATAATTTTTAACAGATTAATTTCTCTCTGTGTCTTTAAATTTTTTTCTGTTCTCTGAGCAGAGTCAGTAGCAGGAACCTGAAACTGAAACATCCTTTATTGAATCACTTGGACGCATTTCTCTCTGGTTAGAAATATTATGTGACATTTGCAGAAAGTCACCATGTCACGTGACGTAAAACCTTCCCAGTGCTGCGCATCTGTAGCCCAAACCGATCAAGCACGGCTTTTCTCACCTCCAGCCGATGACGCAGCGTGTATCCGATTGGCTGAAGATTTCACAGACACCACTAACATGTGATGCATTTTTTATTCTCAGAACTTCAAATCCATTATATTTTGGGATAATCTCTCCCAAAGGGGCTTTAACTTATTTGTTCCTTCCCTTGTAGCTGCTCGTTTTTCAGAAATAAGGACACCGCTGCAGGTTTCAGCAGCACAGCTGGAAAAACATTTAGTTTAAGAATTATTGAGCCATTCCTGGAAAAGAGGTAATACCCATGAGGATCATATTTTTTTATTGTTTTAATTTTCTTTTCAACCTGATGATTTGTCAGTAATCAGAAAGGTAGGGTTCTCATTGAACAGAAAATGGGACTAAAGTATCTACTTGTCAGCAGTCTTTATTCCAACTTCAATATAATTATCAGCTCACCGAGGCCACCTGAAATCTGTCAGAAATGTGCTTTGTAGGAGTATAAAACTGACTTATGAGGACTTATCTAATCCCAACTCCTTTTAAACTGGTTTTTTTTTTTATTATTCTGTCTATTTACAATTCTCATTAAAGTGATGTTTTGTTGGCATTAGAAATGTTTCCTATCAGCCAAGAGACTGATGAATCACCGGCTGGTGACTGTGGAGAAATGTGCATGAGATCATATTGATAACTGTATTTTGTTCCCCGCTCATAATAGACACAGATGAATCCCTGATAGGCAAAACTAATCTGATAAGAAAGCACTGTTCAACATCCGCACACTGATAAACGGAGGACATGTGCATGCAGTGTTCCCAGTTGCTTCCCTTAGTTTGAGTGAAGCTGCTCTTGAAGCATCACAGATGTTGTCACTTCTGATGTCTGTAAACAGCCCATGACAAACTAAAGAAGGTATCGAACCGTTTGTAGTCACTGCACATCTTATTTTTTTTCTTTTTTTTGCTGGGCACCAGCCCGTGTAAGCCAAACAGGGACAGCATGAGCCCTGCACTTCCTACACAAACCCCTCATGTTCTCCCTCTGCCACTGGCTCTCAGGGCGAAAGACTCCAGCGACAGCAGCAGCGATTCCTCCAGTGACTCATCAGACAGCAGCGACTCCTCTAGCTCCTCTTCAGATGACAGCGACAGTAGCAGTGACAGCGAGGACAACAGCTCTTCCTCATCTTCCTCTTCCTCCTCCTCTTCATCCTCAGATAGCTCAGACTCAGGAAGCAGCAGCGATTCAGATCAAGGACCACCAAGGAAGAAGAAAAAGAAGAAATAAGTATGCTGGTTTGAATGGGGTTTTGTTGTTGTTGTTTTCCTGATTAAAAGTTTTGGAAACCAACAGACTGGACAGATGTGCAGGTTGGCTTATCGTAGACTGGAAGAGGAAACAAGATTATTTTGTTCTGTTTTTACAACTTTTCTCTGTTACTGTGACATGTCCTCAAGTTTGTATTTTTACTAAGAGAATAAACTTTAAAGATGTGGGGAAAGTGATGGGGATTATTTGAGTTAATCTTGTAATTTTCTACTTAAGTGTATTTTCTTTAATCCGCAGTTCACAGCATTTATAAAACATCGCCAAATGTAAAATGTATAGAAGAAAATGTAACCTTTTAAAGGGAGAGTAAAACAGTTTTGTTGCAATGACTACATTTGCTTGGCAATAAATAAACTTAGTTTGTTTTTGGTTCTTGTTCTTTAAAAAGACTTGTTTTGTTGAAACTGGGTTTAATATATGAATTTGACAAAATGACAAAAGGTAATTTTGGGGGGACGCAGTTTATCTCAGTGCAAGGCAGTGTTTGTGGGCATGCTTACATCTGGTAGGATGATATATTTTGGATTTGAGTAGTCATAGTTGTTAAGGTATGGGACAGCTGCAGCTTTGAGGCTGGAGGAGCAGTTTGAAAACTAGAAGGTCATAGGATAGTTTCCCCAGCCATCAGGTTTAAACTGGGTCCTGACCGACTCTGTCCCAATCCTCTGTTCATAATTGAAGTGCCCATTAGCAACAAGCCAAAGCTGTCAGCTGCTCCTAAAGCGCTGCAGCTGCCAATTGAGTGCTTGGGTATTACAGATGGGCCAAAGTTGGAGGTCAAATTATGCATATTTTGAACAACAAAGGTGAACTAATTTGAAATTATGACAGTGTGTTGATTTTTTTTTTTTTTTCTTCAGGGAACTTTTAGTTGCTTTCCTTAGGTATAATAGATGTAAAGAGTGTTCAATCAGGCATCAAGATGTCAGAAAGTTGGGTTTGACCTTTAACCCACTGTCTGAACTGTGTTAGATACTAAATTAGAGCGTGCAGTGTGAGCCTTCTCGTCGGGTCTTTGCCGCTGTAAGCTCTAGAAAACTTTTGATGCCGCAAGAATCATTTTCTGCGCATTAATGCGCAGAAAATGGCAGGAATTTAACCCCGATTGTAAGTTGACGGGGGGGGGGGGGGGGATAATACGATGTGAATAACTAAATACAGTTTTTACATGTCTTCATTCACTTCATAAAGTTTTTCAAAACATTATTCCAGCAGTCAAGCTGAACATTTAAAAGGACGGGTTATCAATGAACAGCAGGGAACAATGACACGCACTGTGATTTCCTCCTGAACGTCAGGAATGAGCAAGCTTTGCGTCATTGAAGGGATGCGTTCCTGTTCAGTCGGAATTACTCTTATATTTCGTAACTAGCTACTCCTTTAATGTCAACAGACCGTAAATATATTTATAATGATTACTGTATTTCACGTTTATTCTTGTTATATGTCTCAATCGTTCTTATCCGGGAATCAAATGTATATGCTATTATATTTTTATTTGGTGTGTAAACAAACCAACAAACAAAACAAAGGGGAGTCGGTAATGTTTTACAAAATTTTCCATGGTTCACATAAATGATGGCAATAAAAATGATTGAATTGTATTAAAAATAGAAAAAAAATTACAAAAAAATCTGTTTCCATGTGATGTTTTCTAAATTTCCTTTACCAACTAGTTAACATGGCCAGGCGCGAGGTTTGACATATTTCCGACAGACATTGAAGGCAGCTCGGCTTGCTACCATCCATGCATCCAGTCCTGTCTGTGGTACCTGCTGGCTGCTTAACTTAGCTAGCAGTCTTACCTATCAGTCACTTATGTTCAGGAGTAATAAAATGAACGAGGGGGAAAAAATGATTTGTGTTTTGTTTTACACTTGATGTACAGCTACGTTTTAAGGAAAGTATGAAGACCGTCCATTCGGTTTTTGTATTTTAGCTGTTATAGCGTTTTGCTGAGTCCATTTTGCGTGTATCTGGAAGTGGAAAAGACAAAGAGAAAAGAGCTTTCCAATAGCTAGAATGGTTTGGGCCTAAAAAGAAGACAAGAGGTGAGGATGCTGAGTATTACGAAATACATTATGTAAAGAGCAACTGTTATTGAAAATTGTCTGACATTTTGAGTGAATGTTAATTACAGTTTCCGCAAAAAAATAAAAGGCTCCGTAGCTAGCTAGCCACTAGCCTAGCCTCTGAACGCTACTAGCAGGTTTGTTTAGTGAACGTTAAGCTTAAAGATGCAGGTACTCCGGTATGTAGCAACGTTAGCCTTTTGCTAAAGGCAGGATTAGACATTGTGGTTTCTTTTGAGTTTTAATGTTGGAAAAGACTGTTCATTTAAACCGAGATTATTTCCCAACGTCACTTTCATACGTGTACGGTTTTTCAGTCTTGAAAGCTGAAGCAATCATCGCAGTGATGTTTTTGTGTCTGTACTGTTCACGAATGTGTTTGTTTTTGTTGATCATGTTTGGCATTTAGTTACCATTTACTTGTTAGAACTATTTCGTTAATCATACAGTGAAATGGCAATGCTATATTTTTAATTAACAGATTCTTCTTATTAACATTTTATACTACGACTTTATATCATGATGCAAGTTTCGAAATATACACTATAGTTTAGCTCGAAACTGGATAACTCAAGCAATTATCTAACTTGTTTTCTGTTTGCCACATAGTGTAACTAATCCTAAACTCATGCTCGCCTTTAGTTTTCGCACTGTGACGAGGAAAAACTTTGGGTTTGCTTGTCTATAACGTCACAGTGTGTCCTGTACACTTATTACATCAGATTTCTCTCAGTGGCACAACTTAAAGTACTTATCATTTGCATCATAATTGAGGGTGTGTAGGAAGGCAGCACAAAAGTGTTCTCTACGAAAGGGACAGCTGATATGCTTTTCTAGGAAGCCATTTTACGTGCCATAGTTGGGGGAAGGGCCAGAAAATGCATCATAATTCTACTGTTCGTCTTAACAGTAAGTAAATTACATATTCAGGTGTAAATCAACAAAGATAGATGAGCTAGGGCAGAGCTACTAAGGGGTTTATCTTGGTTGACACTTCATGGCGGGGTAGCCCTAAGGTCATGAACTCATTTATGGCAGGTAGCTGTGAACTGGCACAGCAAATGTAATCTCCTGGTAGATGGAGTTTAGGCTGCACTTGTTTATGAGCTGTACTGTTAATGGAAGTGTTGGGGCAAGACATTTTTATTTTGATGTTGAAATGTTTAAGTCAGAAAACGCTTCCCAACTCTTGCATCAGAGTTCAAGGCCAGAGGCTCCCTGCACTGTCAGCCACATTAAGACATTACTTTGGAAAGGGAGTTGGCAAGTAAAAATGCTGTACACTCGATACTATTAACCTCAGCTTGAGTAAGTAATAAACATTACAGATGTAAAAAAAAAAAAAAAAAAGATTGAGTGAAAAATGAGGCTATTCAATCATACATAGATTTCAGTGCTTCCTCTAGAATTTTTTTTCAGGTCCGGTGGTACCGATAAATTTCAGCTCCTAAAGACCGATACCGATAACTGATAACCGAAAACACACATACTGTATACCAAATCATGTTGCGTAACCTGTGAAATAGAGCAATAACAAACATTCAGGCCTATATAGCTGAATGATATAACTTAAATAGCATCATTAGACTTAATCTGTCTAAACTTTAATCAAAGTTACATGTAGTGTCAGGGCCTGAAATTCACTGCGGGATTGCGGGAATCGCGCATAATACCATCAACACCCGCAAACTTCGCTCATATAATGCGGGAAATTCCCGCTTGCAATTGCAGCGACATAATGTGCAGTGAGCGTTTGCATCGGAGCCATGTAATAGCGAAGCATAAAGGGCTCAACACATTAAGGCGACGTCGCTCCTTCTCCTTTCATTCAGGAGGAGTGACGTCGCCTCCCGCGTTGGCCATTAAATGCACGCTCGCGCGCTCCCTTTCTCTCTCTCTGACCTGTCAGATGTCGCAGCTTCCCCCTTGTTTATAAACCAAACCAACTATAGTTGGCGGATTTCCCGCCGGTAAGACGATACTTTCACGGAGTCTTATAACGTAAATGTAACTTCGGGTCACCTGGAGGGAAGCTGGTCTGGACCAACACCAGTAAAGATCTGCGCTGTGGCAGCGCCGGTGTCGGTCTCGTTTACGACCCAAATCCTCCGGATCCTCAGGTAGCGCCGGTGCTGGTCACGGTACCAAGCAGCCCAAAGAAAAACTTTAGCCTAACTGGCTCAGAATATCCGTGTTTCATCATAATGATGGAGGCACGAGCTGCTCAGTTTAATGTTGGTGTGATGAGACCATCATCAGTGCTCACATGGCAGCTAAATGTGAGATCGATTCATAGATAAAGATAGTATTGATAAGTAATAGGTTGATATGATGAATACATTTTATATTTTGATGCAAAGGCTAAACAGCATTAAATATGCCCTATTAAAAATCTAAATTTGGTATTATTTTGGAGAAAGAAGCTGATTTGGAGAATGTTTCCTCATCATTTTCTCACTGCTCTTCACTTGTTCTTGTTTATCTTTTATCTTATCTTCTTTATTATATTTTCTGTGTTTTTATTTTCTTTCCTATTAAGTATCTTTGGGTGTTCTTAAATGTATTATTATATTCATTAAGTTTCTGACAGTTTTCTAGCCTTGCATGAAGATGCTCCGTCTTCCCCAAGACCAGTTTTATTTTAACAGAACTTTTATCAAACACAAGAGATTATGTAGAGGAGTAGAGAACAGAACAGAGCTGGAAGAAAGAACCACCAGAATAATGCAGTTGAAAGATGCAACAGATTACTGCAATATATACTTTTTATACTGAGTTGGTAAAAACTGATGATGGCTGATAAAGAGAACGGAGACGGGACAAGAGAGCTGTCTAAGATGGAAACTAAGGACGAAAAAGATAAATAATGCTCCTTATTAATCTGAGGCACGGGTAGGACACTGTAAGACCTGTGGTAAATTGCCCTGTAAATATCCCCCCCCCCCCCAAGTATACAAATCCCCCCTTGGTGAAGCATGTAAGGGGGGAATTCCCCCCATTTTGAGAAGTGAATTTCAAGCCCTGAGTGTGACCAGATTCCATCTAACCAAATGCAGGACAAAGACTACATAAGTGTGGGATTATAACAAATTATCTTTACTTTCCTATTTAAGAAGGGGGGAAAGGGGGGGACGATGAACTGCCAGTGAAATAAGCTGAAACTGACAAATTTAATGGTAAATAAAAATTCTATGAAAATCATTACATTTATTTTGAATTGTGGTTCAACAGAAATATTAAAACCAAACATTTTTATTATTGGTTTCTTTTGCTTTCCTGTTATTTTAACTACTATAATCAATTTAGCCTTTTTTTTTTTTAATGGGAGGGTAGGAATAATGTTGAGGATAACAGTAGACTACCTACACACATTTGAATTCAACCTGGTCAAGTTCTCGAACATCAGCAAAAGCTTTTATACTGTTTCACAGTTTCTCTCACTTTAACTGTGTAATCAAACGAATAAGAGGTCGCGTCAGTTCTTTCTCCAACCACTGCTGTCTCAGTCTGGAATCATGACCGATGCCTCCTTATTTCCAGTTTCTGACCTGTATGACTGGGAGTGTTGCACAGTCTTACTGGTAAACACTTAACAGCAGCTGTTGCTGATTGTGTTTGGGCTTCAGCAGGAACCGCACACTGGGAAGACTTCTTTTGAGGAACACGTTTTTTTGTCACCCTCGGGTTTTTCGTGCTATTTCATGTCGCGCTCCCCACCGTGTGACATGGAAAAATTACTCTGACAAACGTGGACCTGCATTAAAGTCCTGACTCTGAGACATTTAAGTCACTCACATCAGCAGTCCGGCTGTGATTGACAGCTCTCTCTGCTTTTAGTCAGTTTACAAATTACAGGCTTTATCACAAAACAGCAGCAATGCAGGACGGCGTCTTCATTTGCAGGACGTGTAAAAAGTAATGAAAATGCGGGATGTCTGGTCACCCTACCCTAGGGTCAGCAGTCTGGACAGGGTCCGCGGTCGGTATTTGGACCGGTGTCAGTGGCAGTAACCGTCTTCGAGCAGCTCCTCTGTTGAGTTGTCTGTTTCTCTAACTTCATCTATTTTCCTTGGAGTCTTATAGAAAAATTTCATTTGTCAGTCATCCGCGATATCTTTTCGTTTCTTTAGCAGCGCCATAGTTGGTCAGCTAACAAACCTTAAACATCCCAGAATATTTGCCCACGCTCTCAGCGGCGGTACTTGTATTGTTACTAGGCAACGAAGCAGGTTGACTCGCGTTGCGCTCTAAAAGCTGAACTGCACAGAGGCTTCCTAATGGAAATGATTATTGGATCATGAATTAATTGATTTTGGCTTATTAATTTATTTTATTTATTTATTTATTCGGCCTGGCGGCCCTGCCAGGCCTGTAGAATGGTAGGAGAAACACTAGATTTGTGGAAGTGAACCATTGTATCTTGCTCATGCCGTTATTTGACATTTTGTAGCACAGAGGGCAAACTAACCATGCAATTGATTGTAATGCATTTTTGATATACTTGCATTATCAATGGCAAAGCAGCTTAAAGCAAAATGACCTTCCCAAACTTGGTGGAAAGGTGAACTGTATGGCAGAAACTAACAAACAGTTGAGATACTTTGGTGACTAATAAAGCTGGGTTTCATTGTTTTGTAAGCAGGACTTAGATTGGCATAATTATTTTACATTCAGGAGCATTTACCTAGTGTTAAGCTTTGTTGTCAATGAAGATGAGACAGAGATGAGGCATGAATGCGTGACAGCTGGGAGTTGTAGTTTATTTGAGGCTAACCACTCAAACAGATGCGCAGATAAATAAGACCCAAGTAAAGTTAGATAACCCCAAGATGTCTGTTTTGTCAAAATATTTGATGATTAATAATACAAACAGCTAAAGTAAATGGCACATTAATGTTCTGTGCTCCCTGTGACACAGCTTGCTGTGAAATCCGCTCCACTTCCTGTTTAAGTTTTGCCCCGGGGCTTTAGTTTAACTGTTTCCTCTTTTGCCAAGGCAAAGGGCACATGCGCTGTCAAGATGTTTTGGTGACTTGTTTGTCCGTTCCAGACAGAGCAGAGGGTGCGTGTTTTCTTTGGCTTTGTCACAGCGGGTGTACAATGCAGTTGTACTACAGTGTGGGTTTGCAGACTGGATATTTTGGAAATGAGCAATGCCAAGTGTTAACCAGTTTAACAACAACTGATTTTACAAGAATGTACGGCTGCACTAGTAAGATTGAGAAGTTGTAGTCTGAATTAACAAAAGACACAAGATTACTTCTTTGTCTTTTCTGGTTGCATTTGTCTCTGTTTGATCACTGAGCTGAATTTAATTAAAGAAATTAAAGTGACTGAAGTGTTCAGTATTGTAAAGATGCAAGCAACTGCTTTCACCATTATGTTTCTTTCCTAAAGAAAATTCTGTGTCCAGCTATAGGGTGCAACTTTATAATCAAATATCATTCCCTTTGCAAAGAATAGCTTGTCAGGAGGAAGTTGCTTTAATGCTTTTCCAGAGTCTCCCTGTTTGATTAGTCCGAATCTAATCAGACATCAGCAGCTTTTTTTTTTCTCTCCCAGGACTGTTGCTCACACAGCAGAAAAATATGCTACTCACTGTGTCCTCACCTCATGCATCTGTTCTTCGCTCTTGTTCTCTGGGATGAGAGTTAAGCTCTCATGTGGTTAAAAAGTCCTGTGAAGGTGAAACTCATTAAGGCCATTTCATTTCACAGAGCCGGCACATGTCTGCACTGTGAAGTACTTTGTGCTTGTTTAGAAACAATACAATAAGCCTCTGTCATACTGTGTTGCAGCAGTAAGATGTCTCATCAACAGTAATGGAATTCATTGTGAACATTATCTGTCCTGATCTGGTTAAATGCTTTGCAGGATGTTGGTACCAGTAAAAATCTGAGCCAGCGTGATGGATATAGATTAGTTTGCAATTAGGCCATGGCCATATCATTTCACAGTAATACTAGTGTAAATTGGGGAATGATAAGAAGTTGAAATATCACAATAAAATTTGGATGAAACGCGCATGTGCACTGCCATCGTGCTCATCTCGTCAAATGCACATGAAGTGAGAAGCATGGCTGCCACCGCGAAGGAGGAGGACGAAAGCAGCACATTGACTGAAACAGATGAACCAGAATAGTTCACTGGTGTGTACATGGCGTGTTTTGTGTGGTGCTAAGCGTTGTTGTTGAAGATGGCACACACCAACCAATCCAAACTGTACTCAGACCAAGTGAAGGAAAAGACGTGTCCGTTCAGAGAAAGACTCAACAAAAACACAAACAAGCGATGACGGGCCATCTCTACCCTCACCACCACACCATATTATTTGATGTATGCTCTATTGATTTTTGATACAAAATTACAGCTTTAATGCACATCAAAAACAGCTGCTTGTTAAAGTGAAAGAAAATAGTTTACATTTTCATTAATGAAGTTGTGCAATTTTTAAATATTTTGTTTAGTGTCGATTATGTCATCAGTGGGGATGTAACGATGTGAAAATTTCATCATGGTTATTTTGACCAAAATGATCACTGTTCTCATTGTTATGACGGGATTATTGAAATACCCCCAGCAGTGATGTTGATAGGTACGCGTCCTGTGTCGCTGATGCATTAAAATCTGAAAGGATGCAGTGAACTTGCAATCTGTGCATCCCAGGGACTCACCACGTTTTCCCATGAAAAACGGCACACTGTGAACATCTCCTGTTTAAAATCACAGTAACTACCAGAAGAAACTTTTTTTTTCACACCCATGGACGTTTGTTATTTTAAAATATCATCATAGCTTTGTAACAAAGCCTGCCTGGACTCAGTAGTTATCTTTTATGCTGATGGCGAATATCCGAGATGTCCTTGAAGTCAACACAGCTGCGTGCGTCTCACCTAAAGGCCGTTTTAAAGGCAGTGTGGAATCATGTTTTCCAGGAGCATTTTTTACTATATTGCTTAAAGTCGTCTTCACACCAGCCAATTCCAGCCAATTAATTAAATATTCTGACACAAAAATGTAAAAGATTAATCACTTGTAGAACATACAGGACTGGAAAAACCCCATCCAATGAAATTTCATTGGATGGGGTTTCGAACGGCCCGTGCTGATTGAATGATTCTTATGTCCATCAAACTCGACTGCTGTTTGTCGCACACCCACCGTCCTCGCGCACACTCGCGACTCGCCGTGAGCATCTCACAGTGCAGACGAACCGAGAGAACATGGCTGCTCGCTGCTCTTATCTATGCCACTTTTTGCTCCCAAAAAGAAAAGACAGATGTGGATCAAGTTATGGAGGTGTTTGTGTTTGCAATGAGGATGTTTTACACCCCAGAAGAAGTTGGAGGTGAGATAAATATCACTTTCAGAAAACGTGGTTCCTCTGTTGTTTACTGGGAAGCTAGCAAGCTAGCCACTCGGCTGTTCTCTGTTATTTTTGCCAACAATCATCCACGCACGCGTTTCTGTTCCCTGGAGGTGTGGTTTCAGGGGGGTGTATATTTTTTCAAATGTAGCTTGTTCGAACCGTTTTTCCCTACCCTTACCTTGCCTTTTAATCGCCTTTTTCTGCCGGTTTTGTGTTCATGGATGTCGTTCGGCTTGTTATAGTTAAAAGTTTGCTTGGAGCACCATGCACTAGCGATGTCAACGTTTACAATTTTTTCTACATGTGTAATCGGGACTACTAACCGTTGTGTACACAGTTACACATAAGATGACGTCACGTGATCTTTAGGTTGCAGATGGTGACGTCACCTACACATCCCATTGTCCTCCCGCCGTCATACTGAACTCGGAGCAGAATACACTGTAATAGAGCCAAAGTAAGGTTATGGATGGTTATCATTTTAATCTCCGAGAACTGAAACGATTTAATGGCAAACAATCTCCTTTATTGGGTGCAATCTAAACGGAGTCTCTGCATAGTTTTTACACAGCTACATCGGCTGACTGGATTTTTCCTACATCAATCAGATACATAATAAGCCGTCTTCATACACTGGAGAAAGAAAGAAAGCTTTCACAAGCAGCGATGTCTATCGATGTTTCACGGCTGGCTGGGCTGACCAGAAAATATGGAAATGTTTTAGCTTAGAGAAGTAAGTTGTGTTCTGGTGATCAACTTGATGTAAACAGTGGCTAACACGAGCGGTTAGATCTTCTGTTAAACACATGCAGTTTCAGGTGGTTTCACGCTCATGACTTAATTTTCTGAAAAAATGTACATGAAACCCAGTTAGAAGCAACTTAAGCTAGCTCTCCTAACTTGCATTGAAACTCACCCAATGCGGTTCCACTGCATAGATACAGTTGGTGTCCAATCAGCCCAGCTGATTAATAAAAGCATCTCTGATGCTGTTCTGCTTCGCATAAAGAAATATCTGTCACTTCCAGATACACAGTTTATGGATGGGAGACTGACGGCTTGAATAGAGGCGCTGCAGCACCACGAAGCAGCCCAGGTGCGCTTGCTGTCCGCCGCCACCGCGTCCCTGGGTCAACTTGAGGTGACGCAACAGGCTGTGGCTGCGTTTGTTATATATAAAAATATCAACGGAACATTGTGGCCCAGGCATCTATTATTTAAGCGGATAGTTAGTTATTATCTGAAGCTTTCAGGCAACATTACCACCCCTAAAAATACAGTATTGGTGAGAAATGAAAGAGGAGGAGGAAGGGAAAATTACGTGTATACGGTTCTTGATTTTTTTTTTTTTTTTAATAGTTATGAGTTATTATCCGTTTACATGTGTAGACGTTGACACCCCTACCATGCACTACTGCAAATCCCAGCAGCTGGCTAAGTTTTTCATTCCGATCTGATCTACTCGACTATAGCTGCACATGCGCACATCGCAGGTCTGCTCATGGTTGAAATGGATGTAAGGAGTTTTTTTTCCTCAGAAGAAAGTCATCTTTCCTGCTGGTTGTACAATTTGGATAAATACAGCTACTAAACAAATGAAAACAAAGGTTGAATATTCATACAACTGGGTCCTTGTGATACATAAATCCTTCCTTTTCCTGTTAAATTGTCAGCATGATGCGGAGTTCTGGTTGTGTTGGCTCTGAAAACATGAACCTTGTCAACACCATTTTCTGTAAAATCATATTCTTATTGAACTAATACAAAGTGCAGTAACTGGTGAGATTAATTTTCTTAAAGCCTCCATTAAGCTTAATGATGGTGTAGTGTTTTTATTTTCTTTTATTCTTGGGTCAGTATGACTTTCTTCCGTAAAACCAAATAAACACATTTTTATCAAATTAATTTAGAGATTGTAAATTGACCTGATTATTAACTATAGAGAGAAAATTCCTAGCTGGATAGATCGGCATATTATCCGATGGAATAACAGATGGCCTCCGGCATTTCTGTTTAAAGTTTAGCATTTACATTATTGCATACAGATTATTCAGCAAGAGCACAGTGGTCATGGTTGTCCATGCCACACAGGCTTGATGTGTTTGAAACAACTTTAAAATAATGCTTTTTCAATAGAAAAGAATTGAAGGAGAAAGTTTTGCTTTTAACTGGCTTTATGACTTCCTCACTACGTGATGGACAAAATATGGAATGTTATTTCATGAGAGCTAAGCTCCTCCTGTAATTTAATCCGAGAGGCATTTGAATTTTCTGTCATGCCATTGACATTTGTTTTGTAAAACTTTTTATATTTAAATTTTTAATTTCATATGCATGCATGAATGCGTCTGTTAATTATAACCATGTCATACCATACCACCATCAATAAAGACTACAATTTAAAAAACAGAAGGTGAAAAAAAAAAAAAAATCTTTTTTTTTTTTTTTTTTTTTTTAAATCAGGGACCCATTGAATTTCCCAGGGACCCACTCAAATCATCACCTGTGGGTCCCTGGGACTCACTACATTGAAAACCTATCAACATCACTGCCCCCAGCATCTTCATCCCAATCGTTGCATCCCTAATCTCGTCAGTTATATCATTATTGCAAACTTTAAAATTTATATCATGATGAATATTTTTGGCCATGTCACCCTGCCCTATTTGCAATATGCAATAAATTCATAGATACAGCCTTTGTGCTTCATGCACCTTTTTTGTAAACCTAAGCATCTCACGCTGTGCAAGTATTGTGCAAACGCTTGAATGCATTTATTATCAAGTGGTTTTATTGCTCTAGTTCTACAGTTAATTAATTTAAGTGCATGGCAAAAAAAAACATGAAATCCTACCATTTTAAGTTGATAAAATCAAAAAATGTCTGCTTGGGAAATTACTCAACTTCTTCCATAAATGCTATTTCAGAAAATAATCGTTCATTCATTTTGATCAACTTTGCCATTAGTCAACTTAGTGGTGTTGCTATTCCACAATCACATTTGACAATAGTATTGTATCAGTTCTGGAAGCTGCGGGCCTTTCTTTTGAGCGCCATCGTAATAACCCCTAGTGCAAGGGTGCCCAAGTCCAGTCAATCGAGGGCTACTGTCCCGCACATTTTGGTTGCATTCCTTTTTCAACACACCTGAATCAAATGAATGGCTCATTACCAGGCCTCTGCATAGCTGAATGGCATGTGCATTAGGGAATTGGCCATATAATTCAGGTGTGTTGGTGGATATGTTCTAAACATTGCAGAGTAGTAGCTCTCAAGGACTGGACTTGGGCAGCCCTGCCTTGGTGTGTTTCTGTATCATGGTAGACATACATTTCTTTGTCAGATTGAATCCAGATTGTTCTCAGAGTACAAAATTGTGAATAATATATGACAAACTTTTGCAAAATTCAGAAATTCAACAGACTCCTCGGGTAGTTTGCAGTGTTGTTTCACCAGCCTCTCCCATTATCACATTTTGGAAAATTGAGTGCATCTTGCTGTAAAATTTTAAATGGCTTGGGCCAAGTTTCTGCTGGATAATAGTTGTTTTCAGTGGGCTAAATTAACTAAGAAGCTGTTATTGTTTATGTGTTGGGTGGAGTGTTTTTAAGTAGGTTAGAGTTAACGCCTCAGGCTAGAAGAAGTTCTAATATGCTAAAGTAAAGAGTGGGTATACAATATGTGACAAGCTGACTTGGGGTTTCTTTTGTCTGTTTCTGTTTGCTTCATTTATATTCCCAATTAAAGCTTACAAATACATGAACTAGTTGAGGTATTCTCAATCTTAGATGTAGTACCTCATATCCAGTGCTGTTCTTTTCATTTAAGTTGAGTTCATTTCTGATACAAGATACCTTAAAGTGTTTTGAATAAACATACTCTGTGCATTAGGAGGGACTGTAAATAAAAACTCAAAATAGTTTAGTTTCAGGTAAAGGGGAGCATGGAAAGAATTGAAAGCCACTTGATAAGCTTTGTGTGCACAGTGAGGGGCTTGAATGATGCCGGTTCTTTGGCAAAATAATTGGCGGGTGTGCGTCTGAACAATGTGTTATCTGTGTCAAAGCCACAAGTGAGAGTATTTTAAGCCCCCTTTGTGCACAAAGCAGACCTACTGAGAACAGTTTAGTTGTAGCAAAAATTTATTTAATGCATAATCCAGTTTTAAGAGACAACTGTACATAATTTAGTGGCAGTCTAAAAGCTTTAGAAAGTAGGTATTGAAAATGATTTTTTTTTTCTTTTTTTGTCTTGTTTACTTGGAGATGCTCTGCTAATGTGGTGTGCAACATTTGCTTTTTTAGCATAAGAGTTTTGTTTTTAAGCAAATTTGCTGGATGTCATATGGAAAAAGCTCCTGAAATAGATATGATAGAGTAGTTTGTAAGTACACAACAATCTTTGTTCTGATTGGTGAATGTTGCTCCCTCTGGTTCAGGTATTTAGCTCCTGCTGAGTGGAGGCGTTGCAGGCAGTCAGTTCAAATTATTAAAACCTGCCTGCATGAAAGATATATAAGCAGTTGTTTAGAGAACTTGCCAATCAAGACTTGGGTCTTATTTTGATATGGTAATTGGAGCTGGGTTGAAACCACAGAAAAATATTAAAGGTTGAATCACTGAAGTAAGCTACAGTAAAGAAAGCTTGTTTTGACTCTGCCCACCTGGAGCATCCTCACCGAAGGAATTTGATAAATGAAGGCAAAGAAAATTGCCTTTTTGTTTTGAGGTAATTTTTCTCCTATACTTAACCAGAAATGGGCTTTAAACGTGCAGAATTATTTTTTCTAAAGAAAATTGAAGATGTGTATAAAAGTCACACCAACAAACCCAACATTATCTATGGACAATTTTTCCAAGATTCTTTTTTCTTAGCTGCATGTAGTCATGACAGCAGTCCTCCCCAAACAGCTGCTTATATAGGAAGGTTTACAGCATTTGAATGGATGCTCCCTCTGGAATTCCTGCAGTCAGCAGGTTTGCTTCAAAAGCACCAGGGGTGGTGGCACTGCCTGCCCATCTGTACCCAGTGCTGTTACTCTTTGTCTTTGGATGAGATGCAAGAAACCAACAATGATGGATTTTAGTTGTTCTTTTTCATAGAAACAAACATAGCCATTTATGTAAAATATCTTTACAGGTGTGGAATGCATAACAGCAACATCATATAGGCACTGGGCACATTTCCATTAATTAATGTTTCTTATGTTTTCATTCAGAGGATTCTTATTCCCACAAGGTTGAGCAAAGCAACAAATGAGGTTTAACACAAAGGTCCCTACAGAACCTTAAAAAAGTCTTGTGTTTTGTGGAAATCTTTATGCAAAATTATTGAATATTAAGTTATATTTAGTTGTCACATTCATACTTCACTAGAGGATTGAGATATTTCAGATGAAACCACCAAAGTTTATCACCTACACTTGGAAATGGAATTTATGTTATGGGGGTATTATGTTGTTAAAAATGCAAATGATAGCTGTAGATGTTACAGATTTGTAAACACTATTCATACACTGTCACAGAGATGTCTAAGGTTTAAAAATTCAGGAGCCAGTTTTTGTTGATAAGCAAAAATGACTCATTACAGCCTAAAGATTTTTTAAATGTGACCCCTGCTGAATTTGATCTCTGTTTTGAATAATGAAATTCTACAAAAAGAAAACCTTTAAAATTTGGTGAGGAAGGTGAGTTAGAGTGAACAGGTATGCAATTTCAGACAAGAAACTGCAGAGGTAAAATTACAAAACATGTTTTTAAATACTACAGAGTTTAAGAAATCATTATGACACTAACTAAAAAGTTTCCCAGCAAATGCAATCTTTTTGTTCTGCTAGTTATTTCCAACATAATACACAGATCAAAGGGAGATCTTAAAATCAAGCTTTGGTATCACAGGAAACCTGTGGAGAGATGTAATGGAATGAAGTGGCATGGTATTGTCAGTTTTCATACCAGATGTCCAGCATTGCGACATGTGGTGATGCCACATTTGTCAGCATGTGTCATTATCATGTGTAGCTGATGATAATGTTCCATTTTTTGTTAGAACCAGCAGGCCAGAAACCTGTGCACTGTTTCTTTAACAGGCTTCACGAGTGCTTTGCCTTGTGCTGGGGGCATAGTGGGGGAGGGAGGGACGCTGTTGACGGAACTACAAGCTCTGATTGGCTGGCTCTAGCTGAGGGCAGTGACATCACACGGAGGAGAGGCCCTGTGGTGTAAGATAACATCTCCTTTTATGGGAGGAGGTGGACAGTGCCATTTTCAGATAGAGGTGAGATTTATTCCCCTGTCACACATCCCTCTTTCCTCTTATCCTACTTGTAGATGTTGGCCTGTGAGGCAGTTTATAGCAAACATATTTATTCTATGAGTGTTATTCATCTGATTTAAACCTTATGTTTGATCACTCTTTGAGGTTACCATAAAGTGTATTTTTTTCTCATCCTCTCTAATAGTCTTTTTTTTCCTCTTACTTAAAGATATAATTAGGAAAATACAGTTTAAAGCTATGGAGATGTTTTACAGTTAATAACTCTGGTTAAATAAGTCTTCTTTCTCATAATTTCTATGTTTAATTAACTGAGGTGAAAATATTTCTATTTTGTGGAAATTTTAATTAGACCACATTACATTTAGTTAATATTCTGTCCCCATTGAGGACAAGAAAATTGACAAAAATCTGCCTTGGATAGACATCTTTCTTTATTTTAACTCTTTACATTGACTCATTACATACACTTCCTGAGCCTCTTTGCAGCTTGCTTGTTCTCCGTTCATGCTTTAATCTTCAAACAACAAAACAGAAAGAAAAGCTGCTTCTGCCTCTAGACCTCACCTAGCATGTGACCTCCCCCGTTGTTTGCCGACGTGGTATCTCCCGAGAACAAGCAGTCACCTCCCCTCCCTAAGTCAGATTTGTCTCCACTCCAAGGAAATGCACAGTACCTTCGAGTCGAGTAAAGAAACTGTAGTTGCACTCTTTCAGTGGGACTCCCACTGTTACATTTAGTTTTTAAAATTTATTTTAAAAGAGTAAAAAAGGGGTCAGGTTGTCTCCAGTGGAGGAGGCTGGGGCACAAGTTTTAGGCTGACAAGTCATGACGAGAATACTTCAGAATCCTTGGGAGATCCTCTGAACCCTCCTCCCCTCCTCCTTCCAATGTTTCAGTGGTTGGGGCCATGGCCTCTCAGTCAGGGTAAGAAATGCACAACTAGTTGGCTGCTTTACTTAAATTCTTGACATCTATTAGGAACAAAGTTGGCCTTAATTTTTTATCCAAGTCAGAAAACCTTTTTGGATGAACTTGTGCAATGGCTGTGTCAGAGAGGCCCAGAAACTGACATGTTTTTCATGCTGCTGAGATAACTATCAGCTCTCTTCTTTTTTTTTCTCTGCTTTTTTCCTTTTTTGCTTGTGTTTAACATATGGCCTGGCTGTTGTTGTTTTTTTTTTTTTCGTTAGAAAGAGATGAGTGAGCTGATTAATTTGAGTACAAAGTAAACTGCCTTCTAAACTCTGGAGACTTTGACCTTTTCAGTCTGGTACGGTGTTGAATCACTACAATAAATGTGGCTGCCCATTACACAGCGATAGTTGTGCTGTTTAAACCTCACATGTGAGGTGATTTCCACTGCCATGCTTTTTCAAAACTTTAAAGCAATCTAGATATTCAGACTTATTATTTTGCTGATAAAATAAGTCCACAAAGATGAAGGCCTTAGATGAAGGCTTGGTCAAATAAGCAGTCAAAGCTCTTTTGATCTTACTGTCTGACTTTAAAATGTACCATACCAATTGTGATTTCATTTGATTCCTGACTGGGTTTTACTGAAGCATTATGGGTAAATAGTGGTTACGTTTGTGGCTATTGAGTCACATCTTAGACAGTTATAACTACTGACTTAAGAAAATAAAATGTGTTCAGGTTGTGGCACTTACTTAGGTTTAAAAATGGAGATTTAGACTTGAAAGTAATTTGATAAGACAAGAGTGAAACAGGTGTTTGCTTGTTCTTCGAAATCAAACGCAAGACTGGACAAACTACTCACAACCATTAGTTATGCCAGACCGACTTTTTATTTTGATTGATTGAAATGATTTTTTGTTATTGCATATTACTGTAGCCCTGCTTTCTTGATTACCATCAGCTTTATTTGAACACTGGTTTTTGTCCCCATTATTGTAAACTGAGGCCATGTTTTATGCATGGAAAACTGGCACCATATTCTGAAATGCAGATGGTTTGAAATTATAATTGGCAAGTTAAGAGGAAAAAAAGAAATACAGGTTGATTTTTGGAAACTTGCTTTACAGCCACATATTTGCATGACGTCGCAGACTTCCATTTTCCGTTCTGTTTTTGATCTGGATTCATGGATTATTTTGCCTATTTATACCAAAAGTACAATTTAAAAAAAAAATCTTGATACAGAGAAACTTGGTTTTCATTGAATTAACCCTTTTCTACTTAAAAGCACTTTTTTTTAATCATTTTGGGGACTGCAGGCTTCTGAATACGAATATTTATCCTCCAGTACATTTCTCCAACATCTGTTTGAAAACCTTGAGCCCCATCTGTTGATTGCTTTATTATGGCTGTATTACAGTATGACAATCTCACCCCCCACTCACCTATAAAAACATAGATTGGCTCAGCTTAGTGAGAAGAATAGATTTCAGTTGTTTTTACAAAGGATCTTTGGCTGGGCCATTTGATAAACATTGTGCTAACAGTGGATCATTCACACATGCAGCCCACTCCCAACTAACATCAACAGGCTCGTTTACAATTACACGTGTTACTACAGCTCACTAAGGCACCTCTGCTACATCATTCAGTTTTTATTACTTGTCTGACCAGGAGAGCATTTTCTGGGCTTTTTCTCCAACCACATACAACATTTATAGCATGAAAGACCCTGAAATGATAGCTGGTGCTTGTCAGCTATGTGGTAAAGTCAACTAAATAACTATCATTAAACAGAATTTACTGGAATGCGGCTTTAATAAATCATCTTGGCAGTTAGCCGTAGCAGACGCTTTATGGCTACACAAAGTAATCAGTCCTAAGCTCAGTAGTAGTCAGTTTGTCATTATGGAAAGTGAGTGTTGTTAAGGTTTAGATTTGTATCTAAGCTTGGTTCTTAGAAGTGTTATTGGTCTAGAGGTAATAAAAGTGGGATTTTGTAAGATGTTGTCTTTAAAACAAGGATTTCTTCTTTTCTCCATCTCCACTGATTAAGCTGTTGCTTAAAATATGTTTAATTACTGTTTATATGGTAACTTTTTAAGCTTTGTTTTAACATTTGCTGGCATTGATGGAGTAAAATTAGTTTTTGTAAAAGATCAGTTGGAAAACTGTATTTTCGACTAACTGGCAAAATTTACAAACAGTTCATCAAACCTTGACAATTTGGTTGTGTGACATTTTTAACTAGTCCACAACATGAACTACCCCTTAGTTATAGTTAGTATAATCTAGGAGGGGGCTGGGTGGTTGCCGCATAATCACACTCTGTCAACAGCCTTGAAATCATTGTTGTCACTGGCTGAGTTAGAAGCTGTCGACTTACACTTTAACTGGGAAACGACGTGCCTGACTGACAGTGTGCATGTTTCTGTTTTCAAAGCTCTGTAGCTGTTTTCTCTTTAAAAATGTAGAAAGATGATGGATTCTTTAAGCTGGCTGTACCTGATGCTAATATCCTTTCCAAATGCTCATCAATGTTTTGATGATGAAAGTGGCATAATAAATTAGGTTTGACCTTTTATATTAACACCCTTTAGCTGTTCATGCCATAAAACTGATAGACACAGTTTTATTACACATTACAGTGGTGTTTGCCTCTCCAGTATTCAACACGTGCTCACTTTGAGTGACATTTCCCCTTAAATGGCCCTTCTGTTCACTAACCATAATATTTATGTGGAAAACTAAGGCAGAAAGGTTTTTAGCTATGTTACACTGTTTTCTAGACTGCAGAATGTTGTTCACATGACAAATATGATGCCATTGTAGTTTTCTGTCCTTTATATTTTGTGGGCTACAAAACCTATTTACTTTAATTAAATTAAATTTTGTCGTCAGTACTTTCAGCCGTAGTGCAAAATTACATTGACCATCTGTACAAGTGGATTACTTGCAGTATAAGTAGGGCTACTGCATTGTGTCTAGACTAGCCTAAGCTTATTAGAGGCTACTTTCTCCGCAGGTCGTCCCACTGATTCTCCCTGTTTATGATGTGGGTTTCACCTTTGATGGTAACCTTTTTAGTTTACCAAAATGATATAGAAGCATCATATTACTTCACTAAAGTTGCATGCTATGTCTGACATTATTATGAAAAGTGTGAATAAAACTTGAGAAGGAATGAGAATGAGAGTAAACTACATCAAAATTCTTGGGACTTTTAGGTTTTTCTTTTTATACGTCTCTCTTTCGGAGTCCTGCCTCTTTATAAATCTATGTGTTCAGTTATGACAGAAGGAGCCTGTTTATTGTTTATTTTTCTCTCCGTGTGTTTGTGTTGACACGTTGTTTTGTTTGTGTTGACAGCAACATGAACCGTGAGGACCGGAATGTGCTCCGAATGAAAGAAAGAGAAAGGAGAAATCAAGAAATCCAGCAGGGAGGAGGAGAGGCCTTTCCAGCTAATTCCCCCCTCTTCCCTGAACCGTACAAAGTTGTAAGTTTGTTTATGACGCATTCATGGGCGGCATGCAGTTGATCACTCAGTTTAGAGGAATTTGCTGCAGCGGCAGGAAATGAGAACTGCACGTTCTATCAGAGGCATTCGAAGCTATGGCTGTTTTGTTGTCAGGTCAGGATCTTGCATCATTGTTTTGTTTACAGTGTGTGGTTAAACACACGAGAGGAAAGATACTGCATGTCATCCTGCCCCCCTCCCATATATGTCTGAAAAGCCCACTGATAGTGATGTTTCATCTACTTCTAATCAAGGTGATCTCACATATGTGAGGAGCTAATCAATTGGTTGCCATGTGTGCAGCACAGAGCTTGAGCTTGTGTTAATCATTATCAGGTAAAACAGTAATGTGGACTTTATTTGTAGTTTGAATTAAAGTCAGCTGTCGGATAATCAGTAATTGACTAACTGCACAAAATACAAAACAGTGCTCACATCTCCTGCCCTTGATTAGCTGTTTCATCGCACAGCTGCCGAAGGTAAACAAAAGAGCACACTGTCTATGTTGCATTTCCTCCCATGTCTCTTCTATATGCTCACAGATGTAAATGTAGGCCAACCTGCTCCTGCCAACCAGTATAATTGTAAAGAGGATTTGAATTCTCCGTACTGGTCTAATCTTTGCAACTAACCAGATTTGAGCAGATGTAAGTGGCTCCTCTCCTTAGCGAGAGCTAGCCATCAAAGAGGCAGTGAGGAATGTGTCCTGACAGGTTGGGAATAGAAAAGCCACCAGAGGTGAGTGATGAGTGTTAATGCGTGTGTGTTTTGAGCCACAACAAAGTGAGAGATAGAGGCTGACATGAAAGACAAAAACGTCCTTGACCTTTACTGGTTAAAGAGCTGTTTTCTCAAAATACTTTTACTCCTCATGTTTGCTATTCGCTTCTTGGAAACTTGCATATGCCTTCAGGTAGCTGCGCGCTGTGCAACCGAACTGGAATAAGGTAATTGTTGGTGCCAAGCCTTTGGTTTTCTGCACTTTGCAGATTTTCTCTGCTGCTTGTGTGAATCTTACGTAAGCTTTAGTTTGACTTTTCCCCCTCTGTCATGCTTCACTAAGTGGAAGTTTACAGTTTTCTGCATTAAAAGCCATGTGTGCACACAGCTGCAGCTGTGGCCTCCTGAATGTAGACCAGCACGGCAGTAACATTTTTATGGTGCAGAGTTCACATGCCTGCTCATCTGCACAAATTCAGGAGTGTTGATCTATGAAGTTGCACACTATTTCTTGATGCTCATATGGTTTGATTTTCTTTCTACAAAGAAAATTCAGTAAAGTTGTACCAAGATCTCACATGACCCAGAGACTAAACATGACCTGAGATGTTAAGAATGACTTTCCAGTTTGAATTTGAACTACTTATAAGGAATAAGGATTAGACAAATGGGGTCCAATTCAGGTTGGAAAATTATGGTAAAGTGTTTTTATTTTGTATATTCTCCTGTTGTGGAGTTCATGGCTGGCAGAGGATTGCTGCTGCAGGACTGGGGATTTTACAGGGCAGAGAGCAAAATATGAGCAGTGCTGCTTCCTGCAGTCAGGGAGGTAAAGTTGTGGACTTTCACACAGAGGTGCTCAGCATTTCTGAAAACTGAAAGCTTTAACTAAGCTATTATCTGAAAGGGTGTGTTTTGTAGTTTAACATGATTGACATGGTACAATATACTCTGTGGGTGAAGAGTATTTATGGTATTATGCAACTCTTTCATTCTGCCAACACAGAGCAGCGTGTTGCAGTCAGTGTGTCTGGAAACAAAGAGCTTGCTTAAACTGTTGTAGATGTTTCTAGTTACACTCACTTTAAAAAAAATCTGCTTTGTTTTTATCTTTATCCACTGACATAGTGTGTCAGTAGAAGTCTGTTTCATATGTCATTTTGTCACTTTGAAAAATGGATTAATTAGTTGTATTTTGAAAACAGTGATACACTCTGACACACTCAAATCAAAGCATGTTATTTATGTTCACAATGCAGACTGAAACTAACGACCTCGAAAGAAAATGAGTGACATTACTCTCCACCAGCTGCACACATGGGAGCTGGCCTGTGCTAGCAGGAGGTAGTAGACAGCACGTTATGACCAAGCTGGTTACATTTCCTGCTGCAGATAACGGCTCATATTTCCTCACCCTCAGTGTGAATCTGTCAAACAAAACAGAGGTGCAAGTCTGCATGTGAAACTGGAGACTGTGTACAGACCATTTTCAAACAGGTCTGCTCAAACCCGTGGCCACAAAGTGATTGATTAACTTCTGTGCTGGGACTGAGAGGAGACCCTTATCTTAGTTCACTGATGAGTTTGGAGTCATCTGGGCTCAGCTTGAACAAACTAACTTTGGCCGATGGGGCCTCTTGCTACCTTTTTTGTCAGTTTTCTCTCCATTTGGTTATTTTAAATCTGACACTGGTGACAGATCAGATTATGGATATCATTGTTCTTTTCTGTTAAATGAAAATAGTAATTTGTTATCACATAAGTAGTGTTTCTGTATATAAATGTTCCAATTTTTTCTGATTTCCTGTTATCTGATGGGAACCCAAATGTTTTTCCTCTCCTTTTCTCTGCTTCCCCTCCATATTTGTTCCTTATATTTTCTTTTTTTCTCTCTCTGACACTTTGTTCTCTATTTTATGTCTCTTCTCTCTTCAGGTCAGCAAAGAAGATAAACTGTCCAGCCGTATTCAGAGCATGCTGGGCAATTACGACGAGATGAAAGAGCCAATCGGTGACACGCTTCCAAAGCATGGGGGTAAACCTTCTAACAGCTCGTCGTCTTCTGAGGATAAATCGGGCCCACCTTTGTTTGGTGGGGATCAGCGTGGTGTTGGTAATGGTGGTGGCAGCCAGAGCAGCAAGTGGACTCCTGTAGGTCCAGCAGCAGGGGGATCTTCATCCCAGTCCCAAAAACGCTCAGGACTCCAGGGGGGACACAGCAGCCAGAGGAGTAATGGTGGTAGTAGCAGCAGTAATAGTGGCCAAAGAGGTGAGGTGCGGGAAAAGAAATCTAGTAAACACAGCAGCGGATCAGAGCACTCAAAGTCACACACGTCAAGCCCGGCCAAGAGCTCTCTGAGTTCCTCCAGCAGCCACTCACGGAGCTCCTTGTCTGCTGAGCAGCATCACAGCAAGGAGCGCTACCGCTCCAAGTCTCCCCGAGACAGGGAGGCCAACTGGGACTCCCCGTCACGGGTGCACTCCTTTCCCAGTGGACAGCACTCAACTCAGACCTTTCCTCCATCTCTAATGAGCAAGCCTGGATCCATGCAGCAAAAGCCCACAGCTTATGTGCGGCCTATGGATGGCCAGGAAACTGCAGAACCCAAGAATTCACAAGCAGAAAGCTACAGTGGACAGTCACACAGCAGCACCATGGGAGAGGTGAAGTCTAACGGCAAAGCTTCTCTTTCCAAACTCAAGATCCCCTCTCAGCCTGTAGAGGTAAGGCTTGAGCTACTGGATTCCAGTCTCTTCCTGTCTTTAGTTTGAACTTTTCCAAATTTTTTTCTATCTAAAGGTTTTTTTTTTAAGTCTGCCTTGAAACAGTCACTTAGCCATGTGATTATGACTGATAATGATCTGATCATCTTTTTATGACCAATAATAACGCCTCTGAGTGTTCATGCCTGGGGAAAACACCCAACACACACAAATACTTTAAAGGACTGCCCACAACACCCCCCATGCAAAGCCAGAAAAATTATGTCTCCTATACTGTAATTTTTCTGCTCTGAATCTTTAGTTTTGGTTTCATACATGTAATTTACATAAGAGCTAAATGAACAGTATGCAAATGTCATCATTGGTGCTGAGTCATGTATTCATTTACTCTGTAGCTGAAACAGGTATCCCTCCCATTACAGAATTACAGTGGGAATATGATGCCATAATGAGTACATAATTTAAACATCTGACAGCAACACTTCATCACAGACTATTTTTTCATAAATGACTGAAATGCAGTGATTAAAACAGTAATGACGGAAAAATGTTCAACTTATTAAATGTCCTGATAGATAATTTCATTCAGTGGATTTGCTTTAAACCTTCTTAAAGTTCAGATATCAGATAACACGTTGACATTAACTAAACCAACACCAGATCCATTTTTCAGACGGCTTAAGAATTACTTCAGTGGTAGATACAAATTGTTAATTGTGCCGTGATGGTCATTCTTGGTGTAATACAAGCAAGTGTTTCCATTTTCACCTCCCTAGAAGACTTTTAGAGAAAAAAAAGAAAAAGCTTTTATTTTTGTCCTAAGTGTCAGGTGGTTAACGTGCTTCCTAACACACCCTCTCCACTGTCTGCCTGTGGGAGTGTGTTTACTTACATGTGCACACGTGTCTGTGTATACACATTTGTGTGGAACTTTGTGCATGGCACAAAGAGCGGCTATGACATGCCGTCCTTTAAATCGTAAATAACATCAGACTGTTACGTTTTTTTTAATGGAAGGGCAAAGCATAACCTGTTCTAGAAGAAATGTGACTTATAATGACTTTTGTTCTGACTTGGCACTATATAGAAAACTAGATCAGACTTCAGACACTTCAAAAACTGCATGTAAGAAATACTTAATTTCTAGAATTTGCAGGGAAAGGACACCATTCATGTTTTAAGCATTCATTATGTTCTTGATGACATCATAGCTGTATTAAATAAGTTCACAGTGTGTTACACATGGTCTGAATGAACTCCCAGTTCTCAAATAATGCCTATAGGATGACTCACTGTACTTAAAATGGAAGCCACCCCTCACCTGCTAGACTGAGATCATGTTGTTTGTGAACACATCTGCTAAGCATGGCATTTCTGTCCGCAGGGATCCGGTGATGCCAACTGTGTTGATGAAATTCTGAAGGTATGTTCATACCTGACACACTTTTTTGTAAACATGCAGGCCACCAGCTCATGAGTATTCAGAGAAAAGCCAACTGATGGAAACATGTAGAGGAAATTTTTATATTACTCACACTCGGCTAATCTTCACATTTTCCCTCTTTGTGTGATTTTTTTTTTTTTTTTTACATTCAGGAAATGACTCAGTCATGGCCTCCTCCACTGACAGCCATCCACACTCCCTGTAAAACGGAGCCCTCCAAGTTTCCATTCCCCACCAAGGTCAGCTTTGCACCAGTCTTTTGATTGAAGTGATTTTGTGATGTGATGAATTAAGACTTTATTATTCATTTATCAACTTTACATGGTTTGAAAAAATACTGACCTTGTGTAACACATAAGCCTCTCAGTAATACTTCACCTGGGGGAATTTTCGACCACAACGAGAAGGTGCTTAATACTGATTTAGTTTGAATTACTTTGTGGTGAATTTGGTGTTTGTTTTATCTTCTGCTCTGATAGAAGGAAAGTTTGGATAGCCACATTTTATAAAAGAGAAGATCAGTATTTGTTGACTGTTTTTATATTTAGCAATTCGTTTTTAAGGCTCTGGAAGAATAAGTTGAACAGATTCATGAAAATGATCAAGACTTTTTTTCATTCACCTCAGGATAATCATGCGTTTCCAAGTGGACACAGTAAGTATCACAATTCAAACCTGCACATGTGCAAATTCTCAGTGATTTTTTTTTTTCCATATTTCATCGTTATGTGTTTGTATATATCCCGTTTATACTTGTATGAGACTTGTGTGTACGTGTTTGTGTCTTAGAGCGAGGCAGTTCATCGAAAAGTTCCAGTAGCCACCAACCTAAAGACTGCAGTGACCCACCTGCGTAAGCACTGTTTATTTATTTCAGTCTTTTTCCTTCTTGCTTGTCATAGATACATATTTGTAGTTTTTTTTCAACTTTTACTGACAACAAAGAGTACCACAACAAATATGTTTGGGTTAAGATATCTAAGTTAAGCCCCGCAGTGTCAGACTGCAGCAAAAAATGACATGCACAGATTTAATGTTTATTTGCTGTATCTCAGTATGCTGAAAGAAGACTTAATGATCAGCAGCAGTGAAGACAGCGATGGTGAACAAGAAACCAAGAATGCCTCAAGGAACACATCAGCAAGGTGAAACTCAGAGCATGCAAAATTAATTTGAGTGATATTTGATAAAGTTTTTGCTGGAAATGTCAGACATATTTGTCTCACGCTCATGTTTTGTAACCTACTGGTATAGTGTAGAAGGAAATGTTTGGTTTTGTTGTCCTTCTTATCTTTGAAAGAGATTGCGCATCTTTGGTGACCTTTTTAATGTTTTTTTCTTTTTCATATCTTGTTAAAAATGCATTCCAGCAGCTTCACTCACGATAACAAAAAAAGACAAAAATCTTAAAATGAGTTCAACTGTTTAATTTTTTTTTTTTTTTTTATCATTACTGTTATTTTTGTTTTATTATTCTAATTTTTTCCACAAAAGATGTCAAATGGTCATTTATTATTATTATTATTATTATTATTATTATTATTATTATTATTATTATTATTATTATTGTTATTATTCAGGTTAATTGTGACTTATAGAAAAATGCTAATCATGCAATTGTTAATGTATCACAACGTATGTCCCTGTATATATTGTAGCATATCTGCAGGTGTCCTGTACACCTTTTGTACATTTTAGTATAAAACTGTCTCTTTTGTTTAACAACAGCAATAACAGTGAAGCAGCAGAGCAATCGAGGGAGGACTCGAGCAGCCACAGTGGTTCAGAGAGCAGCTCGGGCTCCGACAGCGAGAGCGAAAGCAGCACGACAGACAGCGAAGCCAATGAGCAGCCACGGCCCAACTCTCCTGAAGTAATCCTTTAACTATAACTTTGTACAATGCTATAGGACTCTATCACCCAGCTGTCACAGCGGCCTTGATTGCTGCTCACTGCTCTGACCTTTATCCTGCTAAAAGATATTTACTTTTTTGTAGACAAAATATTTTTAAGGCATCGTTTAATTCTTGATTCTTGATGTCCTCCTTCAGCCTGAACAACCTATGGCCAACAAGTGGCAGCTGGATAACTGGTTTAAGAAGACCAAGCAGTTCTCTCCTGCTTCCCCAGTGGATAACAACAACGCTCCACCCAAGTGCAAGAAAGAAGGTCGAGATAACAGCTCAGGGCGTGGCTATAGTAGCCAGGGAGGGGGTTCAAAAGACTCAGCCGCACCACCCCCTAGCAGGGACCTACGAGCCCCGCAAAAGGGTGCAGAAGGTGGGCGTGGTAGGCAAAAATCTCCCGCACAGAGTGATGGCGGCACAAGTACGCGAATCCGTGAGGGTAAAAAGCAACCTAAAAAATCAGAGAAGCCTCCTGTGGTGGAGGAACCAAAGGGGGGTCTGAAAGTGGAGAGTGAGCCCGCTCCAGAAATACCTCCACACCGGCCCAAAGCCGCTACGAAGGGTTCCCGTAAACCAAGCATCAAAAAAGAGCCCAAATCCTCTCCGAGGCCCACTGCACCCACTATTACCACCACGACAGATAAACGCAAGACCAAGGCCCCCACAAAGACTCCCCAGTCTCGAGAATTTGTTGATACGGACTCTTCATCATCAGATTCTGAGGGAAATGACAGCATCCCGTCCTCATCGCAGACACCCAAGTACTCGGATAGCATCAGGACCCCCGTGTGCGTCTTCTCTCCAATGGAAGAGAAGGAGTTGTTGTCCCCACTCAGTGACCCTGAGGAGCGATACCTTTCAAGGCAGCCTCAGCAGCAAGTTTTACTTGTCAAGATAGGTTAGTTTAAATAAGCTCAAGTCTCACTGTGGTCTCTGCACGTGTTTCACACTTGTGTGCTTCTTAGTTTGGACCAAAATTAAACCATACCATTTCCTTTCCCTTCTTGTTTCCCATAGATCTTAGCTTGCTGTCTAGGATCCCTGGACGGTCGTACAAGGAGCCTGCTGAGATAAAAGTGGAGAGGGAAGACTCTGTAGACCGGGACAGCAAGGAGTTCAGCAAGCAGAACAAGGCCAAGAGGAAACACAAGGTTGAGCCAGTTTCAGTGTTTGTTTCTTCTGTGAATGGCTTTTCTTGTGTGAATAGCTTTTTCCTTCTTCAAAGCAGAGTAGAACAAGTATCTCGCTCTGCTGGTCAGTTTTTATTTCCTGATCACAAACTCTCGGAATAATGTGCAACTTGATTTCCAGCAAGGAAGTACATTTGAGCCAAGGAACAAATTATTACATTTTGAAGATTCACATCAGAATTTTTTGCTGTTACCTGATTCTCCATCCTTTTGATCATGACTCGCAGAGAGAGAGCATTAATACCAAAATGGCAGGATATCTGTAACCACAATAAAATTTTATTGTACTCAACAGAAGTTAAAGTCATCAGAGAATCCAGAGCTGTACAGCTAATTATTCTCAGTGTTCCCTCTGTGCCTATTGCTAATTTTTTTTTCTCTATTTAATGTCCAGAACGATGAAGAAGGCACAAAACCGGAGAGTAAGCGTTTCAAGCCAGAGAATAAGTCTCATCATAAAAGCAGCAGTAAAGAGTAAGTTTTCCGCCTTGTTTTTCTGAGTGATGATTAACGCAACATTGGCCCTTTTTTTCGTGCAGCAGCAGTTCTTCATTTCACTGAGGGAAAACAGAGCTTCATTCCTGGTCTTACAACTCACAACATAAACCCAGTGACCTCTGAGGAACATTGTAAATCCAGAGCACAAGAGGTTGTTAATTACACCTTGACCTCCTCAAGCTGCACCTGTTAACCTTAATTCTAGGGCTCTGGTATGTTCTCGGTTGTGGATTATGTGGAATGGTAATATTGTTGTAATAACATTTTTTATCTTAAAAGATAAACATGAATTTAAACATCGCAGCATGATGTCTAACTTTTGAGGATCTTTTGGTCTATTTAACTTCATCAGGCAGGTCCTATTTAAGTGATTTCTTGACTGAGAACAGGTGTGGCAGTAATCCTGCTTGGGTGTGGCTAGAGAAATTGAACTCAGCTTTCCAAAGATGTGATAAACCACAGTATATTTATGTTTAAACAGGGGGGGCAACCACTTTTTCACACAGAGCCATGAAGGTTTGGATCCCCCCCCACCCACCCACTAATAAAAATCTTCATTTAAAAACTGCATTTTCCGTTTACTTGTGTTATTTTTATCTCACATTTAAATTTGTTTGATAATCTGAAACATAAGTGTGACTAGGGATGTAACGATTACCGGTAAGACGGTTAACCGTGATAAAATTCCCAACGATTAGTGATATCGTTTCAAATTTTGATTATCATTAAAACCGTGACTGATTACTGCACTTTGAAAAACTCCCAGTGATGCTGCTCATTGGCTGGAAAAGCAGTAGCAGTCGCAGTTTGCAATGTTTAATTTATGAAAACATGGCGGAAGGAAACAAAGGCACCCACGTGGACAGTTCTCTTGAGATTTTTCCCCCTTCAAAAAGTAGACATTTAGTCCCATTTTGGATATTTTTAAAGATGCTGGGGGATATTTCTATAATACCGTGATAAAAATGATAACCATGATAATTTTGGTCACAATAATTGTGATGTTAAATTTTCATATTGTTGCATCCCTAAGTGTGACAACCATGCAAAAAAATAAGAAATGGGGAAGGGGGCAAACACTTTTTCACACAACTGTAACACCACTATGATTGACATCCCACCAGGTCTAAGAGGTCTTTGGAGAAGAAAGAGGAATCGGTGCCCTCTCCTTCCATGTCTGGGCTTCAGCGGACACCAAAGGCAGAGCATCTGAGTCGGAAGAGGACGGTCAGTCAGTCGTCCACCTCACTGTCCAGTGGGACTGGAAGTGGGAAAGAGGGGAGTCGCAGCACAAAGGGCAGCTCCACTTCGAAGCGTGGGAAAGTAGACGACAAGGGATGCAGCACACGCGATGGCAAGGTGGGTGCAAGCAACCCTGATGGCAGACTGGGAATAGCAGGCATAATTGGTTTCCCTGAAGATCCAAAATATAGTTAATAGAAATCAGTTTATTCATGGAAGTTTACCTCACTTTTTATGTTTTGTTCTCTTGATTAAATGTTTGTTTTTTTTTAATCAAATAAATCAATTTTTTTTATGTAAAGCAAGTTTATTTATATAGCACATTTCATATACAAGACAGTTCACAGTGCTTTGTAACCAGCAGCTGAATTTCAGGTCTATTTTATGTTCAGATAAATATTTATAAAAACGCAATTAATTTCTTCCAGTATCACTCTTACCTTTTCATCCACCTTATCATTCTCTTCAATATTCAGATTTTTTATTATTATTATTTTTAGGGTTTTTTTGTTATAAATCTGTTTTTCTTGCTGTCTCGGCAGGAGAAATCCTCAAAGAGCTGTGATAACCAGCTGGCTGTGCCCCCTCTCTCGACTGACGGCTCCAAAAGATCCAAGCTTGTGTTTGAGGACAGGTAAGAGGAGCTCTTTCCACTGTGGATAACCCCACAGCAGGGCACAGAAAAGAACTGCTGTGGGGATCTAGAGTTGCCTTTGATGCATGAAGCTGTAGGAGGTTGGGAAGGTCATGAATAGATGTGGCTGCATGCCAAAAAGATTATGTAAATTTCCATTTTAAAAGGCTCTCCGCTGGGACTCTGTGTCCTTTTCATGCTGTCGTAAAGAAACATTGAACTGCTTCTTTTTCTTTGCCTTTTGTTTCAAGTTTTGATTTAACGGAAGAAGAAGATGTTTAACAAGTTTAGAGAATGACTATTGTGTTTAGAGGATATTTATGTAAATGCAGGAGCTGAGCCATGTCACTGGATTGTAATGTTTCTGGTAAAGTTGCTTTTATCTGAGGTTTAGAGGAGGAAGCAAATTGGTTTGACCTGCAAATAATTTGTTTCAGGGTTCATTCAGCCGACCACTACTTACAGGAAGCCAAGAAATTAAAGCACAATGCAGATGCACTGGTAAGAGCAAAGAGTAACTGCTGTAATTGAGATGTTTGTGTGTCAGTTTACATTAAATTAGTAAAAACAGAGCACTATTAAGCATGAATAGTTTTAATGCTGGTGTGTTTGTAGCATTGATTTTGGGATTTCCACCAATATTCTTGACTTTATGCTTTTGTTAGTAGTCACTGGAAGATAAGCTAAGATAAGCTTCTTAACACCAGGCTGTATTTAACTTTACTTGAGTTTTTAATGTTTGCTTGCAAAACCAAGATTACAAATTACAACTGCATGAAGTTTTACTCAGGCCAAAAAACCATCTCAGATTATTGTCATGTGAGAGTTTTTAAGCCCTGCAGCCATGTAGCAGTTGAAGAGTGAGAGTTGTGCTTTCTTTTTTCAGGTGGATCGTTTTGACAAAGCAGTTTTCTACCTGGATGCTGTGGTGTCGTTCATTGAATGTGGCAACGCTCTGGAGAAGAGTGCCCAAGAGGCCAAGTCACCCTTCCCAATGTATGCTGAAACAGTGGAGCTCATAAAGTAAGGACAAACATGAATGCACACACCACTGTTCCCAAATTAACATTTAAGAAAGAATAAACAGATTTTTACCCACAAAGCATGTTGATGGGACTTCAGCATTGTTTTGGGTGATGTAACTGTGATGTTTTAACATGGAGGAAGGTTGTTGTGTAATTCGTGGAGTACAACTTTTACTAGAAAAAAGAGTTTGTGAAATCAAATCATTGCCAAACTAAATTAGTTGTTTTAATAGCTTAGCTGAACTTTTGTTCTGCCTCTGCCCTCAGATACACTATGAAGTTAAAAAGCTACATGGCCCCAGACGCTACTTCAGCAGACAAAAGGCTCGCTGTGCTTTGGTAAGTACTCCCACTGACCCCACGTGATCACGCTCCGTTTTATGTGGTAGAAATGTTTTGTCCATTACCCCCAAAGACACTCGTATGTGGCTGTTGCTGATTCTTAGAAGAGTTGTTTGTTTTAGCTGTCAACATGTCTGGTCTTCGCGGTCTTCTTTTGCAAGTTTCTGGTCAATATTTATCCATCTGTCTTTCCAGCCTCCGATGCCAGTCTCTCCTCTACCTGCGGTTGTTCAAGTTAAGGAAAGACAGCGCTCTGAAATACTCCAAAACACTCACTGAACACTTGAAGGTACTTTTTTTGTTGTTGTAAAAGCTGAAATTCTGTTTTGTTGGCAAATCTTTAAAATTGATAAAATGTGAAGGGAAAAGGAAAGTCCATGCACGCAGTTGTCATCTGTGAATGTGCAACCTGTTTGCTCTCAGTGTGAATAATGTCTTTTCCCTCGTGCCGTTTGACAGAATTCTCTGAGTAACACCCAGGCTCCCTCTCCTGGAATGGGAAAGTAAGTCCTCCCTTGCTGTTTGGAGCTAAAGCTAGTGTGTGTTTAAGGAGACACCTGTTTCCTGCTGAGTGTTTAATGTTCACATATCAGCACAAAATATCCTCTTTAAATTTTGTCATTCTTGGTAATCCTTCAACTTCATTTAGCTTGTCTTGTTTGTAAGTTAATATTTTGCACACATTAACCCTATAACCATGTCTGCTGGTCTGTTTCTGCAGCAAGGCAGCAGGTATGCCCTCTCCAGTGTCACCCAAACTGTCACCGGGCACAGGAGGTGGCTACTCATCGGTCAGCAGCACCACCAACGCCAGCTCGTCAGTGACTATACCTCAGCGTATCCACCAGATGGCTGCCAGCTATGTCCAGGTCACCTCCAACTTCCTGTATGCTACAGAGATCTGGGATCAGGCAGAGCAACTGTCCAAGGAGCAGAAAGGTAAGCGTTTGAGATGACCCTCCAGATGTTGAGGACTCATCACTTCATATTTCTTTTCACCTTTAGCTAAAATCTGTGCTGAAAATCCAGGTAGTATGAATAAAAACATATTTATTGTACCATGATGGCCACTCAGGAGTTTTAACTGTTTAGGTAGATATGTAAACGGACCAATATCTTATGTTAAAACCAACAGGGTGTGTATCTTGTCTTAGTCTCTGCTGGGGCAGCAAAGTAATTTTTTGACACTCATGCTTTGTACCATGCCATTTAAAAGATCATAAGTCATGACATATCTTGGATTTTGGAGTTTAACATGTTGCTCCTGGAAACACAATGCATTTAGATCAAGTTTAGATTGAGAAAATCATCTAATAAACAACAAGAAATAAGAATATCTCAAAGAGACGTACGAAAAACCATGAATGAGATGCTGTAGGAGCTGCTGCTTGCATACCTGCAAACTTGTTGCTTTTGGCGAAATTCACCGTTCTTGGATCAAAATATATGACTCGCATAAATTGTGTAGATCTGATGAGTTTCTTTTTTTTTTTTGTTTGTGTGTTTGTTTTTTTGCCTGAGGCCTGCAGGCAGGTAAACTTCAAAACCACCCGACAAGCTACGTATAGAGTGGGGAGAGAGGAAAGGTAGCTACCCTGTGATGGTGGCTGATCAGTTGCTTTAGATCTTACAAGTTGAATAAATGAACTGCAAGCGAAACTTGATGCTAACGCTATCATAGGCTCAGCAGGCTGGTACAGTTGACACGAGTAAACATAGGCGCTGATTTCAGGGCCCGAGCATCCACAGAGAATACCGAACACCCACATGGGTCTGATGGCTAAGTTAAAGCGTTGCTGTACCTGGCAGACAGGTGTATACAGGAAAGTTTAATCACTGCATGCAAAGAACAAAAACATTGATGTTCAGAGCTCATATTTGCCTTAGATATTGAATGTTTGAAATTTGTTGTTTTAAATTTCAAAAAAACCTGTAGAACTTGGATGCCTTATTATCTTTTTAAAAAAGGGTTTTCCACAGATATACAGGTACTACCCAAAAATTAGAATATCCTGAAAAAATTCACGTATTTCCGTAATTCAACTTAAAAGGTGCAATTTACATATTGTACAGACAAATATTATGTGAATCAGTATATTTCAAGCTTTTATTTGTTTGGATGTTGCTGATTAGAAATTACAGCTTAAAGGGATATTGTGTAAGTTCTCCTGTTATATATAGGAGAATTCACAATCATGGGGAAGACTGCTGATCTGACCGTTGTGCAGAAAACCATCATTGACTCCCTGCACAAGGTGGGAAAGACACAAAAAGTGATAGCAAAAGAAGCTGGTTGTTCTCAGAGTGCTGTCTCAAAGCACATTAATGGACAGTTAAGTGGAAGGAAGAAGTGTGGAAGAAAACGGTTTACGAGCCGGAGGGCTGGAGAAGATGGTCAGTGTTAAGTTTCCCAGTCTGTGATAACCTGGGATCCATGTCGGCTGCTGATGTTGGTCCTCTGTGCTTCATTAAGTCCAGCATAAATGCAGCCGTCTACCAGGACATTTTGGAGCACTTCATGCTTGCTTCAGTGGACCAGCTGTATGAGGATGCAGACTTCATCTTCCAGCAGGACTTGGCACCTGCCCACACTGCTAAAAGTACAAAATCCTGGTTCAACACCCATACTTGATTGGCCCACAACCTCACCTGACCTGAACCCCATTGAAAATCTGTGGGGTATTGTCAAGAGAAAGCTGAACGGAAAGAGACCAAACAATAAAGAAGAGCTCAGGGCTGTGATGGAAGCATGTTTGTCTTCCATAACAGCTGAGATATGCCACAAGCTGGTAGCATCCATGTCACGCTGGGTTAAGGCAGTCATTAAAGGGGCCCCCACCAAGTACTAAGTACAGATGCAAGATTTTACTTTAGGAGGCCTTATATTTTTGTATTTAAAACCCTTCTCTGATTGATTTTATGCAGTACTCTAACTTTTTTGAGTTTTTGAATTTGAGGTTTACTTAAGCTGCAACTTCTAATCAGCAACATCCAAACAAATAAAAGCTTGAAATATATTGATTCACATATTATTTGTGTATACAATATGTAAATTGCACCTTTTAAGCTGAATTACAGAAATACATGAACTTTTCAGAATATTCAAATTTTTTGGGTAGTACCTGTATATATGTATGTGTGTGTATATATATATATATATATATATATATATATATATATATATATATATATATATATATGTTTATATGCATGCATACATACATATACATGCCCCCAGACCCCCCTAGAGGGGTCGGGTGTTTGTCACCTTTTAGACCTCTGATGAGTTTGCAGGTCTGTGCTTGTGAAATAGATATTTGCTTTTGTTTACATCCAAAAACACCATTGATGAGTTAGTTTCTGATATTTCACGGGTCAGTGATTAACTAGTCTTCTTTATTCCCCAGACTTCTTCTCAGAGTTGGACAAAGTGATGGGTCCTCTGATCTTTAATACCAGCAGCATGACAGAACTGGTGCGTTACACACGGCAGGGGCTCCACTGGCTGCGCCTGGACGCTAAACCTGTTCCCTAGCGAGGACTCGCTGCCTGCATGCTGCTTACTCATACACACCCACACCTGAGCCTTTCCTTCTTAGCAGCCTGTGCTCAGAGACACACACACACCCTCAAAGCAAACAAATATAACAGTCACATACTGTGTACACACACATACACACAGGCCACCTCTGGTCCTCCATGTACGCTTACATGTGATGAACTTCTCAGACATATCTCCAACACTGTGTCCATTTTCTGCACCAGCTTGCCAAAAACACTGAGCAACTAAGGACAGTGTCCCACTTTCGCCGGCACCACACAGGGAGACGCATCGAAACTGCAATCGAAAGAGCTTCTCGCCTGGCTTCATATATCAGCATTCTTACAAAAATTTTGAAGGCCATGTTTTTAAATCGCTGGCATGGAAGTGCTGGTGAACTCTGTTATGAATACACTAAAACTGGGGTTTGGTTTTTAGGCTACTTTGGCTTGAACTTTTTCTTTCACTTTGTTTCACCAAAGTACCTCCCAGTTACACCAAAGGTGCTTTAAAATGAAGGTTTCTCTTTATCATTTTCGTGCCTTGTATGTGAGCTACAGGAAAACAGTCACCAGTAATATCTGAATAAATTATTTTTCTTTTTTTAATTTATTTTGGTTTTTACATAGCCGTACTTATCTCATATATTTAATCATTTTGCAGTTAATGGAAGCTGGCATTGCAGTTTCAAATCCCTCTTAACTTTCTTAAAACAAAGATAGTGTTGACCATCCCCTAATAAAGCTACCATGTGGATTTTACCTCTCAAAGGATCATCTCAGATGATGCCCATATGAAGGGCTACTCTGCACAGCGGATTAATACTTCTGACACAAATTATTTATAAATGTTATTTCAGAAGCTATATTGATCATTGATCAGTACATTAGTTTTTAACTAATAAAATTTAATTTTAGAATCATTCTTCTTACCCTGCTGTCAGATGAAACGGAAACAATAAATTGTCTTGGTTTTAAAAAGATTGCTTTGCTCCCATTATCGTCCAGCAGGGGTGATTAGTGTCCTGGCCTTAATGTGAGATTTTCTGCCTTTTTAAAGCTTCAGAACTCAGCTACTATGAAATGTCTTCACTCTGTAGCTACATTCTTCTGAAATTTCCTCAAGCAAGAGTCACCTCCACACAGTGTTATTCTTTTCTTGATCACTTTTTTTGTCAAGAGTATATTTTTCTAAGGAACAGCAGGGACTGTCATGAGTATTGAAGATTGTGTCCACAGTTACTTTGCAGTTATTTACGTTGCAGTTTACGCAAAAAAAGAAAAAAAAAAAGGAGCTGGGCATGAGTTTCCACAAATTTGGCATAACGAAGCGAACTTATTGTAATTATTGTTTAGAGAAATGAACTTGTCGGTGATGGAGATAAGCAGTGTTGCATTTATATGACAGAGTTTTAAATCTATAAGAAATATAATGACCGATATAGATTCTATTTATATAACAAGCTGTTTCTTTTGTTCTTTGTTTTTCTTTCTTCTAACCAAGCAAATGCAAAATTCAAGTTTGCAGCAGGGGTTATAAAAAACAAATATTTGTAATGTAATTATTCCTATTTAAATTAAAAGCTGAAATCATGTTTGTCTTTCCAGAGAGTAGATTGTGTCACAGATGGAGTTGCATTCAGTAAACGTCTGCTTTCCAGATATTATATGGTCATCATCGAGGCAAATGTTTACGGGGGTGGTTTCAGAACAACTGTCCTTGTTGAATATTTCTAACCCACGTCTTATGCTGGAAATAAATGCTTCGCCTGGGTCGCAGACTTTTTGCATCAAGTGTTTTAACTGGACAATAAAGTATCAAAAAGTTTGGGACATGTCTAAAACTTTCTGGTTCTTGTTTCAGTTCACAACACAAATTACCATTCAGCCCGGCTTTAACCATTTTTTTTTTGTTTCTCGCATTTTTTTTGTCTTTAACTGGCTCCCCAGCCTTTATTGCAAGAGGGGATACTGTTATTTTTTCTTACACTTGCAGAAGAGGAAGTATTATTTTAATCTATGCAGGATTTTTACAACAACAAAGAGATCTGTTTCTGTAAAGGAAAAAAAAATGTTTTTAGGCTTGGGATTACCCCTTCTCCTCCTCCGTTTTATTTTCTGCCTCAGTGAGAAACCTGATTAGCCTTCAGCTTTTGCTATTTTGTGTACTGGTTTTAGTATACAAGTGTATATAGATCTTTTTTTCCTCTTTTTTTTTTTTTTTTTTTTTCCTCTGTTAAATAATAAAAAAGATGACTCTGAGTCATTTTGTACTTTAAAGCTGGAGGGAGCTTTTCTCATAGGAATTCCTCTGTGGGTTTTGCCAGCCCAGTCAATGTCTTCATACACTGGTACACTTTGTAAGTTGATGTCAGCGCCTTGTGTTCCCTACACTATCTTGTAGTTAAATGTAAAAGAAAAAAAAAATTAGCATTAGAATAATTTTTAACGGTTTGCTACTCACACTTATTTATTTTTCTGCCCCCTTTGCTTTTTTTTTTCTTTTTCTATTTTGCCTTTTTAAGGAGCACCATTTTATGAAATAGGATGATGTAAATGTATTGGAGTTGTTCATGATGAGATTTCATTGTAAGTAGTAATTAATATTAATTCTAACTTGAACGAATCCAGGGTAAGAAGTTTTTTGACATTCATTAGGAAGATGTTAACACTTGCATGTTTCTATTTAAATACAATTGTACAAATTGTAAATATAACATTTCTTTAGGGGTGAATTTCTACTACAGGTTGACATTTTTATTAAATTTTAAAAACATGCTGTAAATATATTGTGAGATACTTTATGCACATTTTTTTTCTTCCATGTGGGCTTTTGTGTCCTCTTCCTTCCCTAAGTTGTTACAGACGACATCCCTCTCTGTTAACACTGTATATCAAGATGATTTCTGTCCTTTTCTTATGTGCTCGTATACTTTTGTCTTCTTCACTGTCTCAGTATCATGGTCGCCACATAATCAATGTCTTTTAATCCAAGTGCGAATATTTTGTCCTCTCTGTATTTGATATGGAGCTGTGTACTTCATTAAGTGTATATTGTTGAGCTCATGGGATGGATGGATGGCATGCACAGTCTGTTGTCTGTCTCCTCCTCAGACGTGTATTTACTGTGTCCCTTTTGAACAATTGGTCCAATTTGTCTTTTGAAACAGAGGTATTTCTCCACACTTCAGATCAGTTGTAGCAGTTTATACAGTATGTTGTATAACACCTTTTTCTAAAAGTCATCTCCAAAGTGAGACCGGCAGCATACACTATGTACAATAATCTAAATTGGACTAGTTTTCAGAGAACTGAAGATAGAGATATTATATATGATGGATGCAATATGATTCAAGGTACTCATCGAGTTTGATCTTCAAACTTAGGTTATGTAATTTAAAGGCATTCTTGTGAAGTGAGTATTAATTGTGACTAATGAGAGTCTGTCCTGAATATTCTTTGTATTTTGCCGTATTGAGAATAAAATATATATGAATATGTTTAAAGGAGTGTCGCTCTTTTTTTAACTGGACAAATTTTACACCACATTTTTGCCAGGAAAGGTGAATTTATAAGACTATTTAAAAAATCCATTTAGACCATTTAAATGAATGGAAGTTTGTGTTTTTTTGTTTTTGTATTTTCCCTGAATCGGAAATGAAGTAGTCCTCTTTTGTGTCTAAATACTGGAAAATGGCAAAAGCGAAATGCAAAAGCTTGAATACAAAATCACATCGTAAACAATCCTCACATTATCAGCTTATATGACAATATTTACAGTAATAGCTTAATTTGTGATGCAAGCTTGATTAATATAAAGATACCATGAATCAAAATCAAAGTTTATTCAAGGGACTTGGATGAAAGAATCACTTACTGTATTTATTAAGTTAAAATTATTACTAATGATGTAAAAAGAAACAAAAAACATGTTATAGCCTGTATTCATAATGTTACCAGTATTAGCAGTTAAAATAGAAGCACTTGCAGTAAATGACTCCTGTAGCTAAAGTGCCATTGTATGTGAATAAGTAATGCACACATGCATCATTGTGGCTAGTTCTTAAAAAAGCAAAATACTATTCTATAATTTTAAAGAGTTTAGATAGTACAGCATAATAAGCAGTGAGAAAACATGCAGCTATTGCTGTAACCTTAAAATGTACAACCTCTGGGATGTAAATACTCAATACTCAACTTTGGTGAATGCAGTTTATGCATTTTGTGACTGCATTCCTTTCTTCCCTTCTTTCTCTCTCTTTGTTTTTTTAGTGTCCATGCTAAATTTGTGAGACCTCCATGTAATGACCCAAACTGTGCCAACAGCATCTTTCCAGTGACAAAATTGCCACCAAGTGGTCATGAGTTGCTACTGTCACCCAGTTCATTAACACTTAGTTACCAGTGAACTGGATTGTTTCAGTTGCTGTGATTATGGCTGGCAGGGGGAGCCATTTATTAAAATAACCGATGCAATAATCACAACTTTGACAGGCAGCAGCGTGACTTGAAAAATAGGTGTGTGTTTCACAGTCTCAACTAGGATATTCTAAAGGCTTCCCAAGCTTAACAGTTAATCATGCTTAAGTAGGGTTTAAAGATTGGACTGATGGTGTAAAGATGGAGAAAAATGTAAGACAAAGGGGGAAATAGTCATTATTTTCAAGAAAAAAATGTTGTAAAAGTTGAGTAGTTTTCAAGAAAAATTTATCCTGTTTTAAATCTAGCTATAAATGCCACATTTAAGAGGCTAATAGCACACTTTTAAATCTGTTCACATGCTTTAACAAAATTACTGCAGGGTAACATGATTAGCCCTGTTCATATTTAGTTCATAACATTGTGAATTATTCAAATAATTTAGCCTCATTTATGTTTATTAAAGTGCTCAGTTAATCTTTTTGCGCATTCAACCACAAAACTATTCAAAGTAGTTTATATAGCTTTGCATTGCAGAGCTTCTTACAAATGATTAGCTCCTTTAAATCCACAATGTGCTGCCCTCAAAACTTTAACTCTTATGTAGACTAATGTTTTTGCCTTTCATTATTACATCTCACAGCTTTTCCTTTTTCATGGCTGCTACATTTGAAAAATCTGTTTTATTTTGCACAGTGAAAGAAACAAAAGAACCAGAGAGCACATAAATGAATATTTGCTAGTTATTTCTTTTCCAAGATTCCCTTTTTATGTGTAATTTACTATTGAAATATAGAAATTCGGTCTTTTTCTGGTTGTTTTGCACATGCTATCTTGGCTGTGTGCCATTTTGGTAATTTTGTCTGTGATTTTCTGCATCTCTGCAGGGTCGTTTTGCAGCTTCTATTTGTAATCTGTCATTTCTTTCTGGTGGATTGCATTTATTTTGAGAAATTTCTTACTCATTTATTTATTTTTTAAATATATAATTTACATATGTTATAGCCCCAGTAACACCTCGCTTCCATATTCTTAAAAAAAAAAAAAAATTACATATCCCCTGACATAATTTTCTTCCATATTTTTGGGGTGTCATATCCTGTCCCTTTGTGGTCATTCTGTTACAATATGGTCACTTTCCATTGCTTAAATGACATTCAACATCTTTTCTGGGGTCTCTTGCACCGTTCTATTTCTCTAAGTTTCATACATCTTTCTATAAAACAATATATTTCGAGTTTACAACCTGGGACGCAAAAGTCTTCCGTTATCTCTGACCAAAGTTTGAATATTTTACAGCCTATACTCGACCCACATTTCTCCTTAGTTGCCCTCAGTCAGACACTAAATCTGTCACTTTACAAATTTAGCTTCAACCTCTCCTCGGTGAAGTTAAGATAATCAAGGCTATATGGGGGAAATTTATGTTTTCACTGTTCCGCCATTAAGATCAACTGACCAATAAAAGCTCGTCTCTTTCCAAAGTGCCCGCCTTCCTCTGTACGTGATTGGTCGACTCGGTCCTCCGTTACCTTTCATCCGCTTCTGTCCTCAGGGAATAAGGTAAGCTAACTGAGAGGAGGGAAAGGAAAGCTCATTATTAGACGATGCCAGACGTACCAGCCATCTGCAAAAAGTGAGCTGTTCATATTAGGCTGTATTTCTCTCTTTTTTCCCCCTCTACTGTTCGTGACTCGGGAAAAGGAAACCCATACGAGGGAAACAAGGAGTGCAAGTGGAAAATCGCGAAGTGACCGGGAATGGCCAGGTACGTGAAGTGTACTTGGGCAGCAGCAGGTGCGTTTGGTATCACCCTGGCTGCCCAGTTTCGGTTGTCAAGTGTCAACCTCCTGGTTAATGTTTACTGTGAAGACAGTCAAGGAAAGGTTTTAATTAAAACAAATGATAACAAACTTGTTTGTAAGTGTAGTTTTAAAACTATAGTTCACGTTGGTTGAAAATTAGATTGTCCTTGAATAAGCTTTAACTGATGTCAGTTCATTTCTGTCGGAATTTAATATGAAAAACGGCCAATGTGTGCTTCTATCTTTTCTAATTTAGTAGATATACTTTATTGTCTATTATAGGTTTTTTTTTTTTTTTGGTCTTTATCTATTAATATTTCTATGATAATATTGATTATTATTATACAACAATATAGCAACAGTAAAACTAAAATTCTCTGTCTCCGTCTTTAATAATTCAGTTTATATTGTCGGACTAAAAAAAACAATATTTTAGGTATTGATTTAGATATAATGACTAAGCAATTGACTGAATGGACGAACTGCAGACGTAACCACTGTTATCACCACACATAATTGCTGTTATCACAGTCTGTGTGTTGCACAGAGCTTAGTGTTAGACAGAACTATGAGAACTAAATAAAACTGTCCTTGCCTCACCTCATTTCCATCTCCTAAATTGATACCTGGCTCTAAATTATGCACAAGAATGGCTTTTTACCAAATGACTGGACTATATTTTATTTAAAGTGGGGACAAAAGGCAGGTTGCTCAGGGGGAAACCGGACACTGGTGTTTTGTGCTGTGGCAGAATCTGATGCACTCATGCAGTGCGTAGGTCAGATGGTGGGTGCAGGAGGAGGACACTGGGCTCTCTGTGTGCTGCTGCTGTTGCTGGACTTCATACTGGGGCTGCTAACCCAGCCTTACTCTGTTGCACCCACATGATGTGACCCAGAGGTTGCACAGAAGTTGGTGCAGACAAAACGTTTGTGTAAGTGTAATTCATGCTTATATACACAAAGACACAACAGCGCACTGAAGCAAAAGAAGCCAAAGGGACCCGTATAAACACCTGTTGATCCAAATCTTATTTGCTTGGAGAGTCAGATGGAGCAACACTGACTTGATATAAAGCCAAAGCATTGCAAGTCATTGGCAATACACACATTTGGTAATATCATACAGGTGGTAGTGTGTACAAAAGCCTGAGAAGGTGGTTCTCTTGTGTTTACGGGAAGATTAAAGAAGAAAGAAAGCCGGAAACAAAAGATGGAAGTAAATAAAAGGACAAGCCTGTAAAATAGAATGGTAATAGGGGCCATACATGTAAATGTAGCCTGGGTGTTGAAACATGACCTATTTCGTCATCCTTACTTTTTTTTTTTTTTCTGGTCATCTGTCTTTCTTTTCGGAAACAAAAAGACCAGGAAACAAAAAAAACGTGTGTGGTCCAGTCAACAGATTTAGCTTCAGGCTTAGAGGAAAGAACCATGTGTGTTTGTGTTGTCGGACACACCAGCAGTGGTCGTTATTCAAGCAGTGGAAAATTACTCATTGTGCGTTTTCAGCGCCTAGTTTTGAGGCTGATGTTTACATTCTTTCTGTGACCTTTTTACACAACCCACTTCTACCAGGATGAACTAACTGGTCTGCATGGTATCAGTCCAGACAGCTGAAACTATTTTTTGCAGTGCTGAGATGTAGCGCCAGGCAGAAGCAAAACACGCTTAAAAAACTTTAAGACAAAATGGGATTAAAAAACACTTCTGTGATTAGATCATCACTCTAGCATTACTTTGATCTTTACTGAAGGTGTCAGATAATGAAGTAGGATGTAGCGGGAAGGTGTCGTAGCCTTAAATCAGTTAACAGCTCACGGGTTTCTGTTATTCTTACCCTTATTGTTCACACTTTCCTGTAATGAAATTGTGACCTTGTGTAATACAGTCTCTTCCTTTGTACCCGCATGATGTGAGACTTTCACCAGCATCAGTTTCAGGAAAATAGAGAAGTCTTCCCTTCTTGAAGGAGGAAAGAGCAGAAATAATGCCTGATCAATATCAAAGGATGAGGAGTTAACTAGCATCGCTTTAACAGTGAAATGATTTAATCAGATGGGCTGTTTCAAAGTAAAGCATTGATTATATTAAGCATGAGATTGTGATTAACTACTTGAATGTGACTTCAGTCCATGGTGCTTCAATTGAGATAAAACGTGGGGGCAATGATGTATTTAACTGAATAAGAATGAATGACATTGTGTCTTTTTGATTAAGTTATTGGCCACTTTTAGTGTGATGGTTTTCCATGTTGTATATTAACCTTTTGCATGATCACTTGGGCCAAATATCCTTGGGAAGGCGGATAAAAACAAATGATGCACATTCTAGGGTGCATGAATGTTTTTTGAAAACCATTCATGTATGTTTGATAAGAAAATCTGTTAAGTGAGAGCAAAGAAGGCCAAGAGAATTGTTGGGCAACAGATATGATACAAATAGAAATAATTAAAGGGGAAAATTTATGAATGCTTTAACAGTGCTATAATAGCCTTTGGGTATTAGGACTTTCACTGCTAAGCCTTGCTGCCGATTAATGGCCTAAAAGTGAAAATCCCCCCCACCCCCCTTAAATGAAGTTGTGAGTGGTGAATATTAAAAATGTGCAGACTAACAGTGGGCACCGGTGAATCATTTCAAGGCTGGGGACAAGTTTCTTCTTATGTCCTGCACTTTGACCACCAGCTGCACAGAGCAGGTTTGTGCTCACTGCTTCCTCCTAGTTTGGCTGACATTCCACACACCGCGGGGGGGCCTTCATTCGCTGATTTCAAAACGTATTCAAGGAACATAATCTCAACTCCATCCACCAAACTTGAGCCTCTCCATCTGTCTTTCCAGACCTTTTGTCTTGTTTCCTGTCCGCTGTTTAGGGCTCTTTTCTGCAGGCAAAAAATGTTTTTTCGTCTACCTGGGTTTGACCACTCACTTGTCTGTAATTGTGATCTATTGATGGATCCTCCCTCTTTTGTTCAAGGAGCAGAAAGGTCTATTAAAGTCCTGTATACCAGAGAGACATAAAGGAGAAAAATGACTGCCAGAGGTTGTCACCGGTTAATACGAGACCCCCTGAGGATAGGCTGGAGAGTACGTGTGGTTGTGTGTGTCTGTCTGCCTATTCTGGTTCTTTGACAGGGCCACACCTACTCTATTGTATGGCCTTATAAGACCCTCATTGTCATATGTTGGGGTCAAATGACATGCAGGTATTCGTGCATGTGCAAAAGTGTGTGGGTAATCTACTTGCATAAGCTTTTTTTTAAAAAAAAGGACTTCCTGCCCTTCTTCCCTACTTTTTCTATTGCATTGTTGGTATACCTAAACCCTGTATGCAGAAAATATTTTTAAAGGTTTAATATTGGTAAAAGTGGTAAAGGTGTGCTGTTGAATTGATTTGTTTAGGATGTCTTCTATATGACATTAAACCTGCAAAAAGACATCTTAATACATTTTTTAACCCCCATGGGTTTTTTCTTTGCATCTCAGATTGACAATTATTTTTCAATCATAATCTGATAAAATTGCCTTTTCTTGCTTTTTTTTTTAACAGTAGGGAAATGTGTTTTAATGTGTCAGGAATTCACTGAATAGATCCACATGTGAAAGCAGCTGAACTATTGAAAGAAAAGTTTTTTGAGAATCCCTTTTGTTAGCCTTTATACTGAATTTTTCTGTGTCCTCCTATAATCTCAAAAAGGTATATGAGTATTTGACAAGAACTCAACTAAAGATTTGTTATTTTTTTATTTGATTTTATTTTTAGAGAGAGAGAAATGGAGAAATCTCTGGTAAAGTTTATAAAGTTTGGGCTTGTGTGCACACTGAACCTCTGCAGCACATCATGCCAGCAGGTCTGCTCTCGGGTTTCATAGCCCCTGATGAAAAGGTGTGGGTGAGGGGTTGTCAGTGAGACCTGAGCGGGGCACGGACACATTAATATGGCTGTGATGTTGACTAATAAAAGAGGCATTTACAGCTGTCTGACATGGCTGGAAGTAGAGGCTTCATGTCTCTTTATGTGTGGGTGTGTGCTAGTCTGAGCTGGAATGGCCTTAGCACCTGCAGTGTGAGTCAGTTGTTAAAATAACAAGAAAGTTTGAGTAATGTACCACTCAAAGTATTAGATGATTGTTTGAATACTTGATAAATCTGACAGTGTAGATGATTATTTCACTTTTAAGTGATTTTTGTTTTATGTTTAGAATATAGATTGACAAAATGTGTTCTTATGTGTCTGGGTTTCAGAGTAGTTTCAAGCAAGCCAATAACTTTCCTCCCAACAGCCAGACTGGTGTTTCCACATCTAAACATCAAACTCCATTTTTCTCTGTGAGGTGACAAAGTCCAAAGTGTGTTGCACTGTTTTCTGTTGAAGTTTAATCTCGGTGTGATTTGTTTTACAGTCTTAACCCCCCTCTCCTCCTCTTCTAACCCCTCTTTCCCTACTTAGAGGTAGGAAACCTGCACTGCCAGCAGTAAAAATGAGACCATTGTGATCGGCTGGCCAAAATTAACCACAATGGCAGACTTGGTGCTGGGAAGCACAATGGGGATTAGAAATCACTTGACTCTTAAGGTTGATGATCAGTGCTATTGGATTACTGTATGAATTTCAAAAGTAGGACAATTAAAAGTTAAGACCAAGTAATTCAGGCTTCAGATCGTGATCTATAACCGGAGGTGTAGGTGGGAGTGTGTAATTATCACATATTAGACATGCATTTGTTCTTTTGGTAAAGATTGGACATGTGATCTGCTATTGTGGGGACTGTGAAGTCATTTGTTAGGAGAAGTTCATTAAAAATGGAACGCACAAGTTGAACTTATGTGGAAAACTTTCAGTGCATCGGTGCCAAAAAAGCTTAATAATCACCTTTAAGTGTGCCTCAAGGATGAGCAAAGTAGGTCGTGTTTGAAGAATTGCATTTTTCTGGTGCGGTGTCGAAATTTTGGTGCTTTGATCAGCAGGTCAGCTTGGAACAGTCCTGTAAAACATGCTGAAAGCTGAGATGTCTGCTCTTTAAAAGTTTAAAGCCTCTAGCGTTAAGTTAGTTTCAAATCAAATTTACTCTGTGTATTTGGACGTGACGTGGAAAGAGAGAGTGATGATCAGCAGCGAGGAGGTAAATGTTCTCAGATTCTTGGCTCAGACTTTCTCCTCTCCTTCATACAGCCTAAACTTTAAACTGTTTTATAGTTACGATGGGCAATAACAAAGGCAATGTGCATTCACTGGTTTATCATGTGTGATGGGCTTTAAATTCTGATGTCAATCTTGAGTTGGCTCATGTTGTCATCACAGTGGAGATATTTCATCAGGTTTGCACATTAACTTAACAACTCATGCCTTCAGAAACAGCTGCTTTTGCAAAACTGGATATCTTGGGAGATGCTATCGAGCCACGTGTTATTTTAAGTGCTCTGGGCTTTTTTCCCGTATCAAATTATGCTTCAAAGAGCAGAAAGCCTTATTTGTGGTTCAAGTTTAAAACTTTTATCGGCCGCTGCCTGGCTGATAGATTTCCCTGGTGTTTCACGATCTGCCGTCAGTTTAAGCAGAATAAATTCTCAGGACAGATAATAACTGTATGTACGACATGAAGTGATCTGCAACCACTTACTGTGATACTTGGAAACTGACCTTTTCCTTGGTTTGCAGTGATGTTTCATCACTTGTACTCTCAGTCGTCAGGAGACGAGGAGCAACCTTCTCTGGTATACCATAAATACTGGAACACATCTCTGTCTTAGGGAGAGCAGCCAGCACTCCTCACTAAGTTAACACTGGTCTCTGTGCGAGGAATGAGTAGGAGATGGGAGTATAGATGAAGAGAAAAATGGGTTTGATTCCTGGATTTGGAGGAATGATGATAGCAGGGTTGCAGCTCATATTTTTGATGTAGATTCATAATCATATTTGATCAATTCTTACTTTTTGAAAACTAGAAATTGTTTGCTTGAAACAGAATTGAAACTAAACTACTTTTTGCACCTTCATGGTTTTCATGGCCCTTACTTCGCAGTCCACTTAAAGGCGCTGTACCTGATTTAGCACATTTTCGAACCATGAGCGAGGTGAACAGTGTAGTTTGAACTGTAAGCCCCGCCTCTACTTTTCCCCCTAACCCCTCCTCCCCCTCTTTCTCTCCTCCCACTCGACATGCATGAAATAACGTGCACATCTCCTACTTATGCACAAGGAAACTCTTCACAGGAAACTCGCATTGTCCAGTGAATTTCTTGTTTTGGTTGCAATAAATGGCTGCGAATCAGCTCAGTGACATTTTTTAACACTTGATTCATAAACCGGCAGCTTACCATAACTACAGTTACGTACACAGATCCAGGATTATGATGTGTTATGATGGTATAGACGACATTACAACATGACAACCTAATAAAGTATCTGGCCAGCCACTGTGAGGGAAATTGATGTGATGTAAAGCTTTATCGCGTTACGGTGTGAATATCATAATATATGTATTATATACGATATAGAAAGGACGCAGTCAGACCAGCAGCTGAGGACATAGAAAATGTTACTAAGAAGAACGTTATTGAAAAGTACCTCTGTAGTCGGATTACAGCACGTTTCCAGTCCACATTCAGTCCAGCTGCTCTCTACCTTCAGAATAATCCACCGAGATTTACACAATTTATTCCTTCTTTGGTATCTCGCCTGCATTTCAAATCTTTCTTCCTCTCCTCAGTTTTGATGCTTTCAGGCTGTTTTGGTAACAGTGACAGCCATCGCGACTTTGTCTTCAGTAGATGCTATGCGGTTCTGTTTACACGTGCTGCCATGCACGCGCCAGGGGAGGGTGCTCCTTATTAGGAAATGCTGTTAGTGGCTGATTGGAAACCAGAACTTCTGTAGAATGAACTCCATTGGCCGAGAAGAGCTTCACAACAGCGTTAGAAACCAAAACTAAAAAGGCCTGAATTCATGCATACTGTATGAGCAATTAATGAGTAATTTATTTTCATGAAATGACCTCTTTTACCACATATTATACCGTGTAGAAAGCATTTTTCTGACAGAGATCAGAATAAAATCAGGTAGAGGGCCTTTAATTATAACACTGTGTGAAGTAACTAGAAGAAGTTGGATTTTAGTTACAAAAGATGATATATGTATTTAACTTTGCTCCACCAGCATTTTTGCCTTGCCCTTTTTCAACCCTGCTTCACGACCTCAGGAGACCTTCACTGCATTTTAAGAACCACTGGACTTATAAGTTGGTCCAGATGTGATTCTAGGATCAAAATCTTATCATTTTCAAGCCTTAGATTTAAGTTTTTTATCGCGTCCAGAAACAAAGTTGTTACTGATGCTGTTTGAAAATCCCAATTCAGCTTTATCTGGATGTGAGAAGCTTATTTTGGGCATGCAGGTGTTGTGTCTAAAAGCGTCACCGCTCAGATCCTTCAAAACCCCATTTATCCTCCTTATTTATGGAGATTCTGACAGTTTTCCAAACTTACATTTAGAATATTTATCATAAAAATAAAGTTAGGCTGTTACTGCAGGTATCTGAAATAGGCCAGGTGGGCGGAATCAAACCATTTCTGAGGGGTGGGGGTTTCTGTATTTTTATTGTGAAAGTATTAAATTTCAACAAAGTACAGTATGTGTGTGGGTTTTTTTTTTTTTTGTTTTTTTTTTTTTTTACACTTTTCAATTTTGTAAAGAAAAAAAAAAGCACACACTGTTTTAAAAAAACATGTCAAATTTTTGGGACGTGCTGGGATTCAATTTAGGGCTGCTTCATCACCCCCCAAAATTGGCTGAATCAGTGCTTGCACATTTAACCTGCAGAATTAAAACTTCAACAAGCAGTTTAATGAACGTATTAAATTCAAATTTATCTCTATCTGCTATCAGTTTTATATGGTTTGCTGGTTTGTACATCCTAACTCTCCCTCCATAAAGTGGCAGGGCAAAAAATGTTCTTGTCTAGAATAAGTAGCACACATGGCCACGTTTGTCGTTGGAGCTATCAGTGAAGTCCTGACTCTTAACCAGCCCAAAGTGCATTCAGGCAGGAATGCTCACAGCGTCAGCCCCTTTAGGTCAGAAAAAAACCTGAAATAAAACGAAACCCTATCAACGATGTGTCCTGAAAAGTGCAAGGTTGTGTGTATACTCTGTAAATAAAACAATAGAGTTGCACTGTTGTCAGATTGTGGATCTTCATTCTTACTTGAGTTAATTAGGTCAGTTTATCAGAGCGGATGCTCCACATAATTATCACACCAACAATTAAACAGTGGAGAGTTTTATCTACTTATAAAAGCAGTTTCTCCTTTAACAAATTTTAAAACTGGATCTATTTACTCTGGAATATGTCCTGACCCAGATTTGCTACTGACTTCACTGTCAGCCATGTATGGGGGCAGAGGGGCATGTGAATATTAACCGTTGGCCCTCACACCGTCCCAGGTTGCTTTGCAATTCAAATCTTTGGTACAACACCGAGCAAATGTTTCCCTGTTGTCCTGAAGCTGCTGCTCCACAAGGCAGCGTATCATGTATCTGCACTGTCCTTTTCATGCTTCTTAACGTATCCTGGCAGGTATAAAAGGACAGATTAGAGGCATGTCTGTTACTTTTAACACGCCAAATTAGATAGAGGAGAGAGCGATCCAGTTTCTGGCACCTTTTTATTCTCATATTTCTCTTTGTTTTCTGCTGTTTCTTCATATTTTTCTGTCACCAAAGTGCATCTAACCACACACTGCTGTCATTAAACCTTCTTCCCCGACACAGTTGCAGAAGCTTAATGACAAATAAATTAGGAAACCGCAAGTATTTACATTGCTCGGCAGGAAACGTCTTAATATTTGCCGCCTCATGAATAAGAGCTCAGTGTTTGATTGACAGTTTGACAATCTTCCTGACTGCAGGAGCGTGCGCGGCCTCTTCTGGTTCTCAGTGTGCAGTCCTCAGACTTGTAGCCGTGAGGTAGTAATTTTACAGTTGAGTCTGTTATGTGAGTATTCCCACAAAACCAGCTTGTATTACTGTTTGTGTTCTACAGTTGTGCATTCATTGCCTGTAATTGGCTCATATGAGATAGGTCCGAGAGAGCAGTAAGGCCAGGCAAGGAATGCGGTTGTCCTGGAGCTCCACAGCTCATTTAGTCCTGTAACCTGACTTCAGCCAATCCAGGAGGTCAGACAATTATGAGAAGGGAAAACACCCACCTCTAATAATGTGGTCTGAGAGTCTCAAAGGGAATTGGATAGTGTGTTGATGTAGAGATTTGAGATCTGTGTGGTTAAAGACAGAGAGAGACAAAGTTTTTTGTTCTTCCATGAAGACAAATGTGTGTTATCTACTGTACCAAAGGCTATACTTACACATCCACTATACTAACCTTAGGTTGTACTAGCACATCCACCTGCTCTCAGTAAATGGTTTAAATGGTTATCTTAAGAAGTGCTTTCACCCACTGATATTGCAAACTTGCAATTCATGCGTTCATAATTGGTTCTTAGGCGTCACTGCAAAAATCGCTCCTCCTGGCACACAATTAAGCTGGCACTTCTTCGCTTGCATACTCCTCTCACTACAGGATTAGATATTTAATGTCATTATGTAAGAGGTATTGAAACTAAATCTTTGTACTTGTGATATAACAAAGCTTCACAACAGACTTTCTTTTTGTTTTTTCTTCATTCTGGATGTGCCAAGAGAACTTTGAGATGGCAAAAAAAAAAAAAAACGGTGTGTTAAGTTGCGTGGATGAGAAAAGGTGATTTATCCTGAGAAATATTCCCCTTTAAATCACTCAGCAACAGGTTACCACTCGGCTCTGCTGAATGTGATCCGATGGGTTTATAATTCCCATGACTGTCCTGCTCACAGCTTTCCTTTTTTCTACCAGGAAGTGTCCTGTAGATTTTTGTCTTATCAGTTTGCCAACAGATGGGTGGTGAGATCATTGCACATGTGAAGGTCTCATTTTCTTATACAAGTTCGATTTGAGTACGTCAGTGTGCAAAAAAAATGCATAAACATACTATTGCCCTCCCATTAAAGAAAAAGGCTAAATTCACAACAGTAATTCAAATTGCAAGAAACTGAAAAAAAAGTAATAAATTTTTTTTTACTCAATTATAGATATTATTTTTTTTTGTTAAATAAAATATTGATTTTGAATTGTGGTTTTAAAAGTTAATTTTAAAAAACAAACAAACTGTCTCAGACAAATTAGAGCACTTTGCTCATGAACAGTGGGCTAAAATACCTGTCAGCAGGTGCAGAGGTCTGATTGGTTACTCAACAAAAATTTAGTTCAAGAGTCCCTTTATGCTTATTTGCATGTTTCATTTTTTGTTTGTGTATTTTTAATATTTTTGTTGAACCACAATTCAACATCAATGTCATGATTTTCACCATTTTTTAAAAATGTATAAATTTTTCTCAATTTCAATTTATTTCACTGGCAGCGGATATTTTCCTCTTTAATGGGATGGTATGTAAACTTTCAAGCATAACTGTATGTCTTAAATAAACAGTGCAGAAGAAGAAATCAGAAAGGTTTGGTATTTTCAGTAAGTCTGTGTGTGAGTGAGTCATGCACGTTGAAGGTGCCATTGTATAACTGCTAACTCATAACTGAAAAGTCTCAGCAGCCCTGAGGTCTGGATGTGTTAGGTAAACAACAAATAAGTAAGCAAATAGGGAAAGTTTTAATCTTTGAACAACATTTGAATATTTGGATTTAAGCAGTCAAATAGAAGGCTGTGTACCGATTATGACAGCCTGTTTGCATTACCTGCTCTACCTGCCCCCAGCTGCTTATCAAGCACATTCCTTTCCACGTGCTCCAGCCAAACATCCAAACTACCAGAGATAGCACACGGGTGCCATGTCGCCATAAAGTGTCAGGTGTTTGGTGTACTGATAGATCCTGTCACTGTGCTTGCTGCTTGCGTACCTACTGCAGATAGTAGATTGTTTTATTTTATGGTCTTTACACAGTTCAGTGTTGAAATGGCCTGACAGGTGTGTCACAAAACGAACCTCTCAATGCTGGTATCTGGAGACAAAGAAGTGTGAGGTAATCAGATGGAAAGTGTATGATAAAGTGTTATATAATAAGTAATATTAGAAGATGGAAAACATTCTCAAAAGTTTTGAAATTAGAGTATGTCAAAAACATATTTCCTAAGTATTGCTTTTAAAAATTTCCAGATAAAGAAAAACTAACTGAAACATAAAGTTGAAATTAAATAAAATACTTCTGTTGTGAAAAATGAAAACTTTTTTCAAATTATTATAAACTAAAAAGGCAAACAGGTCCGTCCAATCCGGCCTCAACACACCACTCTGAAACTAGGTGTGATTAGTTTATTAAGTTCTTTTCTGCCTTGAGTTTCACAGCTTTAATACATTCTGTACGTAAGCTGCAAATGAGTTGCATCTAATTATTTCCGATTTGTTTACCTGCAGTAGTTTTAAGTTGCTTTACATTTTGACTGCATGAAGCACTCAGTGTTTCTTTTTTAAGTCTCCATGAAATTTCTTTGGATTCTATTGATTTGTTTTCCCTCTAAAACATAAATTATACTGTAGAACCCTCCCCCCATAAAGCCCAGTAGTTTCTGATCGGTAATCTTTCTGGGGTGAGAAGACTTCATCAGCTTCTGCTGTTTCTTGCCATTTTCCCCACATCATCAGCAGAGATGTTCATGGGGAATGTGCAGGTTTCTTAATCCCAAAGTTGCACACTTCACAGTGGAAGATTTTCTGCTGGAGATGGGCTCTTACAACTAGGGAGGTGGAAGAAGAGTGCAGGTGAACACAATATTGAAATTATGGCTGATATCCAATATGCCAATATTTTAAAACTCATGTGGCCGATAACTAATATCGATACCGATATTAAAGCTGAAAAATAACAAGTCAAACTTAATGACAGCTGTTCAAACAAAACTAATAGGATATGTGCGTTATATTCTAGAACCACCTGGATTTTCTTCTCCCTGAAAAAAAAACAACAACTCAAAAACAGGGATATTTGGTAGGGATGGGAAAAAATGTTGATACACTGAAGTATTGTGATATTTTCATATGCTGATCGATATTTTAAAATGTGGTGTCAATCTCTTTTACGAACAAAATCTCGGTTACTATAGGTTTTCTTGAAATCTTGCGAGATTTCGTAGAAGAATGAAGAAATCTCGCGAGATCTCATCATGTATCAGTATTTTTTCTCAGCCCTAATATTTGGTTATTTACACAAATGACCGTGTATAAACTCTGTTCACACAGAACATCCTAAAAGAAACTGTCTTTAAAAGTTTTAGTGTGTAAAAAAAGAAGTTTTTGTAGAAGAAGATTTTTTTTTTTTGGCCTTTAGAAACAGCAGCCTTATCGGTTAAATATCAGTGGGGTGGCCGATGTCCGATTCTCAGTTTTAAGGCCAATATAGGCCGATATCAATAGGGGGCTGATTATATTGTGCATCCCTAATTATATCCTCACAGCACAAGAGATCGGACACCGTGCAAAACACTACAATGACCAAATGAGGCTCTTTATTGATTATCAATACTGCATATAGCTGATAGGATCTGTATATCACCATGAGGGAAATTAAATTTTGTAATAATAGACTGTCTCACTTCTTCGTCTTCTTTTTTTCCCTAACAATATAACATATAAAAACATAACAATGATAAGTATAAAAAATAACAGTGCAACAATAGTAATAATAATAACTCAGTCAGTCAGACTTGTTCTTCAGGGTGATGCTGCTGGCAGGAATGAATTGTCTGTGCCTCTCCGTCCTACAGCGAACCTGACGCAGCCTCCCACTGAACACACTCTGTTGGTTCTTCACTGTGTTGTGGAGAGGATGGGAAGAATCCTCCATCATCTTCATCAGCTTGTGGAGGATTCATGATTCATTGTGGAGGATTTGAAGAAGCAACACTGAGTTGCAGTAGATGCCTCAGATTATTAGCTGCAATCATGTTCCAGAAAATAAACTCTAAAATATCTTTTAAAATACCTAAAGCACAACTTTTTCAAATGCTGTAAAGGTATTGGCATGTAAATGAATCATAGCACAAGACATATAAACATTTTTGGGGATTTCATAGTGACTTTGAATTTATTTTCTCTTGTGGTCTCTTATAGTTTAATCAAAGTGAATTTAGCTGCAGTTTTGTCAATTCTGTGTTAAAAAAGTAGCAGTGGAGGCACTTGATTGTGATATAAAAGTTACTGTGAGAGTAATTAATGATTGGTCATGTCATGAGAACAATACATGCTCTGTAATGTCTTTCTTTTCCTCTGTGATAAACTTCATGTTCTCCTGGTGAAGTCATTCTGGTGGCTGCCACAGTACCAGCAGAGGGGCCTCCACGGGTGAATTCCTGCATGTGTTGTGTGTCTGTGGTCAGCTGGTCAGAGAACAGCTCATTATACAGTAGGACAGAGATATTTACTGGAGCCTGGCAGGGCCAGGATGACACTGAGCTAACTGGGGCAACTCTCTGCTATGCAGCGGTCAGGAGAGATATATAATGTTTTGTTTAAAACACAAGCAAGACTTCAAAA